>MNCI01006273.1:332748-487660 GCA_015680685.1 Gnetum montanum
CTCGAATAAAATGTTATACAACTGACTCAAATTCACACTACGTGCACTTATTGACTATTTGCTAAGATCACGAAATAAAATTGCAAGAGTCTAGCTACTAGAGTGATCAAAAGGTGCCAAATACATTGTAGGTGCTTACATATTTATAGGAAAATATAAGCACTGTATCGATGGGGATGTGTTAACACATTTAGCTACATCGATGGGGCTTCATCTAAGATGTGTTGCCTATTAATGCATTAATGCATTTTCATCCATACATATAGATGTGTCGACGAAGATGCATTGATGAGGCTTTGTCAACATGAATGCATTGACGAAGTTGCTCAACATATCACGTCTCATCAAAGTCCAAAGTCTTCTTTTTCACTATGACAAGTAATCCAAATAACTCTTCCGAGGTTGCCAAACTAGAATTCAAAACTTTTCTAGTTCAATTTTTATTAACAAAAATAGCAACACCTCATTTCTTAACTTCATAAGCAACAAAAAATAATGCACTTTTTAAAAATGCATTTACTATCAAAACTAATATCATGAGTTGAAATCTTAATTTTTTGTAGAAAAAGAAAATTTGGGGATAAATGTGAATTTGAAAAATAGTTTCCAACAATCTTTACTTAGGACCTATCATAAAGGCCCCAAACATTCCATGATAAAACTAACATTAAGATGTGGGGGAGGAGGTCCCTATCCTTGATTTTTTCAAGCTTCGCATGCATTTTACAATCCATGTCACTCATAAGTGAAAAAATATTATTTAATAAAACAACATTTAGAATAACAGTGTAGATTTAGAAAAAGAAGGAGATACCTTTGGAGTTATTAAATTGAAAGTAATATGTGTAGGCCTCCTCTTTTTATGTTGCACTAAGTGAAATCCATCTGCATTAATAGATTCATTGCTAGTTCTTGTTGAAAATTTCTTTTTTTCTAAAGAGGAATTCTCTTTAGATATTAAGAGTTTACTAGTATCTTTAGAATTAAAAAGATTAGTAAAAGGTTGAGAACTTGTTGAAGAAGACTTCATTTGTGAATATTGAAAACTATAATTATTTACCTTTTTTGAAAATTATTGTTTCTTTTCCTCATGAACCACATTTTTATTAAGAATAGGATAGATTCTAATAACATTTTTCCTCATGACAACAATAGTTGTAGCATCCTCGCAAATTATAATATGTATTTTTTTTTTGGAAAAAACACTAATTACTGCCCTTGAGTTTGAATTCTGTCTTCTTCTGCTCTAAATCAATCTCTACAAAATAATGTGTGCATTGCACATCATCTAGTAATGTTTTTGACTCTATGTCTTCAAGATTGTGCTAATATTGCTAACAATTTTGCTCTCAACACTTTGAAAAATAAGAAGAATTTGAATCAAAATCCAACAAATAATTAGAAGAATTTGAATCAAAATCCACTTTCCATTTCTAAGTAATAAAAGTGTTATGTTGATCCATAAAAAGCTTTAAGATCCAATGATTTCTCAACCATTTCAAAATTCACCAATTTGACAAGGAAAAAAGATTTGGAAAAATAGCAGGCATGCAAAACATCAATTCCATAGTGTTCAAGAATAGCTTGAATCATTAGTGTAAAACCTTTATTTGGGGTGAACAAATCCAATAATCTATAGAAATATGTATTGTGAAGTGATATTTTTTGACAAGGATTCATATAAATTATCCAGTAAAATAAAATCAAAAGCCTTAGAATTCTTCATAGTTTTTACAGTTTGAAAGACATTAGTATTTTCTATCTTCAGATCATTCCTCACCAAAAAAGAAAAAAAGAAAATCTGCTAGAAACCCTTGAGATCAACAGACCACTAGTGGTATGACAATTAGAATGTTATAACTCAACTACCAGAAACAAATCCACAACTTAGAACTTTCAAATAAAAGTCTTACTAACACATTATTAAATAGTTCATTTCTCTGTGGATGAATTACCTAAACATGCAAAAGTACCTTATTTCCTATATCATTATGAAGCTACTTTATATCACAATGTAAAATGTAAAATCTCAATCTAAATGTTCCAATTTCTTTTCCCATCTGAGACATATCATTTATCTTAGAACCATTCCTCCTGCTGCCGGGGGACTAGCGAATTCCTGTTCTTCTATACTTTGATTGGTGCGAGACTGAAGGTGCTACTTCTGGAATCCCAAGTTGGTTTCGGATCTTCGGACCTACTTTTGATCCAATGCACCATGCCTCTCAACATTTGTGTGCAGCAACTAAGACTTTTGTTCAGATGTTTAATACCTGCACTACAAAAGGGTCTTCGCACATGCTGCAAATTGACAAAGGGCTTGGGTTTAAGTTGAATAGCCATAAGTGTTTTTTAAAAAAATCATTTTAAACGAATATAAGAACCAAGGGCCTAAATCTACGGATTACTGGCACAATCCGTACGAATCCGCATAACTCGAATCCGTATAAACCCGAGAAATTTGTATTTTCCCACCACACTGCAATCCTGTTAATCCATCAGGAGCTCCTCTGTAACCGCAGAAGATCAAGAAAAACGAAATAGAAAGTCCATGGCTTGGTGAGTTACACGTAGCAAAATAGCACCCAAGCTAATTTTGCAGGAGGCTACATTCTTTCCACTGGAGCACAGCATGGGCATTTCTAAACCACTTTCATTCCTTGTCATTCCTCTATCATGGCTTCAGCGGCTGCTTATGGCTGTGCCACTTATTCCCTCCACGGCTCTCCTCATTCACCAAAAAATTCCAGCCATAACCTGAATTCCTTGCCCAGTGCTGTTGCTTTCGCGGGAAGGAGGAATTTGCGGAGAAAATTCAGATGTTCCTCTTCATCTTCCTTCGTTCGCAGAGGCCTTGCGCAGGTCGACCAAGAAGCCACAACCAAGGGCTCTAACTCCACCGCTTCCTCCAGGGGATTTCCAGGTGCGGCTGCATTAATATAGCATCTACGAAATTCATTGTTTTCGCCTTAATTGCAATGACTATATTTCGATGTGGAGATTTTTCGAACTGAATTATTGTGCAAAGTCTGCAACTTGAAAGCAATTGCGAGACAGAATGTAAAAGGAATAGGAAATTTGACCATGTCTTAATGATCCTCACTCGCACGAGAAAAATCAGAGTACGATGAATCATTAGTCAGCGCTTCGTCTCAGGGTTCAGCCGTTCAAACATTATATTATGTCAAGTGGTCATTCGAACATCACACTGAAAGCTAGGCCGTCAGTTATCATGTGACATTTGGTGTTGATTTTAATGCTTTTTCCTCTTTAATTAAGTGAAAGATCGAAGGTCTTGCTCGATTCTTTAATTACAGCTTTCTTGTTCTAGCCTTTCTTTGAGGCAATTTAGTTACTTCCATTGAGTTGTAAATTTTTGGTAGCAGTGTTAGCGCTGATATCACTGCTTTTCACGAACTCAGGTTCTTTTATTACAGAAGGTAATTAAAAGTTTCAATTTCTACAATCTGTTAAACCTTACGCTATGTTTTAGGATTCATATGATAATGGCTATTGTTTTTGCAAACAGGTCATGCTAAGTAACACTTGTTCTATTTTTCTTGCCTGTGGATTCATACAGTGCATGATGGCTATTGGACTCCGAGTTTTGGTTTTTTTTGGCAGAGTAATGTCATGTGATCCTATTGATCTGCTCTTTCAGGCAAACCTGAGGCAGATATTGTGGTAATTGGCAGTGGAATAGGTGGACTTTGTGCTGGTAGTCTTCTTGCCAGATATGGACAGGATGTACTTGTACTTGAAAGTCACGATATTCCTGGCGGAGCAGCACATTCGTTTGGTATCAAAGGCTATAAGTTCGATTCGGGACCATCGCTCTTTTCTGGTCTTGCATCAAGAGGACCTCAGGCCAATCCTCTTGCCCAGGTGTTCTTAAATAGTGCATCGTCTTTCATTTTTCCTTTAGTGTGGGTCTGTAAAGTATCTGTCCTGGATTTAAAGTTTTTATCCATAATGATGATGGTCAAAAATCAAACTGAGGGGTGGAACTAGGTTTCTACTTTCTTCGAACATTACAAATATGATGTTCTGTTATTTATATGAAGCATCTTCATTACGTGGCTTGTGTCACTGTAAGTGTCCAACATAATACGAAAGGTACGTTGCCTGACTATTCTCCATGAAAAATTTCAGAAAAATAGTTTAAAAAATCTGCAATTAATCGGTGGGGTTTTCATTTATAGTATTTTTCAAAGAATGTATTTGGAAAAATGGGCTTCGAATTGTATTAATAGATTCTTGAAAAATATTTTAAAAAATTTCTACGTTGTCTTGAATTGCATCATTACATCTATACCTATATTTTGTATAGGCTACTTCTTTCCAAATTCACATATCCTTTCAAATTTTAATGGATTAAAAGTTCTATCGACTGGCTTTTGGTGTTTTCTGTGATACTTTAACGAGTCTCTGATTCCGACCATTTATATTCTCCCTTTCCCTCTTTTAAAAAATCGAATCTTTCGTTCCAGTTGGGAAATGAAGTAGAAATGAATTCAAAATCCATTTTTTTACTGTTTTGTTACCAAGAGTTGTGCGTTTTGCTTTCTATATTTTTACAAGGAATTAATTTTTGTTCAAATTCTTGTTTTATTAAAAAGAAAGAACTTATCAAATTACAACAAAAGCAATCATGTAGTGTAGGCTGTTTTTGAATTTTTACACTTCTTTTTTGTTTTATTTGGAACAGGGAAAAATATATTGTTAATCATAAAACTTATTGCAAATTTAAAACTTAATAAACTTTACTGCGATTCAGGTCTTGGATGCTTTGGATGAGTCGGTCCCATGCATTTCTTATGACTCATGGATGGTTTATCTGCCAGAAGGTGATTTTCTCTCTCGTATTGGTCCAACAGATTTCTTTAAGGTATTCCACGATTCTACAGTTGTAAAAATTATGAGCAGTTAATAGATCTTTCTTGTTTCATGATTTGATCCACATACTGTGCACTGTATGGCGGTGTTCTCAATGAGTTAATTGTGGACAAGTACATTAAAGTGTTTATCTGAATTTTGAAGGAGCATTTTCTGTCCTTGTAACAGGATCTTGAGAAATATGCTGGTCCAAATGCAGTGCACGAGTGGAAGAAATTGCTTGTAAGAGAATATTATTTTCTATAAGCAACAAAGTTCCTTGTGTAAGTAGAGGACAAATTGTTCTAACATACAATAGTTTAAAATTTTATTATTTGTATTCTTATGCATATTTGTTACTTTCTTTCATCAAATGATGAGTATGAAATAGTTTTTCTGTATCATGTTCCACTTTTGCCCACTGTATTTTATAAGGGTAAGTGAGTTTGTTATCCTTGGACAATTTGAACCGCTTTTGCTATTGAATTATTTTTTTTAAAAAAAATGTAATTACCCTTTCAAGATATATGCATATTTTGGCTACAAAGAAGTTTTAATAATACAAGAACTTGTACGATTAGGAGGACTATCTGTACTGATAATACGTATGATTAAAGTTATTAGACAACGACCCGATAGTTTACTCCAGTAATTATGTTGATAGCTAGTATTGCAAGATCAGTAGTATTGTTTATTTGGTTTAAAAGCAAATTGTTTATTAAATTTTTTTTAAAAAATACTACATGGGAATCTTGTGAGCTTGTCTTTGTTTAAGATCTCTTAAAAGAGAACACAAGTACATGGCATGGCAGATGCTTCTTCCCTCTCTGAGTGGCAGCTTTTCTTATTGACCCTGATACCAATTCCTGAAACCACAGTGCTTTTTAAAAAAACAGTTGAATAATCAGTGCAAAATCACCCTTTTGTTTCTTTTGTTGTTCTGTAAAGAAAATCACTAGGAAATTCTTATTTACATGGAATCTGTTTTGTCATTAATACACAGAGACATGATAGAAAAAATTTAAAATTTTTACAGGACAACGTTCTCCCGCTATCATCTGCTGCTATGGCACTTCCACCTGCTGCTTTGCGTGGAGACTGGGGTGTTTTATCAACTGCAGTTGTTCGATATGCTCCTTCTCTCTTTAAATCTTTCATTAAGATGGGACCTCAAGGAGCAGTTTCAGCTACTAAACTACTTCGGCCATTTTCAGATATAATTGATTCGTTGCACTTGACAGATCCATTCATCCGAAATTGGCTGGATTTGCTTTGTTTTCTGCTTTCAGGATTAAAGGCCGATGGCACACTTGCAGCTGAAATAGTGAGTTTCTGTGACCTTGAATTTTATTTTTATCAGCCTGAAAAGCAAAACTATAGCAAGAAGCTTCTTGTTTTTTATTGTTGGAACCATCACCTGACATCTAATGAAGCATAACAGCATTATGTTAAATTTATTTGATGTCCAGAATGCTCAGGATTCATTATGCCATGTCCATCTAATTGAAGGCTCTAACATTTGTTTATAGGTTTACATGTTTGCAGAATGGTATAAACCAGGCGCTTCACTTGAGTATCCTGTTGATGGTTCTGAAGGTATAGTTAATGCTCTTGTCCGAGGGTTAGAGAAGTACAGAGGGAGGCTTTCACTTAACTCTCATGTTGGAGAAATCATTATAGAGGATGGTGAAGCTGTCGGTGTAAAGTTGAAAAGTGGAATTGTGAGTCTGCTGAACTCTCTCTAAGCTGTTGTAAATTTTGTAATTATGGTCACCATCTATATTCCTTTTTTAATGGCTTCCTTTTATAGATAGTACGTGCCAAGAAGGCTGTGATCAGTAACGCATCGATGTGGGATACCATAAAACTGCTACCTACAATTGCAGTGCCGAAGATGTACAGGGAAAAGGTTCAGAATACACAACAATGCGATTCATTTATGCATCTTCACCTTGGCTTTGATGCAAAGGCAATTAATATTCCCACAACCAACTTATTTTGTGCTTTCTAGCCTTTGTAAAATATATATGGACGATTGCCTTGCAGATAGGCTAAGAGAATTCTCATTTTTGTTAATTCAAAGATGCTATCATTGGTACATCCTGAGTTGGCTAAATTAATGTTACATTAAAGTCAGGTTTCCAAGCGAAAATTAACACAGGTATGCAGATAACAGTAACAGATTGGACTGATGAGGGTCTAGTAATGCAATAGAGTTCGAGAGAGAATCTTAAAGAATTTTCACTCTAAGACAATAGATCAAGGGCATTTAACCACTTGACTGGTCTTGAAATGTTAAATCTGTAGCTAAAAATTTTAAAAATCTCCATGTATTTTGTTTATTTTGAAGTAAAGCAACTAATAAGTTACAAGTTTGAGATGTGATTAAGACACTGTTATACCAAGGTTAGAAATCAGTTGGCTGTATCACCGGATTTCATGCAGTCGTTCCTTCTTCAGACACCTCAACGTTCCCCCACCTGTCCTGCCTTCCAACAAAATGAGACAGAAAAACGACCTGGCAAGTAGTAGTTAGGGGAGTTATAAAAGAACTTAAAATAACTATTGATATGGCTCTTTGTGGATGTGGTTGGTGTAATAGAATTAATTAAACTGACCCTTTAGAGTTGGGATAGAGGGTAGGAGTGTGATGTCCTTGTTTATTTGTTGAATCAAAATTTATAAAACACTTTGGTCTACACAGGAGCACTCAAAAACTAGTCACGGGATTTTTAGTAGCAAATTTGATATCAACACCATATTCTTGTTTACTGACTTGCTTCAATTTGTAACACTACTAATTGGGTTATCTTTGTTCGCAGGAAACTCCAGAGGATCTCGAATTACATCATATCGTTGTGAATGATTGGAAAAGCGGTGTTGACAGTGAGCAGAATGTTGTACTGATTTCAATACCAAGTATGGTAAGTCCCAAACTGGCACCTGAAGGGAAGCATGTTCTGCATGCATATACACCTGGAACAGAACCATATGATCTTTGGGCTGGATTGGACCGGAGAAGTGCAGAATACAAGAATCTCAAGGCTGAGCGATCTGAGGTACATAATTTGAGGAATGGCTTACCTAGTATGATATTCGCCAACAGTGTATTTCCCATAGTCTTAATCATGCATTTTTCTTTAAAGATTTTTACCCATTTTTCTCCTCTCTCCTCTCTTGGATAGGGTAGGATGAAGAAAAACGCAAGTGACTATAAAAAATACAACCAAAATACTTTTCTAGCCGATTGCTACTGAACAGTCCAATCCCTATGTATCCCTAACAAGGGAGTTGAATTAGGACCTTTCGTTAAGATTAAAGAGTCAGATAACTTACCAACTTGCATGTAGGCACTTGGTATAT
Source organism: Gnetum montanum (assembly GCA_015680685.1). Taxonomy (NCBI): domain Eukaryota; kingdom Viridiplantae; phylum Streptophyta; class Gnetopsida; order Gnetales; family Gnetaceae; genus Gnetum; species Gnetum montanum. Next base: position 340,987 of record MNCI01006273.1, read on the forward strand.
GCATTTCTTTCCAATTCAAATAATGTATTGTAATATTTAAATCACACATTCTGTTGAGCAGAGTCCAAGCCTGTTATCATGAGTACCATGCAGCATATGACACCTTACTGCTACATTTTCAGGTCATGTGGAAAGCTGTTGAAAGAGTACTGGGGAAAGGATTTTCAAGAAGCAGATGTGAAGTGAAGTTGGTGGGCACCCCATTGACACACCAAAGATTTCTTCGCAGGCATAGGGGAACATACGGCCCTGCAATTCGTGCAGGCAAAGAAACATTTCCGGGAAATGAAACACCAATTAAAAGGCTTTACTGCTGCGGGGACTCGACATTTCCGGGAATTGGCGTACCTGCTGTTGCAGCAAGTGGTTCTATTATTGCGAACTCACTGGTTTCTGTTACAGAACACAGACAACTCCTAGATGCGTTGGGAATCTGAAGCAAAGAAAATATTCTTTCCCTATCGGGGAAAAAGCATTATCCTACAGCAATAGGGAAAGATAATCTTTTCTTTCGAGGATCATGGTAATTCTATTATTTGACTTTTTGTTCATCAAGGGGTTTTAAATTCGTTGAACGAGTACTTGCTTGTTTTCTAGTATATCATTCTTGCTTGTTTACATGCTACATGTTATTAACAATTGCTAATGGAAGTACAAAAAATGTAAAAAGTAGATTTTAAGATTCATTGGATTGATAATGAAGGTAAGCAAGCAAGAATGATATAAAGATTTTATGTTAAAAAAAACAGAGAGAGCTTGAAAACCCAACAAAAATTTAATTTGGAATAATTAAGAGTTGAAGTTTAATTATGAAAACATTACAAATTACTTTATACAAAATTCATTATTTGCAATAAAACCCAAGTTCAAGTGATGGTAGGGTGCTCTTTTTTAAGGATGTAAGACCTAAGCTTCAACTTAGGTGTGATGACTTGAAAAGAATTTAAACTTCGATCCTACTGGGGAACCATTTTGCAAGATGAGCATTGATCATTAAAGTGATGACTTTAGCAATATAACTCAATACAAGAAGTATGGCCAATATTCATGTAGTTCAAACACCTTCCATATCTAATATATCGAATCAACATTGGTAACTTAAATAACTAACACAAAGCTTTACTTATGATTTGTTATTTTCTTTTGAGGGGATTTGTTTTGCCACATTCTAATGATATATGTTGCTAATATTCTATAACTATTAGCATGCACAACTGATATTCTATATCTAATTTAAAGATGATGTGATGTCATTGTTTCCCTATAAATTGGCATTTGCATGGATATAAGGAAGACCATCTATTTCATCATAGATGCCACCTCTATGTTTTAGCTAATAAAATTGAAGGCTTGGTTTTATGCTTCATTTGGCTCTCTTTTATATGAATTAATATCATCCTAGAAAAAGGGAGAAGGTGGAGGCGGTGAATAGAGTGCAATTCACAATTACAAAATAAACTAACTTAACGCAAAATAAATGACACAAAACAAAAACCAAATTGAGAAAGTGCACTCAAGATTTGTAGTAGTTCAACCTTAGCCTATTCCATTCATAGGGATGCTAGTCTTTTTTTTACATCATTAGTTTCCTATAATCCTTCATGAATGATATAATGTTAATTTACAAAGAGCCAGTCATTGATATTATTAGTTTATAAAGAGCCATTTTTCCAACAAGGTTGGTTTTTGGAGAGCTAGTCTTCCCACAACATTGGTTTAAGGGTTTTTACTCTCCCTTTGAACAAAACAAAATATTATGAATAATCTTTAACCACTTGAGATGAAAGAGGATACACAACTTATATCAAAATGAAGTACACAAACTTGTAAGATCAATGGATCTAATCCACTAGTTAATGCAAGACATTGATCTAGTAAAAAGGACAACTTAGTTTATCCCTAGATGGTTCATTTTGATCATTCTTGTAGCCTTGAACACTTCTTGTAGCTCCTTATATAGCCTTTCCTTTACCATGGATTAGTTAGGCTAGTCATAATGCCATTCGTTTTGCTAGCCATTTTGTTTCAACAACTAAATCTCATGAAATGTAATGGGGTTGACTTGTCCTAGGTAATGTCTTGCTTTAGTTGGGGTTGACCTATTGCTTAAGTTAACTTGCTTAATTTTGCTTTATCTTGGTTAAATTGACTTTCTTTCTTGGGTTCGGTTGGTGATGAATCATCATCAATGGGCTACGTTGATAGGCATGCATCGACACATCCTCGTTAATGCATGATCTAATGCATTGATGTGGTGTTTGAGTCTACCTATATAATGCACACACCCACTGCATTTATGGCATCGTTAAGTCAATAGCTTAGTGATGAGCAACAAGGTACCCCTATGCTCAACCATACGAATACGAGCGTGTACGCACGATTCAGTTGAACTTCACAGACGGACTAGTTGTGGCACCTATCCCACTTGGACTAGTATTTGCTTTGTCATGTATGGTTTAGTCCAGAGTGAGGTGTATGATGTGATTCCTAATTATTATGCTACTCCTAAAGTCGATAAGAAATAATTTAAGTGAACTAATAGACAATGGAAAATAAAGTCTAAGCTAGCCTAAGTGCAATGAGCATTCGTCCTTAATCATTTGTACACATCTTGGACTTTGTGTACTACTTCTAGGTTACCAAACGCACATTACTTGAAGCACTACTAGATACGCCACTGGGTTACTATGTAGTTACACTTAAATGTTTGTGATTAAGATGTGCTCATTCCGCATTAACATCATGAATAGTAAATAACGATAAAGAAATATTAACTAAGAAAAAAAATAAATAATAATTAACAATTAAACAATTAAAAACTAAGTAAATGCTACAATAATGAAGACATCTCGATCTTTATTGTCAATTGTGTGCATGTCCAAGTATGTCGCACTTGAACAAAGGTTTCGTACAATTACAAACATCACATTGGGGGCATGCACTTGGGAAAGAACTGAAAACTAACTGAAAACTGACAAAAAGACTCCACCCTAAAGACTTACTGACTGACTCCTCCCCATGTGCCTGAGTGCTATATTTATAGGCTAACATAGGAATCACGATATCGTGTATATGATATCGTATCCAGGCTGAGATATTGCATACCCGATATTGTGTACTCGATATCATATACCCGATATCGGGGCCTGGCAAACCGCGATTCATCATACCCCCACGACTGAATAAAAACTCATCCTCGAGTCAAACAAAGTGAGAAACAAGTTCATTTGATTACAAATAGTGGATATGTATGGGATTATTGAATGACCATGGACTGTTTCATGCTACAATGTGGGATTAAACAAAATTTGGACACAAACACAAAATACAAAACTTGTGGAACTCATGTGGTTCTTGGTGGTGGTGGCTTCTCCATGGGTGCCTTTCCTTTGTCTTGTGCTCTAGGCTTTTGAAATTGATACCTTTAAAGAAGCACTTGAAGTTTCTCCTCTTCTGTCCGATGATCATGAGCCGTCCATGCTGATGTTTCAATGTTTGATGGAGTTAACACTTCCCATAGACATGGCAGCTGTGGGAACACTTAATTGGCCTTGACATATCATACCACAAATAGTCGTCATTCCTCTTCATAGGCTCTGGCCCTAACCTCTCCACCTTTTGATTGGCCAGATTGTGCAGTAGTAGGGGTTTCCCGATGGATGCTGAATGATTGTGCCTCCTGCTTTGCATGTTTTGCATGAGGTCCTTGGCCTCGGCCTCCTCTTAGGCATTTAGTTACACCTTAAGAAGGTCCTCCTTGCTATCCTCTTTTAGAGGCCATCTGTAATCACACAAGGACTGATTGTTAGTAAGGTTGTTTAAAGAAATTTAGTTATCTTATACCTTACTCATTGCCTTTAATAAATGTCTAATTTGTTTCTTAGTGTGATTCTAGAGTTAGAGATTTTTCAAGGAAGTTGCCCTAAAAGTTTAATGTTGGACCTAATCTATTTAGTTGACACATAAAAGGACATGTAATGATTCTGAGGAACATTTGATAAAATGATAACAAAGGAAAGAATAGATTTGGCAATGGAGTACTTGGAGGGTATAAAATGATGTGGTGGTGTCCAACAAGTACAAATTACAAAAGTCATGCAAGTGGGCCCTCCCCAAAGCAAGTTCCAACCTATCATGCCCTTGTGTAACCACACCTTAAAATGTCCATAGGCACTAGAAGGATTAAATGCAGTCTGCACCTATGCAACAAAACACACGCATGTTAAATACCACCACGATGAGGTATGAGTTCTATGCCACACAAGACACAAGTTAAAAGTACTTGGACCGTGAGATGAGATGAATTACAGAAGGGATTGTAGAGATTGGGACATGAGGTAACTTACCCTAGGCACAATGAATCCTAAGTGTTGTGTGTCATTAAAGTACCACTAGGTTTTTACTCCAAGATCAAAACCAAGTCCATACCTCTGATCAGTGACATTGCATTGTTTCATCCCAATGATAGATAACCATAAGAGCATCATGAAAGCAAGGCTTATAATCACTTGACGTTTTGCGTAAGGGAGGAGTGATTCACATTTTTCTATGGCACGTTTTTCTTGGTCTTTTCTTTTTTGCTTCATTTCTTATTTTTTCCTTTGCTTTTCTTTTTCTCTTCTTTTTTTTCTTGTCTTTTTCTTCTTCTAGCCGCTTTTTGCATTTTGTCTTTCCCAAAAGTAATTTGGAGAAGCCACCAACCTTCAGGCATGGGTGCATGTCTTTCCAATGGGACCCCCCAAAACAACATTGAGTTTTTTTATTGAGTGCCTTTATCACAACTCTTACTCCCATTTTTCGTTAGATCTACAAGGATTTTAGTACAACCAAGCTGCATGATAGCACCTACAGATGTCACCAAAGAGAATTCACAAGTCCCCTTGATGTCACACCCTTTCCATTCCCTCTTAGTTCATCACTTTTTGCTCTAGGCATAATGAGTACAAAGTTACTTTAAGTTTTAATGATGTCAAGAATATTATCGTACCCAAAGTAGAACCTCTTATTAATAGAATGGATGGGTGGATGTTGTGGGCTCACTATCCAAATAATTAGTCCCTTTTGACTTGATAGCATAGAACAACACCTCAGCCAACAAGTCACATGAGTATTTTATTCACAGATGAGATTACCCTAAAAAAGATAAAACAACAAATTGAAAGATGAAAAATTAGAGAATAAAAATTGGAAAAAAATTGTAAAACTAAAGAAAAGGAAAAACATTTACTAATTCTGCTTATTAGAATGGGGGGTATCCCCCATGACTAAACCTTTGAGCATGGTGAGAATTAATAAATGGAAAATTTGGATCCATGCATGTTGGAAATATTGGGGTTCGGTCATATCCAAACTACTGGGTGTCTTTTGATGTGGTGGTAGGAATGTACCCAAATTCAAGTTCACACACTTGATTAAAGTAGGCATAGTATGGAAGATTATAAGATGTGGTCATGTGATAAGGAGCTGACCCCCTATGACACTCATGACCATAAGACGGTATGCAAGGCTCGATATGCCTTCTCATGTTGTCATATTCATTGGGCCGCATGGTTGTTGGAGTGTTGATTGGTGGCCTGGATAAGGTAACAAGAGGCATTGAGTTCGAAGAGGATGGTGCATTACAGTGTTGGGCTTGTGCTGAGTTGGAGGATGTAGTGGTTTTGGAACTGTGTTGTCTCTTTCTATGGCCATGCCTAAAGAAAGGATGCTTCGGACGTTGTGGATGATTCTCATTGCTGCTGACAATATCAACACAAGTAATGTTTGTGGGTTGGTGCTATGGTGCAAAACCTTTTGGTGCTATTGGTGGTGATGTAGAAGGAGATGAAGGATGAGAATACGAAGAGTAAGGAGAAGTGTAAGGAACATGAGGTGGTGATCCTGTAGGAGAGGACATGGGTTGATGATACTCGAGAGAATGATAACAATGAGGTGAAATAGAGGATGTTGATCCAATTGGAGAAACAAGGTGTTGAACATAATAAGCGCTTGGTTTTGGATGGTGTGTAGGGTGTGGCCAGTTTGGCGATGACCTCCCCCATGACTGGGGGTTTTGCCACTATGGTTGGACACGGTACGTCTGTATGAAATCTGGATGTAGCATTCCTTCCCAATGCTCATGTAAATGTGGCAATACTGGGCATTGGATTTTGGGGTAATCGTATAGACAAACATCACATTGATACTTATGATTTGCAGTTGAGTTCCTATCCTTATTTTTTTCAACCCTCCTTTCTGATTGTCAAATGGTATTCTTTCCTATTTCTAAGTTTTCCATCCTCTATTTGTTTTGGTTGTCAGAGTGATCTTGCATGGTTCTACCTCTAATAATGTTTGCATATTCTCCACAGTTTTCATGTACCCATTCCATCATCTTATTAATCTTTGTCTCAATTTCATCTAGTGATTGTAGTATTGGCAAAGATGATTTCACTTCCTTGAGGTGAGTTGATTTCTCCTCTTCATGATTATGGACCTTTGTTATTTTTAAGATTTTTGTCCTGTTGAGATATTTCAACATTCTCCCATTTGGCTATTTCTCCTTCTTCTTTTGCTACCTTCTTAATAAGCTCTTGGAATTGGTGGGTTCGTAGTTCATATAGTTGACTTGGGGCATACATCCCTATGGCCTCCCTTGTTTCATTACGGAGCCCATCCATAATGTGATACATTAGCCTTTCCTCGGAGAACCCATGGCTTGGGCAGTTGTTTAACAGTGAGTAATATCTTTCTAAGGCCATGTCCAAGGGTTCATGTTGCCCTTGTTTCCACTCTTGGATTTGTCTCCTCAAGGCTGACACTCTTGCATAGGTTTGATATCTTTCATTGAAGAGTTCTACCATTGTTGGCCAATGGCGAATTGATTTGGGTTTTAAAGACCCATACCATACTTTTGCTTGGACAACGACTGTCATAGGAAAGAGCTTAAGTCTTTGTCACCCATTATCAATGTTGTTCCATGCACAAGCATCATAGAAGGCTTGTAAATGACATTGCAGATCTAAATCATAGCCTCCTGAAAACTTGAGAAAGTTTTTTAAATCAAGCTTGGGTAGATAGCTTTCCTTACGATGCCCGCAGGATACTCGAATAGCCTCTTGTATATGCATTAGGCTCTTAGTGGCCAGTAGGGGTTCATCATCACTAAGTAGGTTATGATTTTATGAGTTGGGATGATGTTGTCTTTGTTCATGTTGGTGTTCCTGACTTTACCTGTGGGTTCGATTTTTATTTCTATGCCAACCCCTTGAGGAATAGTCATCCATGTCACAACCTGATGTTGAAGGACCAAAGGAAGAGAGAGAATTGGAAGACTCATCATGACTTTTGTAAGTCTCCCAATCATCCCTTGATGTACTCTTGCTAGCCGTTGAGAAGGTCTTAGGCCTTATGGACCCCCTCATTCTATGGGATGTCCCATCCTCACTAAAGGTGTCTGAGTTGGATGACAAGAGTCCTTGAGTATTGTTGGGGTGTTCATGAACATATGAGACTCCTGCATAAGATTGAGTACTCCAAACTTCTTTGTTTTCATAAATTGCATTGGTTCTCCAATGAATTGCCTCGCTAGTTGTTACATTAACATTGTCTTGTGAGAGAGAAATTGTTGTGAATTATGTGTGACTTATTTGTAATTAATCTCCTTTCTAAAAGATATATCATTAATACTTTGTTACAATGATCTTGTATGATATAACTGATCTAAATAACTAGCACTGTCCTCGGCAATGGCGCCAATGATGAGTGATGAGGTACCCCTACGCTCAACCGTATGAATATGAGCATGTACGCGTGATCTGATCGAACTCCATAGAAAAACTAGTTGTGGCACCTAGAATAGTTATATGTTGATTGTAGTTTGTTTTCTTTCCACCTAGACTAGTATTTGCTTTGTCACATATGGTTTAGTCCAGAGTGAGGTGTATGATGTGATTCCTAATTACTATGCTACTCCTAAAGTTGATAAGAAATAATTTGAGTGAACTAATAGACAATGGAAAATAAAGTCTAAGCTAGCCTAAGTGTGATGAGAATCCATCCTTAATCATTCGTATACATCTTGGACTTCATGTACTACTTCTGGGTTACCAAATGCACATTACTCAAAGCACTATTAGATATGCCATTGGGTTACCACATAGTTACACTTAAATGTTTGTGATTAAGATGTATTCATTTTGCATTAACAATAGGAATAGTAAATAATGATATAGAAATATTAACTAAGAAAATAATAAATAATAATTAACAATTAAACAATTAAAAACTAAGTGAATGTTATAATGATGAAGTAATCTCGATCTTTATTGTTGACTATGTGTGTGTCCAAGTATGTCGCACTCAAACAAAGGTTTCGTACAATTACAAACATCACATTGTGGGCATGCACTTGGGAAAGAACTAAAAACTAATTGAAAATTGACAAAAAGACTCCACCCTAAAGACCTACCGATTGACTCCTCCCTGTGCACCTAAGTGCTATAATTATAGGCCAACATAGGAATCACAATATTGTGTATACGATATCGTATCCAAGCTGAGATATCGCGTACTTGATATCATGTACTCGATATCACATACCCGATATCAGGGCTTGGCAAACCATGATTCATCACTTAGGGAAGTTCTTGTAGTTTGTTTCCATGAAAGTTAGAATATTTTCTAAGTGCCTACAATAGGAGTTAAGAAGTGTACAAATCTTTATTTGAGCATTGATGTACCTAGACACTTCGGTGTGACAACAATAAAGATGAACTTCTTGAAATACATTGTAGCATTTGGAAATAGCTTAATGTTTACTTTAGTGCACTTTACTATTCATGTAGTTTACTTCCATGTCCTTAGTTAATTAAATAAGATTAATTAATACACATAAGTATCACCACCTCAAACATAACATTAACACTTGGTAATCCCAGTAGTACTAGCACTTGGTAACCTAGCAGCGTTGTAATGTGTTCAGGATGTGTGTGGCAAGTGGGACCAGATACTTGTGTTAGGAAAGAGCTTAAGGTATTAGATAGTTTATTAGATTAATTAATACTTAATTACTTTGTTTCCCATTTAGGATAAAATAGATCAAATATATAAAACTATACAAATCATGTGCCTTGGTTACACTTAACCATACGCTTGTACTTACACAAGTGGAACTAAGAAGACAACAATAACATCCTTAGGTTCACCACCTAGATAAGGTGCATCTAGAGAACTAAAGTCTACAAAATTCAACCAAATCACTAATTGAACACTTGTGATTTGTATGGTTGGATGTAGGGTATACTTGCCTCTTATCATTGGTGTAGTTGTTAAGGAACTTTAGTTAACTACGTGCACTACCTAGGAAGTTAGTGAAATCATTCAACGACGTTGTAATGAACCCTAAAGTTGAAATCATTAAAACAAATAATAAACACACACACACACACACACACACACACACACTATTTCTCTTAAGTGCTAACATGGCTTCTTTTCATAGGGAAAACTCCCCACCACTATTTACAAGTAATTTCAATTAGCAAGCACTTGAAGGCCACAAGACGTTAGTGCCCCAACAATTTAAGGTGGTCTATACTCATCTCGATGAACACACTTTAGACTTCACCTTTATCCTGCATCGTGATGAGAAATTTTGATGGTGGAACATGGAAGGCAATATTGTGCTACCTCTTAACTGATCTATTCCTACAATACTATTGAACAATCATATTCAACTGGTCATTATAGGGCTTAACTTTAAGTAGGAAGTGCAAGATAATGCCTATTAGGATTATCATCCCATAGAGGCATAGAAAAAGAAAGATTAGTTGATGGAAGCACAATATGAGGCCTCAAAATGAAAATGGTGCCATACACATTTGTTCCTATAGTCACATAAGAAGGGAGAGGACTTTTTCTTGGGGACATCTCAATACATAAATTCTCCTCCTCTCTTTAATGAGGAGACACTGAATTGATGACTATAGTCCACTATGGACAACCCTGGTTCTAGGAAGAATAGATCCCATGATCAAGGAACCTCAAATGAAGGTATTCAAAGTAAGAGCGAGGACAAGCACCATGACAAGGACAAACATGGTGACTATGGTAGGGACCAAAGAAGAGGAAGTAGTAGACACTGCACTGGTCATGGCTTTCCTCCCTCTTTGCTTTCATCCTCATCATCTTCCTCCTCCAACTCCAATCAAAGTCATAGAGGCAACAACAATTGTGATGGAGGTGAATGATAGGATCAGGATGATCATTGATCCTAATGTAATGACTGAGATCATGGGTAATCAAGGGAGGGTAGGACTCTTCATAGGCATCATGGCCATGAGAGGGGCCACTGGGATCATTATGACTATGATGAGCCCCTACTAGCAATAAGAAACATGTTAAACATTATAGAGGCTATTAGGATCCCAAAAAGGCATGTGAAGGATAGCTGAATCAAATGGCTAGATATGAACAATATCCCCAAGTTTAAAGGGGGATATAATTTAGATCCACAAAATCATTTACAAGCCTTCCATGATGTCTGTGTCTTATAGAATGTGGAAAATGAGTAGCAAAATTTGAAGCTATTTCCTAGGACACTCATTAAGGAAGCTAAAAGTTGGTACTAGTCCTTGGAACCAGAATCCATTTGGAGGTGGAGTACAATGCTTAAATTGTTCAATGATAAGTATCCGACGTACTCTCAAGTGTCCAACTTGAGAAGGAAGATCCAAAGATGGAAACAAGGAACTCATAAATCCTTTGATGCAACCATGGGTAGGTATTACTCCTTATTGCATCGATTCCTAGGCCATGGATATTCTCAAAGGAATCAACTACACCACATCATAGATGGGATTTGAACTAAATTGAGAAGAACTCTTGGGATCTATGCCCAAGGGAGGCTTTTGGAGCTAAGGGCCCATCAAATCTAAAGGCTAATTAATCAAATGCCTAAAGAAGAGGGAGAATTGAAAAAGAGAGAGTGTAGAAGAGTACAACAAGGATCCCTCCCTTCACAAGAGGGAGGTTTGTTTCTATGATAACGAGGAGGAGGCACCACTTGATGAAGTGCTGCAACAAAAAACCTTGCCAATTCAAAAATCTATCTTTGAAATATTAGCCAAGGTTGATAAAATGTGGGATTTCTTGGATGAAAAATTTCAAACTACTCTGAGAAATGTTGAGGAGAACAGAGACCAAGGAGGTAGTAAACATAACAAAAGGAAGAAAAAGGAAGTTGAATGTGCCCATCATAAGGGTAAGGGCAAAGTTGCTGCAATAGAAGAGACTGTAGATTCAAAAATAGATGATGATGGTTTTGACATCTATTAGTATGAACATCTTAAGGGATGCTGCTCAATTGTGTCACACTTGCAGGAATCTAAGATGTATGCATTTAATCTTAAATTGGCCAAACAATTAGCACCCAAAAGGTTGACTTATCCCCAAGGAAACTATTGGCAATTCCACCAACAATCCTACTATTTGAGTGGAGCGCCATCTCAACCTCATGAGAAATATTAGTAGTGGAATACCCATAGTTTTGGGGGATGCCACCATCAAGGTAGTATTACCCTTACCACTAGCCAAATCCATATGGATACTACATTTAGCAACCTATCTCCCTACATGACTCTTCCAGTCATGCTTCCTTCTAACACCACTACTATCCTCTTGAATATTACAAAGCACCATCTCCAAGGGGGGGAGTCCCCATTTCCTTATCATCCTTCTGATCCTCCACTCTTGCACCTTTTTCCTTAACTCCTTTGCCACCTGTTCCATCTGTGCAGGAAGAAATACTAGCCCAAACATAGCAAAGAAACACCACAAGGGCTATGAACTTACAGTTGGCTCCTTAGTCGAGTGGTTTTGAAACTAAGCCTCAAAAAAGACCATTATTTAGAACCAACAACCCAATAAAGCCTTCATAGACACTTGTAGCTATTGACCCTATTTCTCCTACCTCATTTGAAATGTCTCTTGAGAACCCTTCAAATCAAAATGCTTCCAAACTGCACACTATAATGTTGACCCACCTGGTCATTGATTAGATAAAGGCTAACCACCTTTCCAAGAAGAGATCTAATCCTGGGAGTTCCCTCATCTACTTGTAGACCATAGGAGATGAACCTTGCAAAGCTCTTCTAGACTTAGGTTCTAAAGTTAACTTGATATGAAAAGAGATGTATAAAGCTTGGAACTTACCTCTACTAAAAAAAAGAAACATTCTCTTAGAGTTGGTAGATTAGTCCATCATTGTCCCCTTGGGATTGGTGGAGGACATTGTGACCACCATTTATGGATGGTCCTATCTTGCTAACTTCATGGTGATCTATGTGGATAACTACAAGGGGGACTTCCGTATCATTATGGGAAGAGCATGGTTGAGTAACATTAATGCACAATTGGGGATAAGAGACCTCTCCTTGGAGATTTTCAAGGAGAATGAGTTTGGTAAGATTGAGAAGAAGTGCATTCCATGCATCATGTATAGTGACACAGGGTGCCATTGTGTGTAGAAATTGTGGATTGTAAAAATCATAACAGTCAAAGCATGTAGGAAGTATGCAAATGTCATATAAATTCAAAGGTACATGTATGTAGAAGCCAAAAAATAAGAGGACACCTAGTGGCTAATAGCTAAAATAGAGAGCAACTCAACGCTATGTATGGAATCCACTGAGAGCCTCACAAGCTCTTATGTAGAAAGTGTGGACCAACTAAAGTGGATCCATCATCAACTCTCTAAAGACTAAGGTGATATCAATTGGGGAGAGTTGGAGATCATTGAAACATTCAAGCAGGAGCCCCTTGAGTTGAAAGCTCTACTAACTATGATGGAATATGCCTTTCTAAATAATGGAAAGCTAGTTATCATTAATGTCAATCTTGCTTCTTTACAAGAAAAGAGGTTATTGGAGGTTGTCAAAAAATAGCCAACAACCTTTGCTTGGTTATATCATGAGCTCATAGGAGTCAATTTGAGGATATTCTAGCATAGGATCTATATAGACTCCTCCATAAAACCAAATAGATAGCTGCAGAGGAGATTGAACCATAAGCTCAAACAGATCATCAAGAAAGAAATTGAGCAACTCCTTAAGGTGGGGTTCATTTATCCCATTGCGTATAATGAGTGGGTTAGCACACTTGTTATAATGCCAAAGAAAGGAGGCAAGCAGAGGGTTTGTATTGATTTCAAGCTATTGAATATGAAAACTTATAGGAATCACTTTCCACTACCATTTGTTGACCAAGTGTTGGACACAATAGTAGGGCATTGCTACTATAGCTTTTTGGATGGTTATAGTGGTTATAACCAAATCTAGATAGCATTGAATGATTGGGCCAAAACAATGTTCACAAGTCCCTGGAGGACTTTTGCATATAGGAAGATGTGCTTTGGCATGTGTAATGCTCCTGCTATATTTCAATGCATGGTCCTTAGCATCTTTTAATAGCAGATCGGTAGCAGGGTGAAGGCTCTCATGGATGACTTCTTCGCCTACAAGGCTACTTTTAAGCAAGCATTGAACCATTTGGAGCAAGTGCTCAAATGATGTATGGAGACCAACCTTAGGCTTAACTCACAAAAGAGCCATTTGATGGTTGAAGATGACATTGTCTTGGGGCACCGTATTTCTAGCAAGGGGATTAAGGTAGACCTAGAAAAGATAAGGGTCATCCAAGGAATCACCAGATAACTTGAAATTGTTAAAGAAGTATAGTCATGCCTTGGGCACAATAGTTATTATAGGCTCTTTATTGAGAACTTTTCAAAAATTTCCAAACCGTTGGTAGAGCTTATAAAGAAGGATGTTTCATTTGTCTAAACTCAGGAATGTGATCATGCATTCCAACACCTCAAGTAGAAGCTCATAGAAACACTAATTCTATAAGCTTCAAACTGGTCCAAACCATTTCATATCATGAAGAATGCATCCAATTATGTGTTAGGAGCTATGCATACATAGCTAGATGATTAGAAACATCCTTATTATATCTACTATGTAAGTAGGAGCATTGTGGGTGCATAACTAAATTACACCACCATTGAAAAATCACTCATGTCAGTGGTATATGCTCTATAGAAATTCAGGAATTATGTGCTTGGATATAAGGTTTTTGTGCACATGGACCACCACAGTGTTATCAGGTTCCTCATGAAAAAATCAATGGTGAGCCCCTGTGTTATATGGTGATTGCTAATTCTACAAGAGTTTGGTCTTACAATGGTGGATAGAAAGGGAACCAAGAATGTGGTAGTTGAACACTTGTCTTGATTATGATGGGAAAGCAAGGAGGAGAAGAGCTCACTCTCAGACCAATTCCCTAAAGAACTCCTCTTTTTGCTAGTGCTATGAACAAAAAAGACCCCAATGAGGTCATTTGGTATGAAAACATCCTATCCTACCTGCTTACTCAAGAGATGTCACAGGGGTGGGACAACAAGAAGAAACAACAATTTCTTTAGTAGGTTAAACACTTCATGGAGATCAACAACAACCTTTAAAAGGTTTGTGCAGATGGCTTAGTCAGATGGTGCATTCCTGATGCTGATTAGGTGCGAGTCCTCTAAGAGGCACACCAAGACCCTTGTGGGGGTCACTATGTTGGGAGGAAAATGACCATTAAGGTCCTCATGGTAGGACATTATTGGCCAACACTTTTTAGGGATGCCCATCACTTCATCCACTTTTGTGATCAATGCCAATGAGCTGGAGGGATGACTACTCATATGAAAAGGCCCCAATAGTGGATCCAACCATTGTAGCCTTTTGAACTCTCAAGAATTAACTTTATGAGGTCCATCAAACCCATGTCTAATGGGAAGGCCTACATATTTTTAGCTATTGACTATTACATGACATGGACATAAGCTATGGTCATCACTAATTATAGATCCTCTACAGTGGCCCAATTTGTACAAAAATATGTCATAAATAGGTTTTGCGTACCAAGGGCACTTATTTCTAATAATGGAATACACTTTACGGGCATCACTTTTTCTAAACTCATGCAACACTTGGGGGTTGAGCATAAATTAACAACTCCATACCACCCTTAAGCTAATGATCAAGTTGAAGTTACAAATAGGGAGATAACCAAAATACTAACATGAACTATTAGTAAATATAGGAGAGAATGGAGCTCTAAACTCAATGATGCCTTTTGGACTTATTGTTTCACTTGGAAACTCTCTATTGGATACTCTCCCTATGAGCTCATGTATGAGAAGCTTCCAACACTTCCTATCCAAGAAGAGCTCTATATACTATCAACTGCATGTGACCTCAACTTAGACCTAAGTCTAGCACAAAAAGAATGATTGATGAACCTCAATGTGCTAGATGAGAACCGATTACTGGCCTTGTCATCCAACAAAGTGCATAAGGCATACAACAAACAATGACATGACCTAAGTATTAGGAAAGATAAATTTCAACCATGAGACAAGGTGCTCTATTGGAATTCCATGCATGTACCCTAATGAACTAGGTTTTAAAAATTATGGAAGAGCCTTTATATCATCGATGAAACCTTTCTGTCTTGGGCCATGTTAATCCACCAACCTAATAGCTTAAATAAGAAACTGCTAGTCAATACTCAACAAGTCAAGCCTTTTCATGAACACCAAGTAACTAGTGGACATAATGCCTTAATAGATGGACAAGCATGCTCAATCTTTTAGTTCTCCTCCTTTCAACTCAATCATGGGGGAGATGGCCATCCATGTTGATGTCAAACGAAGTGGCTCCTTGGTTTTTAACCTTTTTGTTTTATGTCATTTTTAGTACATTGTTCATTTTCCTAGGTATCTTAAAATTTTTTCTATATTTTACTTTATTGAAATTTTTCTTACACCCTTACTTTTCTTTGTTGTCATCAGGACTTGGTGCAAGCTATAGTTGCTATCGATGGTGATGTAAACTTTATTGATTACTTGATTGCAAATGGCTAGGTCTCATTTTGGAATTTTGATGTTTACTAATGGAACATTGATTGTTTTTGTGTTAACAGGTAGTGAGCCCATGTCATCCATTACTTCACTCAACTTTATGATGCTTCCTCATTTTGGAAATATGAAGTCCCTTATTAATAACAACTTATAATGAATTGATGACCTTTGTATTTTTAAAGCTTTGGACGAATTAAGTGGAAAAATAAGGGTGTGACTTCAAAGGGATTTGTCACTTGAGTACCTGCCAACTATCTAAGTTACATGAGTGTTCCCATGGACTTCTCATCATTCTACTGTCGATCAATCATAGAAAGAAAAGTCTTTGCATGGTGCAATTCCCATTCGAAAAAGCACAAAATAATAATAATAATGATGGGAATTCAAAGAACATCCCTTAGAAATAATAATAGGCTATAAGAACTGGTTATGGGGTTGGAAATACATGTTCCCATGCTAGAGGGAACCCCTCTAACTAAGGCCCTCTTCACTTCCTATTTCTCTTTTCTTCTTCTTTAGGAATGGTAAGTGGTCTATGGGTATGTTCTTGTTTTGTGGAGGGTAGAATGGTCTAAAGCATTGATGCAAAGTCATTAGAAGTGGATGGTCTTTATTCAGGCTAAGTAAGAAAGTTCTTAGGTCCTAATTAATCACATCTTCCACAAGGGACTTCACGTTACCACCATGAGGAACTCCATTCCATGTTCTCTCTCATCCACCACTTCTTTCCATTAACCACCTCACTACCTCTTTTTATGATCGTTTTGATGGGTTCATTGGTAAACGGTTGAAATTCTTTGATGACTTATTTAGTGATTCAATCTTTAACAATCCATAACAATTAATCATACTTGGGGTCCACAAACTCCTTAGTTTGAGGGCATGCAAGGGCATGAGCCTACTATGGGAAGGACCCACTTACATACTCCTTAGTTGGGTTGGTTAAATTCCTATTTCTTAGTCATCTCGCTCTCAAATCCTATGCATTCCACATCAATTACATATACTTTTTCACTCCTTGACCACATTAATAACTTAGGGAAGTTCTTGTAATTTGTTTCTATGAAAGTTAGAATATTTTCTAAAGTGCCCACAATAGGAGTCAAGAAGTGTATGAATTCTTATTTGAGCATTGATGTACCTAGACACTTCAGTGTGACGGCAATAAAGATGAACTTCTTGAAATACCTTGTAACATTTAGAAATAGCTTAATATTTACTTTAGTGAAATTTACTATTCATTTAGTTTACTTCCATGTTCTTAGTTAATTAAATAAGATTAATTAATACACATAAGTATGACCACCTCGAACATAACGTTAATGCTTGGTAATCCTAGTAGTACTAGTGTTTAGTAACCTAGTAGCATTGTAACACATTCAGGTTGTGTGTGGCAGGTGGGAGCAGATACTTGTGTTAGGAAATTGCTTAAGGCATTAGATAGTTTATTATATTAATTAATACTTAAATAATTTATTTTACACTTATGATAAAATAGATAAAACATATAAAATTATACAAATCATTTGCCTTGGTTACACTTAACCATATGTTTGTACTTACACAAGTGGAACCAAGAAGACAATGATTGCATCCTTACATTCACCACCTAGATAATGTGTATTTAGAGAACCAAAGTCTACAAAATTCAACTGGATTGCTAAGTGAACACTTGTGATTCATATGGTTAGGCATATGGTATACTCATGGCTCATCAATTGGGTGTGGGATTGGGTTTTGTGGTTGGTGGGGAGGATGGAAGACATAATTTTACAAGTGTTTTGAAAAATCCATGTTCCTTAGGTTGATTTATCTTGGTAGGGTAGATCCAACTAAGTTTAGCTAACATTTTTTAATCCTCATGAGATTATTCTGTTTAGTGTGATTTGATCCAACTTGGATACTCTAGAAATTTAAATAGCTTGCCTAAGTCTATTTTGAGTAATGGTCTATGTCTTGAGTAATGATTTGTAGGATTGACTTGATGGTATGGGGGTAACCCACTTGAGAAAAACTCATATTGCTCAAGTCTTAGTTGGATTGATATGGTAGTATGGAAGTAACTAGTCTACTATCCACTTTTCAAATGGAAATAGCAACTTGCGATGAATATAGTAGTTTCAAAAGACCATGATCACATCATGACTTGTGGTAAGAAACTATGACCTTACCATGACTCATGGTGACTAGAATAGTAGTTTTAAAAGATCGCAACCTAATGAAAAATTATGGTGAGCAACCACAACCTCATAATAACTCATGATGAGAAACCATGACCTTAATAGGACTTGTGGTCCACTTGTAATTTTTTTTTTCAATAGTCCCATGACTTGTGGTCTACTTGTAGGAGAAATTTAAAGTATGGAAGGTATCATAGAGGCCAAAATATTTACCACAACTTGATCATTATTTGTGGCCAAATTATGGTTTACACAGAGTTCATTTGCTTTCTCTATTTCTATCAAACCACGAGCTATGATGGGCTTGCGGTAAAAGAACATGACTTGACCACAAGCCATGGTATTGTAGACCATGATCTTCCAAACACTTGTGCTCCCTCAAATTGACTCTAAAGAAGCTAAAATTTTTTCTATAGCAAAGCTCAAAGGGATTTTATTTGTTGATCTTTGATAGATTCAACATGTATATATATTTGTTTGATGGTGAAAATGATAATAAACATTTTCCTTTTTTTTTCCGAGGTGCTAAGGGGTAATGTTGTAGTGGGGTGGTGGGCCTGTTGGAGCTCAAAAATTTTTTAACAATATTTACCCCCAAAACGTATAGTCAAATTATAACTTTATAACTTGGTATTATTGACCAAAATCAAAACCATAACTTGGAGTTTCTAAAGTAAGAGTCTTACCACTAGGCTAACACCTCATTATTATTGGTATAACATTTTAAAATAAAGGAGATGAGAATAAAAAATATTTCTTACTAGAAATTTTAAAGTAATTATACATTATTTAGAATGATGATTTGAAGATCTAAGTCATCGTTCTTATAGCTTATCTGAAAAACGATTGAAGATGATTTGAAGAAACTCATGTAGCCAACCCTATTTTGTTGGGACAAGGCTAGGATAATGATGACGAAAATACTATAATTATCATTGTGTTTAAATGAAAAAATTATTGGTGACTTTAATTCATTTAAATGTGTTATACTTGTACAAGGAAATTTCATATAAAAAGGAAACATATATTGTGATTTAATAAGAAAGATGAACTTAAATGCTTTTCTATTAACTTTAAAATAAATGGAGAAGACTTATGAAAAATTTGAATGCATGTTTTGCAAATTTCTACTTTGATCTTGGGCTATTACATTAAAGACAATTTCAAATTTATATAAATTGTACAATTATTTTATTTAAAAAAATTTAGTTTTAATTCCATCATGCATGTTAGGAGAGTTCTTAAAAAAATCTTCTAAGATCAATTTAATAATAGAATGAAATTACAACGCTTAACATTACAAAGTATATGGTGATTTTCATGCATGTGATGCAAAGAGGATTTTGGCTTAAAAAGATGTTACCTATGCTAAGTAACTAAGAAAACAAGAAACTCATTTGTGATGTTAGAGTTTTTAGGAATTCATATAAAGGTTGTTACATTACTTGTAACACTTTTTATCTTCAAATGCCAAAGTTAGTATTCTCTTTCATGCTCAAGTGTGTTTTTTCTTATGCTTTTACATGTTGGATGTGTTTGTGTATGATATATGGTTTAATGACATGATTTATACCATAATATTTATGATTCATATTATTATTATTATTTTCTATTATGGCTAGACATTGTACTAACTTGATTAGATGAGCTTAGAAAGTTTTAGCGGTTATGGGATGACATGGATATCTTTGGTAGGTGTAGCTACATGTGTAATTATATGAAATTCTATGCACATGTATTTTATGTTGTCATCTTCATCATCATTCTAACCTTGTTCCAATAAAATAGGGTTGGCTACATGAGTTCTTTTTTGCCATTCACCTTTTTGAAGAGTTAGATCTTTATTTATTTATAGTTTCTTTAAATCATATTTGAACATTTTTTTCCCATTTTTTTGTCTTCCTTTTGATGGCTTTCTTGGAACAATGATGTAGCAACCATTGTTTATAGGCTCATTGTCTAATCTTCTTTAAACATGTTCAAACCAACTAAGCTACTATTCTTGTAGCTTATTTGAAATAGAAGCCACTCTAAGTCTTTCTTTAATATCTATATTATGTAGTTTATCTCTTCTAAGAACATTCAACATTCATCGAAGCATTTGCATTTCTACCACATTGACTTATTATTCATGCCTCTTTTTTACTACTCTACATTTAGCACCATATAAGATAGCAGGCCTGATTGTTGTCCTATAAAATTTCCCTTGTAATTTTATTGCTATTCTTTTGTTACATAGAACATTATTATCCTTTCTCCATTTTTTCTATCTTGCCTTAGTTCTATTTATGATAACTTTATTAATTTCACCATTTGATTGGAGAATTGATCTTAGATAGTGAAACTATTTGTAGTGAGTGAAATGTTTGCCTTAAATTGTCACATCTATTTCATCACTGTTTATGCTATCATGAAAATTGCATTCCATATATTCTATCTTACTTTTGCTAGTTTTTAAGCCTTTTGATTCTAGAACACGTCTTCACTTCATTTTAGTAATAATATTTTCTTGAGTTGTATCCACCAACATAATATCATCTACAAATAATATACACCAAAGGATTTCATCTTGTATTTCCTTTGTTAATTCATCCATAATAATGAAAAATAAGTATAGGCTAAGTGTAGATCCTTGACATAGATATAATATGAGTGGAAAATCAAATGTTATTCCACAAGTTGTTCTAATTTTAGTGGTAGCTCCTTCATACATGTCTTGAATCACTTTAATATATTTATCAAGGATGTTTTTCCTTCATAAGACCCACCAAATAATATCTTTAGGCACTATGTCATATGATTTTTCTAAGTCAATGAAAAGCATATGTATATTATTTCAATGTTTTCTGAATTTCTCCATTAATTATCATATCAAAAAATGACCTCTATAGTAGATCTCCTTGCCATAAATCCAAATTGATTTTTTGATACTAATGATTCAAGTCTTTGATGTTGCTTTATGACTCTCTTCCAAAGCTTCATAATATAACTCATTAGCTTGATCCCTCTATAATTTGCACAAGTTTGTATGTCTCCTTTATTTTTGTAAATGAAAACAAAAAAGCTATTTTCCAATTGTTGGGCATTTCTCCATTTTTAAAAATTTTGTTAAATAATTTTGTCAGCCAAGAAACTCCTATATCTCCCAATGCTTTCCAAGACTCTATAGGAATGTTATCTGGTTTAACAACTTTTCTATTTTTCATGTTTGATTAGGCTATTTTAACCTCAAAGAAGGAAGGTTCATTAACTAAACCAAAATTTGGTTCTTCTTCTTGGATGTCTTCTCTTGGGAATTCTTCATTTAATAATTCTTAAAAATAATTTTTCCACCTATCCAAAATTTCATTGTCTTTTAACAAAATTCTTTCATATGCTTCCTTGCTACATTTGACATCATCAATGTCCTTACATTTTTTGTTTTTGATTTTTGTCCATTTTTAAATAGAATTTTCTTGTTCCTTTATTTCTAGTTTCTCATAAAAGCTATCCAAGGCCTTATGTTTGGCTTTGGCTACTACTATGGGTGCCTTCTTTGCCATTTTGTATATTAACTTCTTTTCTTGGCTACCACTTTGTTGTCATTCCTGAAAGCATTTTTTCTTATTTTGGATAGCATGTTATACTTCATATCTCCACCATAATGTCTCCTTTGCCATGTATTATTTTTCCTTTTGTTTCACCCAAAATATTCTTTCCAATTTTTTGAATGCAAGTTTTTTTGGTCTCAAATTAAATTTGCAAAGCAATTCCAATTTTAGGTTTCTTTGCAAAGATATTTTTCTTTGACTAAGGTGATATTATCCTTTTTCAAATTCCACCATTTTATGCATTTATCCCCTTATCTTTTACTACCCTTAAAGCTCTATATAGCTACATCCATGACCATTAGTCCATGCCAAGTTACAAAGCACTCTCTAGGTATGACCTTGTGGTCTTTACACATGGCTCAATCTCTTTTGCATAGTAAGAAATAATCAATTTGTGTTTTATCCATATCACTTTTATAAGTAATTAAATGTTCCATTCTCTTTGATGAGTCATCCTAGTTGGGTCATGTCGATGGCATGCTGTTAACATGACCCCATCGATGGGATCTCATCGACATAGGGTTTAACATGTTGATGTGTACTTGTCGACATGAAACATTATCTCTGCCTATAAATGTGCACCTACCCACTGCATTTATGGTAATATTTTCATATTTGTAGTGAAGCTATTGCAATTCCCTTTGAAAGTTAGAATATTTTTTCAGTGCTTGCAGTAGGAGTCAAAGAAGTGTACAGATCTTGATTCCAGCATTGATGTACCTAAGCATTAATGTACTTGAGTATCTCAATGTGAATGACAATAAACACAAGCTTTTTTGATAAAACCTTACAACACTTAGAACAGATTAATATTTTCATTATGCATTTAATATTCATGCAATTTACTTTAATGTTTCTAAGTAATTAATTAATATCTATTAAATAGAAAACATAAGTACAACTACTTCGAGTATATGTTTAACACTTGGTAATTCTAATAGTGCTTAAATCTTGGTAACCTAGTGGCACTATAACGTGTTTAAGATGTGTATGGAAGGTGGGAATGGATGCTTATGTTAGGATTAGTTAAATATTAGCTAGTTATTAGATTAATTAAGCATTCAGTTACTTTATTCTTATTCTTAGACGACTTAATTCATAAAAGATAAAATGATAAATATCATATGCCTTAGTTACACTTAACCATACACTTGCACTTCACAAGTGAAACTAAGAAGATAATGATTGTAATGTTAGATTCACCTCCTACAAACTATTGTACTTAAAAAGATAAAGTCTATGGAATTCGACCAGATTCTTGATCTATAGAATTTGACTAAATTGCTAAGTGAATGCTAGTAATTTGTATGGCTGGGCATAGGATATACTCACTGCTCATCATTCACATCGTTGTCGAGAACTTCAGTTAGTTACATGCACTATCTAGGGCTTAGTGAAAATTATTTAAAATCATTGTAATGAACCTTAAAGTTGCAATCATTCAAAATAATAATAATAATTGTAAAAGCACATTGATATTTTTTTTAATCTAAAATGTCTTCTTCTCATAGGAATGATTCTTTGTTGAGGTACAAACATACATCTAATTAGCAAAGAAATGAATGATAAAATCCACTGGTGCCCCAATAATGCAGAGTAGTATATACTCATCCCAATGAGTATGTGCCAAACTTCACCTTCATCATGCATTAGTGATGAGCCGCGATATCATGTACGTGATATCGCATACGCGATATCACATCCACCACATGATATCGCATACGCGATATCGCGTCCTACCTAATCTTCTATAAATAAGAGGTGGCTCCCTTGGTTCCAAGGAAGTTAGACTTAGACCCTTAGCTAGATTCTTGCAGTTTTGTTATTCTAGAGTTAGAATTATTTCTGTGTGCCCGCAGTAGGGGTCAGAGAGTGAACGGATCTTTATTCGAGCAATTTGTACCTAAGCACAATTTTGTGTACGACAATAAAGATGAACTTTATGATAAACCTTACAGCATACAAATTAAGCTAATTAGTGATTAATTATTGTTTAATGCTTTCTTATTTAATTAATATCTCTCTCAACCTTCAATCCCCTTAGTTAAATACACTCAGTACAACCGCTTCAAGCATGAGTGTAGCGCTTGGTAATCTAGTAATGATTAGCATTTAGTAATCCCAATAGCGTTGCACTGGTTTAGGATGTGTACAGCAAGTGGGAAAAGATACTGGTGTTAGGAACATTTAGAAACTAGTTAACAAATAGTTAATGTAAGTCAACCACTTAGTTCTCTCTCCTTCTCCTTTATTAGCAGAAGACATAAAAAATATAAAAGCTATAAAAATCATGTACCTTAAGCTTACTTAACTATACAAACATGACAATACAAGTAAGTTTGGGAAGACAATGATTGATTAACCCTGAGTGTTCCAGTAAGGCGCATAAGCACTTAGTCCTTGGAGTTCGATCGGATTGTGGGTGAAACGCTTGTATTCATATGGTTGAGTGTAGGGGTACCTCGCCACTCATCATGGGCTCTGTTGCCAAGGACTTAGTTGTTTGTGCATTGCGTAGAACATAGGAAATCATTCATATTATTGGAATGTTAAAACGAACCCTAAGGGTTAATCAAAGAAAAATAAGACAACGATACAGTGCACATCGAACAAGACAAGATGTCTTCTTCGCATAAGAGCACTTCACTGCCTAGGACTAACACAAGAGGCAATCGACAACATAATACACGTAACCAAGATCCGCCAGTTCCTCAACGATTTTGTGTGGTATATACTCATCTCGATGAGTATGTACCCACTTTCACCTTTATTCTCCACCAAGACCAACAACTACGTTGGAAAGACTTGGAGGGTAACATAGTGTTGCCTCTAGACTGATCAGTTCCCAACATGTTCTTTCATGCTCTCACACGAATAGGCATGCCACTTTTATATGCCGAATATGTTGCATGTGATCATGACTCAAGGGACTATCATCCCATAGAAGTGCAATGTCAAAGGGACTTGCAACAGGAGAGATACCATACATCCTTGAAGGGTAAATGTCCCCATGATGCTCTACACGTTTTGAGTGAAATTGAGAATGGTGAACCTGCTTCAACAGGTTTCCCATGAAATGATGTTCCTCCTCTTGACATTGGTCAAGAGGTAGTGTATCAGAACCTCCACTCTACTATTCACAACCTTGGTTTTGATACCCATGAACACAAAGTGTTCAATGAGGGAACACGAACACATGATAAGGATGGACATTCTGATCGTGATCATGATCAAGGCTGAGACTAAAACACCACAAAATTTTGAGCTTAGTACTCCTCTGACAAGAATCAAGCTAAGTCATGATGCTCCCCACCATGACTGAAGCTTGAAGACCTCACAAACAGCTGCAAACGGAGTCGAACTGAGCAAGAAATGGTTTCCCGAGACCCACAGAAAACTATGGTGACATCTGGAATCAAACCTGCCATTTTGAGCTCAAAATACTTGGTTTTACTGAGTATACAGCATGCACGCCCAGCGTGCGACTTCAAAGATTACCCAAAATAGGCACTTTAGAGCAAGATTGTCACAAGGCATCAACTCTCAGAGACAGAGCAATTGTTAGGCGTCATCATGGGATCAAGAAAATTGGGTTTTGACCTTGGAATCACGCACTTTGGGGTTCACACGTCGAGCATGTACATCCTGCACGCCTAGCGTATACACCCAGCGTATACGCCCGGCGTGCACCATCCAGCGTGCAGCACAGTGTACATCAGTAAAAGACATCAGCAGAACCATGTTAGATCAAGTCCAAGAATATCTGCAAGAAGCACTCTCGTGACATCCGAGCCCAAATCCAAGGGCTGAATTGGATACTCCTTGTTGTAATAGTAGTTTGTAAAAATGAATTCTTTTGTTTTAGTTAAGTCTGTATGCTAAACTCACACGCCAGCATGTACACGTCGGCGTGCAGCAGCACATGTTGGCATGCAGCATGCTGCACACTTGTAAAATTTCATTCGGTTGCACCCGGTCGATGCTCCACATGTCATCCAATCCAAAATTACAGCATCCCACAGCTAATCACCCCATCTCATATTCGAGTTTAGTGCCCAAACTTGTACAAAAACCCTGATTTTTGACTAGATCAGGGTTGGAAAATTAGAGGAAATCTTGGCAAGAATCAGGGTGATACACACTGAGAACATTTGCGACACCCATCCTGTATGTTGGACTTGGACCCTGCATGCTAAGCATACAGCCTCCACGTTGTGCCTGTAGTCTGAACCAGCACGCTGTCACACCCTTGCATTCACCAGGGCTCTTCGTCCGCCTTGTGTCAGATTCACAACTGTGTCTAGACCAGTGCATTGTAACTTTTATTATCCAATAGTATTGATGCATTTTTGAACAAGATTTTTCATAGTTTTCATTCCCATTTTTTTATATCTTGTTTACATTCGTGCGTGTTGATTTACATTTTTCATATTGTTTACATATAACCCGGAATATCGCGCGTTGGCATATGTTCGGGGAAATCCTTGTCTGATTCACGTGTGAACCACCCAAGGTATTCTACCTTCGTCAATTCCAGCTCACCCTCAAGCGAAGGTAGGATCTTCTATGTCTGCCTGTAAATCTCTTGGCGTACATTTCATTCTAGTCACCGACAATTTCAGACAATATAGAAAATGGCACTAGAAGGAGGGCTTGAAACTGTTTAAAACTACTCTGATCTCATACACACGCCCCCTGTGCTTCTGATTTACCACCTCATTTTCTTAGATCTACGTTGTGTCAACGTTAAATCTGAGTTTGCAAACTCTTTGGATCTACGTCCTGTTCCGCGACAACCTCAACGTCTACACACTGACTGTTCCTGCACACTGTGGACTCTATCTACACACTGACTGTTCCTACATGCTGTGGACTTTGTCTACACACTAACTGTTCCTGCATGTTGTAGACTCTGTCTACACGTTGACTATTCTTACACATTGTGGACTCCATCTACACGCTAACTGTTCCTGCACGTTTTGGACTCCGTCTACATGCTGACTGTTCCTGCACGCTGTGGACTCTATCTACATGCTAATTGTTCCTGCACGCTGTAGACTCTGTCTACACGCTGACTGTTCCTGCACGCTGTAGACTCTGTCTACACGCTGACTGTTCCTGCACGCTGTAGACTCTGTCTACNATGGACTTCATCTACATGCTAATTTTTCTTGCACGCTGTAGACTCTGTCTACACGTTGACTATTCCTGCATGTTATGGACTCCATCTACACGCTGACTATTCCTGCACGCTGTGGACTCTGTCTACACGCTGACTGTTCCTGCATGCTGTAGACTTTGTCTACACGTTGACTGTTGTAGTCTGCATGCTATGAGCTTAGCTCACACGCTGTGGTTAGCCCCTCCACACTCACAATAGTGCCTGTACACTATACGCCAAGCACTCTGTCCATACTTTCATACTTAACCAAATTTTCATCTACATACACTTCTTACATTTAGAACCTTTTACCATGAATACTACCAGTACCAATGCTTCAACCAAGTCCATTTCGGAAGCCGTGGGCCCCACGACGATGCCGATGCCCATTATGTAACCCATCGAAGCCCATGGTGAGGTTAATCCTCGGGGGGGGGGGACCTCGTCGATCTCCCAGGCTACAAGGGAGAAATCCATTATTTAACGTTATCACGTAGGAAAAATATAATTTTATATGCATAAAAATCCAAGCCAGCCTAGCAGTGGATCAAACTGAAATGGAGGTCAAGAGACAATATGAACTATTTCACAGGGGAGGACATGAATTCATCCCTTCCCCATATGACGTCATCCCCCTTCCAGAGCACTACTCTGAGCTTATCTCGCAGCTCCTCTTAGCTAGGAATTAGTCTTTAGACCAGTCTATGGCAAATCCTCAATTGGAGGAGGAGGATGACTTTGCAGCTTAGTCCGAACATGAAGATTCATACCATACCCTCAGTCCACAAACTTACGCGAACCCGTTGTTCCACCCCTTACAGGGGAGACTATGTCCCTCCATTCATTTAAAACCACTCAAGCACTTGTGCCCCAATAGAAAGCCTCCACCCTTGTCCCCACACTCCCCGTGACTGATACCCAATTCAACATACCCATCGCCACTATCCCCCTAGTCACCACGTTACCCCCTCTCTTGCAAATACAACCCCAACAACACCCGCCTCAAGCTAATGTAGGAGCAACCTTCCCACCTCGAGTGATCAGGATGCCATATGTGATACCTGCTTCTACATCCGCGCACTATATACCACAGATCCAAACCCAAAGAACATCCCTCATCACTTCCACTCAACAAGTCCAGGGTGTTCCCTCACAAATCATGACTGGACAGTGGACTAGGATTGGTACACAAGTGCATCAACCCCCTAATTATAACGTGCCACCTCCTACAATTCCACCCATGAACATCCCTCAAGTACAACAACAACAACAACAACAACCCTTTCCTTACAATATGCCACCCTTAGCCGCACCGACCATGAATATTTCACAAGCACAACCTCCAACCACTCAACTTTTCTCCTTCTCACCCACCATACAACAATCTAATTTGTATACTACACAACATAATCAATCTGCCATTTCACCTAGTGCCCAAGACTAGGCTGAGGCCAAGAAACTGATGCAAGAGTTAACTGACCAGGTCATGTGCCTCAAAACAGCCACCGATGAAGAGCTTAAGATAGTGGATTTTTATCAAGATGATCCTATCAACTCTTCGGTTCCACCTCTAACATTACCTAAGGGTGTTTCCTTACCTATGTTGACTAAATACAATGGGGAGACAGATCCCAATGCCTATCTTACAATGTTTAGATTAGAATACGTGTTACTCCAGGCGTGGCCACATGCTATTTTGCAGGTGTTCCCCATGTCCCTCACAGGAAGAGCACTTGACTGGTATCGGGCTTTGCCCCGGAACTCCATATCTTCTTTGGAAGATCTACTACACCAGTTTTTCACAAGGTTCAAGTATAACTTGAAGCCTAAAGCAACACTTGACAACCTGATACAAGTCAAGCAAGCACCCCTTGAACCTGTTCAAAAATTTATTCAACGGTGGAGTGCTGCCCTCAATGAGCTACATGAACCGATCCCGGAGACTTATCTCCTCACTATTTTAAAGGGGGCCGTGAATGATTTTGTGAAGTCCAAGCTATACTATCTTAACGCATGCACACTTAGTCAAGCATTCGTACAAATAAAGAACATAGAAGAGGTAGCCCAAAACAGCCATGACCCCGCCTATTCGACCTTTAAAAACCAACACAATAAGAAAGACAAAGAAAAGGCTAAGGCAACAATAGCAGCAGTAGCGGAAACACGACAAACGAGTACGGGAAAATAAGGTAAACCATCTACTGCCCCTAACTATGCTAGACCTCCACCCGCTATTGCACCTGAATCGTCCACATCACAACATCCTACACCAGGTTGTGCAAGAAACTTCAAGAGGAGAGACCCCTCTCAATACACACCATTGCCCATGAAACCCTCACAATTATTTGACCAACTCTTGAAGGCCAGGCTAATGAAACATAAATAATTGTCCCCGGCAGCAATCCAAAGACATGATTGATTCTGTCAGTTGGTCGAGAACCCAAGCTTGGCATTGCCGGATGAGTCCCTAGTTCCAAGAGGCTTTAGAATAGACCGTTTTTGTGATTATCATCAATGCAATGGGCATGAAACTGATTATTGTTTCACCCTGAAACAAGATATTCAACGGATGATTGACGGAGGTGAGATCACTTTCGATGAAGCCAACCCGGTCAAACCACAAAACTAGGCCATGGGCATATATAAGGACCCTCTAAATACTAAGGAGGCTCCATACGTAATTAACATGATCTACTTAGACAATGAACAAGAAGCACCTAGAATTAACACCATTTACTCAAATAATGAACAACAAATACCTACGAGACCCTTTGTAGTTCATACTCCCCCTACTGCACAAATGCCCATACCTCAATCATCATACTCTTCATGTAACCTGCCCACCCTACAAAGACCCTATGTCATCTGGATACCTCCCAAGGTGGTAGCCTCTATCACACCACCAAAACCATATGTGGTGGATGTACCTCCTGTTGCTACAAAAATGCAACCTCCTATCTGGCCCGCTCCCTATGTAGTCCAAGTGCCACCTGCGGTTGCAACTACAGAGAAATAACCATCAACTAGACCAACTCCGTATGTTGTCAGGATACCCAAACATCCTGATAACCACCAACCTTCCACCCCCCAAACACAAAATCAACCGACCCCGTATGTTGTTAAGGTGCCTAGGCAGCCTGACATTCAACCACCTTCGACCGTCCAATTGCAATCTTTTCCTACTCCATACGTCATACGGGTTCCAAAGCAACCGGATGTTTAGAAACCGAATGTTCCCCCGCACCACATGCGGGAGCGCCTGGCAGATAGGCTCACATGAGAACGATTAGAGAAAGAACGTCAACAAATTGCCTTGCGACCCCCCAAGCCTACTCCATTAAGTGCAATACCCATGGCATCACCTACTAACGAACAGAACGATAAGCGAGAAGCATCGGGAATACATGAGGTGTTTAAATCAACAGTCACAGAAGAAAACGTCAAACCAGCTACACATGAGATAAAACTGCTGGGCTCGATGGACCAAGTAACCATTAACAAACATACCCCTAATAGTAAAGATTTAGCAATAGCTCTAACATAGGTCACGTAGGCACTTAAATAGAAAAATACCTCACTAAGCCTATATGACCTGATATTAACTTCTCAAACTCATCACGAGGCCCTAGTACACATGTTAACATTAATCCCAGTAAGCGAAAAGTTACCCGTAGATGAGCCTTCCATACATGCGGTCATGTCTAAATGACAAAGACTCAAACCCAAATCGTTAAGCTTTCACCCTGAAAATATTAAGATCGACGAGAGAACCGGAGACATCACCCACGCACCTATGTTCATAACAATACAAGTAGATCAATTCAAAATACATTGGGTGCATGTAGATGACGGGGCCGCCACAAACATAATACCCTACCCCGTCATCGAACAGTTAGGGCTCACGCAACTAATTAAACCAACTTCCACCACATGCTTAAAATCATTTAGTGGATCACGTGTAGTAGTAAAAGGTGCCATAACTCTAGACTTTATAGCGGGGGATCGATTCCCCACATCTGCTAACTTTGTTGTCATCGACGAAATGCTAGGGTTCAACTTAATATTAGGAAGACCCTGGTTGGCCCAACTCAAAGCAGTCTCTTCCCCCATACATCAAGAGATTCACCTGCCTTACGAAGGTGGTGAAATCATTATACATGGGGAGACTACTACACCTACCATCTCGTCGCATACGGATACAAACCAAGGCTCAGAAGTTAAGTTTGAAGAGCCTAAACATGATGACACAAACGAAAGACAAAGTCATATGCAACCAGTAAACAATGATCTATTAGACGTAAATGAAACATTACCCAACATAAAAACACCCGGACCTAAAACTGTACCTACACTGCCTAACCTAGAAACTACAACAAACATCGAAACTACAAAACATACGGAAACACTAGAAGAGACTAATATAGATCCCATTCCATCGAACGTCCCTTGGGCTGAATTACCATTCAACGTAATTAGCAAAGGGGATGCTGAGTACAGAATCATACCTATCAGCGCCACTCCTAACGTTAAATTAAGAAAAATAAAAAAAATGCTAAACCACTAACTACTAGCGCTCGTCCGAAATGACATTAAATTACCACATGTCTACGACATAAAATTAGCCACGGTCAGAAATGGCCGGTTTACCAAGGAACTCATCAGTATCATTTGAAACTTCTCTTGTTTACATGGGGCCCGAAATGGCCTTAAACTAATGCATGGGGCCCGAAATGGCCTTAAACTAGAGCATTTTTTCTATATTTCTTTTCTCTCAATTCAAGTTTACAGTTTGAATTTATGCTTACCCTGTTGCGTTGTTACGTTATCAGCCGTAGTTCCTACTTCGTGCATTACACTTAAGCAATAAAATGGACAAAAACATTTTTACATTGCTGCATCGTGTTTACATTCAAGCCCAGAAGATATTCATTTTAAACTTGCACTTACCAGTATTCAAATAAACTTAAAATTTAAACAAAAAAAATGAATAAATAGAAAACTCAATTAAAAAAAATAGAAAATGGTATAAATGTATCAACATCAAATTACAACTTAGTGCAATGTCCTCACACGATACATAGATCGCATACATAATCATTTTAACAACAAACAAAAAATATATTCATATACAAATGGACAATTACAGCGGTTAACCAATCCCATCCATCAGTTCATATACAATCCAAACCAAAACATTCTGCTTGTGGCTCGCATAAAAACATGAGCGATCATAAGAAAAAACTTAAGGCTAAGAATTAGGGTCGGGAGGGGTTTCTCCATGAGACTCCCTGGCCCCATGGATCCCTTCTCCACTGGGACCACCCTCTTGATCACCACCATCGCCTTGACCCTATAAAAAGGTAAAAGAAAACAATTAACACAAAAAAAAGAGCAGAATTCCAAAATTTATTAAATAAACAAAATTCACAACTTCAAATGACTTACTGAAGAAGATCCTCCTAGACCAAATTCCAACCGACGTAGGATTTCTTCTTCAGAGACTTGCCCAGTCAGTCCCATCAAGGCTAAGATCAACATTGGCCAAAGCCTTCCCTTTGTCCACCATCGACCAAGTGGGACATTTTAGAGGAAACTGCCCCACAGAAACCTCCCCAGAAGCTGTGGTGATTACCCTCTTGGGCGATTCCATCTCCACCACAGTATGCTTAGCAAATGCATCAAATGAAGAGCGTAGGCCTAAACCCTCAACAAACATCTCGAGCTGACGCTTCTCTATAGATATCTCCTTTAACAACTTTTTATAATGATACTTATGGGTCTTCTCATCTTGACCCCATTTCCGTACCTTAGAAGCGAAAGCCTTCCAATCCTGACATTTGAGGTTCAGTAAATCTATTTGCGCTTTATGTTCTGCTAGCTCCTAAGTCAACGATACTTAGTGAATCAATAAATTCCAATATCTGTTATAAGTAATTTTGGAAGTTCGCCAAGAGTGATCACCTGTTAACCTTGCTGAGGCAAACTCATAGCACGATTTGAGATCGTCTTGCTCTGCTGATAGCTTGGAAATCTCTTTTTCTCCCACCTAAATCTACACCCATAGCCTCTCGATGGAATGCCTACACGTCCAAAGAGACTTGGCGTTCTGCACAACGCACTCTGCCACTTCATCATAAATTTTTCGGGGTACTTGCTCAATTTTTGGGGGTAGTGCAAGTAAACTATCAATACCAGTGGCCTCAGTTGAATCCCATTTCAGTTTAGCCCCTGCTCATATGAGGAGAACATACATTAGACATTGGACAGTAGCAACGAAAAAAAAAACAAAAACCAAAGGATACGAAACACTTAAGATATACGTACCTATTCCAAGGTGAGCTCACTCGATACGATCAACCACTTCATCAACGACACCAGTTATAAAATCCATTTTACTTGGCATTTCGATCCAAGTAAAGGGTTCATGTATAGGAGACGGGTTAACTTCGGTGGTCATTTCCATGGAGGCCTTCATCATAGGGACTTCTAAACGAATGTTAGGAAGTGTCCTGGTCTCAACATTTTTGCCTGGTAGCAGTAAAAGCATGAAATCAAAATTTAGAATGATTGAAAGCACAATTCCAAAGGCAAATGCCATAATAAGGAGAACATACTGGAATCTCTGTCCTCTTCCAGATTCGGAGGATTGCCAAGGTCTAGTCTCCCTCCAAAGAAACCATCAAACATCTCATCAACTCCATCCTGATCATTGATGTTACCCTTTTCCGTTGTATCTCCCTCCCAATCTTCCATTCCTCCCGTCTCGTCCCTGCCCGCCTCGTTCTCCTCGTTTAAGTTCGTTGAGGCCTCTTCCTTCTCAATGATTGGTGCTAATCTCTCTTTTCTTACTCCAGAAGTCAACTCTAATGGCATTCATAGGTTCAACATCAGGCATTGTATAAACCATAGGAAAATAAAGTA
Organism: Gnetum montanum; assembly: GCA_015680685.1. Taxonomy (NCBI): domain Eukaryota; kingdom Viridiplantae; phylum Streptophyta; class Gnetopsida; order Gnetales; family Gnetaceae; genus Gnetum; species Gnetum montanum. Next base: position 374,785 of record MNCI01006273.1, read on the forward strand.
AAAATAATGATGATGATAACGGAACAAGGACAAATCGGTGAATCAAGCTTACCTCGTATAGGCATCTTAAACTATATACGTTTTACCCTTGGTTCATCTGCAATTACAGCAACCTCTTTAGGACGTTCACGCTTCGGAACTTTCAATTTTGCTTTCCCGATCATTTCCTAGATAACCCGATCGACTCTCCTAGCAGTGTAGGGCACATTATCTGGTTCCAACCCTACGCTGTTATGCGTGTGAATTGACTGACTAGATGACCCCTCGTCGTGACAAAAATCGACTCGTCAATCCCCTTGGGAGCATCTTGAGATTCAGCCACCTCAAATAAGTGGCAAATCCACGGGCGAGATAGTTGGTGGCGATCCCTTAACACATACCTATTATTTGCACGAACAACCAAAAATTTAGCCAGCCGGCACAAGTAATCGGCAAAGAATGAAAAAGTGAAATGGGATTGTGCCTCAATGTTTGAACGCAACCTCACTATCTCCCTGTGGAAACCTGAAAGAAAAAACTGGGCCCAGTTATAGCGTACCCCAGTCTCTAAAATAGTGTGCATGATGTGCACAGGTTCTACCCCAAAACGTTTTACTTGAGACAGAGACTTGGGAAACACCCGCACCCTGAACAAAGGATATAACTCATTAACTTCTTCCACTTTTGATTTCCCCTGTATAGGAAACCCCTTAGAGTGCTTAAGGACATGCAACCAGTTCTCCAATTCATGAACCACATGGATTTCCCTTTGTGCCCTATCCAAAATCACTTTAGTTTCAGCTGCTAGTACACCAAAGAAGTCTGAAAAGAACTCCTCCAACAGATGGAAAACCACTTTGACACCCTTGATGCGAGTGCTATAGTAGGTGACAGACTTGTCAAAAGAATCAACGATTCCAATCATCTCTGTCACAGAAACATCAGGGCTTAGAGCAGTAAACAAATCTATGAGGCCCGCATCACTTAAACAATTGACGATATGTGGCGGTGCCTTCATACGTAACCATCGCTGTGCATCACTGACTTCCCCAAATTTCATAGACAAGGTGCTCTCAGTCCGCCCCGTTGTGATAGTGGCTCCACCAGACGGGGCGTCCACTGTATGCACAAGATAATCCCAGGGAGTCAACATAACTAATGATGTAGAAAAACAAGCAAACTGAGGTGTCGAGAATACCATTACTTACTGTCAGTTGATGGGTTCAGATCGCTAGGAGCCAAATCGGCATCGCATGGGAAAACTGGCCCCTAGCCTTGCTTTGTGCAAGTGCCCTCAAGTACCGTTTGTGGAAATGAATGATGTAGCCCATAGTCTGGGCCAACATGGCACCACGAAGAGTGGGGCCCGCCATGAAGGCCTCCAAGGCGATACGAGCCAAAGCGAGTCCATCATCCCCTATGCACACTCCTTCTTTATCAAACTGAGGCCTGCAAAGAGATGGAGGTCAGAATATAAACCACTACTAAGCAGCGAGGCAAAAAGCAGCAAATTGAACAAACTTACCTTCCTACTCGGTACATTGTTCCAAGAGGGTTCTAGAACGCAGTATGCGCACGATCAGCTAGGAACAAGGTGTTATTGATGCGGTAAGATCCATGTGACAATAAGTCCCACACACGCAATAATGGACAGCTAGATCGGGGTCCTCTAGAGGGATCGTCCTTAATCGTAAGTGGTCCCTCATCAATGTCCATCACGAAAGCCACAACGTCATTTGAAGACCTTGGTAGCATGGTCTCGAGCACGCTCAATGCTAATTGTTTACTTAAATGCGACCATATTACCACGTTGAATTTGTCTAAGATGAAGTCAAGGAATTCACAGGCCCCTTATCTGAACCATACCCCATAGTGATCAATTGTCATAGCAAGAACTGGCTCGTCAGAATCAATCAGACCAAACCACGTTAGAACTCTAACAAGCTCGACCACCAAGAGAAAAGGTTTGGAATCCCTGCATGTATTCAAGAAACAGGGTGAATAAACCATGTAAAAATAAAGTTCTACACTAGGGAGCCAACACTTAGAAAAAATTTCAGCATCAAACTCAGCGTGCACGCTGCACACTGGAAAACTCAACGTGCAGACCCTGCACACTGGAAAATGCAGCGTGTAGACCCTGCATGCTACATGCTGGAGCGTGATCACACTAACCATACACACTGAGTATAGAAACCTTACGCTATGGAAACATCTACGCTATGCGATGAGAAAATCGACAGGAACAGTAGGCAAAAACACAAATTTCGACAAAGGGTCAGAGCCTACCTGCACATCGACCCTGACCATGAGGGAATCCTGGGTCTAGGCAGACACTGGAGCATCGCTTCGCTCTCTTCGGCGAAGGTCAAGCTAGGATCCTTCCTCCCCTGGCCTTCTACTTGCTTGCCCTTGCTCATCGTGGCATTCACGCTAAACCCTGCACACTGCAAACCCTGTACGTTGGGGTTTTGTCCCTGCACATTGCATCGAATCTTGCACGTTGGGGTTTGGAGCCACACGCTGGACGCCATCTGATGACTCGCCGCACCCTGATCTATGTTACCCTGGTCGCCTCAGTATACGCTGCACTCGGTTCACACTAGTCTCAGGTTCATGTTGGGATTTCGCTACGTTCACGCTCGAATTTGACTGTGGCTACCCTGTGGTTCACACTAACTCCAATTTATATACCCTGCGTTAAACACGTTGAGGAAGCCTTGAAATAATTTATTTAATTAATTTGAAAATTAACGAAAATACAAAGAATGTGTAAATACATAAGAACAATGCAGAAGCAATGATAATGAATAGAAAAAAAAATAATGATATACTGGGATGAACACTACCCATATGCAATATTCTCTTGCAAAGCAACTCCTGTTGCCCACACTAAACATTTTAGTGCAAACTCCTTATCTGGTAGTTTCACACTCGATAACAATTACAAATCGTATAATCAACCAGACATCATGAATGAACAATTACCGGCCCGGTAAGGCCTTAAACTACCATAATCAGCCCAGTAAGGCCCTAAACTGCCATGTGTCCAGATATGACGATAAGTTACCATCACATACCTTAGTCCAGTTTAGATGCATAAACGCATAGTTTACTTGCATTCAAAAATTACCAACCACCTGATTGACGCTGCTCACTATTTGTTGGCAGGAGCAAACATCATGGACAGTAAATAATTATTCTTACCACTGTCTATTAATGGACCGCATGGAACGATTACCCGAGAAATCAACATGGAGGCTATTGATTTAGGCCTAACGACAAACGACACATTTGTGGCATCAACTCAACAAACGCTAGATTGTTTTGAAACAATGACCAAAAGTCTGGACCTAGAAGCTGATAGCATCACCGAAGACCTCTTGGTTGAAGTCTCCATCACCCTGCCCGACGACGAAGTTAAAATCCTGAAACTAAGTACATTGTTAAGCCCGCGGCTCGCTAATGACATAGCACAAGTGCTTAAGAACAACATAGAAGCATTCGCTTAGTCTTACACTGACATGCCTGGGTTAGATCCTTGAATAGTCCAGCACAACATTATACTCGATCCAAAATTAAGACTAGTGAAACAAAAAGCATGTAAGGTTAAACCCGAGGTAGCATTGGCAGTCCGTAATGAAATCACCAAACTTTATCAGGATGGTTTCATTTGGGCTATTGACTATGCTGACTAGGTATCCAACATGGTCATTGTCCCAAAGAAGAACGAAAACATTCGCCTATGCATTGACTTCCGGGACCTCAACGTTGCAACAATAAAAGATGATTCCCCCCTACCTAGCATTGATCAACTAGTTGATTCGACCACTGGGCATGCATTATTATCTTTTATGAATGGCTTTTCAGGATATAACCAAATTCGGATTAACCCTGAGCATCAACTTAGGACGACCTTTATGACACCATGGGGTACTTTTTGCTACACGATGATGCCATTCGGTCTCAAGAATGCCAACGCTACATACCAAAGAGTGATAACGTTTATCTTTAGTGATTATATCTTCAACTCGCTCAATGACTATGTGGATGATATCATGGTTAAATCAAAGACATCAGAACAACATGTACAAGATCTTGACTTAGTACTAAAATGTTGTTTAAAATATGAGCTGAGACGTAACCCAAAGAAATGTGTCTTTGGAGTCAAAACAGGCAAAATGCTCGGGTTCATAGCCTTGGAGGTAGGGATACAAGTCGACCCCGATAAGGTTAAGTCCATAACAAACTTAAAACCACCTAGCAACCTTACCAAACTTTGCGGTCTACAAGGTAGATTGCAGTTCATCAGGCGTTTCATAGAAAAACTCACAGACAAGTTGAAACCTATGAACCACTTGCTACGCAAGAATGCCCATTTTGAATGGACTTCACAGTGCCAGGAAGCATTTGACAACATTAAAACAGTGCTTGTTCAACTACCCATAGTTTATCCACCTCGAAATGATAAACCGTTTTACATCTATCTTGCTACTTCTGACTCATCAATCGCATCTATGCTTTGCCAAAAATGAGATGACGGAACTGAAGTCCCTATTTATTACTTAATTCATGCATTAGTAGCCCATGAGAAGAGGTACAACGAGGTGGAAAGGTCATGCTTAGCCCTTGTCTTATCCTTAAAGAAATGGCGGCATTACCTATTCCGTATCCAAGTCAATATAATTTGCAAGGATAATGTACTTAGAGCCATCACAGGAAACATTTACGAGTCGAGTAGAATAGCTCATTGGAAAGCTATGATAGCTGAGTTTGACCTACACTACATAGAGAAATCATCAGTTAAAGGTCAAGCCATAACAAATCAAATGACTGCATCACCAATGCACGATTAGGCGATGATAGAGCCAGAATTCCCTGACGAAAATGTGAGTGTAATAGGAATAGTACCTAATGACTACGATGCTATCTTGAACTTTGATGGAGCATCCACCTCTCGAGGGGGAAGTGCTGCCACCATCATCACCTATCCCTTCGGGGAGATCTGACCCTTTGCTTACCATTTTGACTTCCATTGTACCAACAACATAGCAGAGTACGAAGGTCTCCTTAGAGGTCTCATGGCAGCACTAACTTCAGATATCACACGACTGGTAGTCAGAGGTGATTCACAATTAGTTCTAAATCAAGTCACAGACGTTTATGCGTGCAAAGCGCAACACTTACAACCATACTGTGATTTGACTAAGCACTTACTGAAGCGATTCGAAAATGTAGATGTACAACATATTTCCAGAAATGATAACACCATTGCAGATGCACTCGCCACATTACCTCTAAACATGTCACCAAATATGTTCCACACGTTGCCTAGCTCTATAATCAATTGCACTAAACCCATAACTGATACTCCCGATGAATTACCAATTGCATCCATTAGTACAATGCAGGCCGTGGAATGGTATGATGACATAAAGAAGTACCTTTTTCACAGTGAACCGCCTCAACATCTGACAAATGCACAAAAGGAAGCAGTATGAAAACTTTCTCGATAGTATGCATTGGTAGGTAAAATGTTGTGTCATCAGTCCTATGAAGGCATCCTGTTAAGATGCATCAATAGTACGGAGGGCCAGACCATTATGGAGCAAGTACACAAAGGACTCTGCAGAGGGCACATAGCGCCCAAAGCAATGGCAACCAAAATAAGGAATCTAGGATACTATTGATCACACATGGAGTACGACTGTGTCTCCAAGGTCAAAACATGTGACACATGTCAAAAGCATGGTAATCTCATACATGTCCCACCCAATGAATTGCATATAGCTCAAATCACATGGCCTTTCTGAAAATCGGGGTTAGACATCATTGGACCAATAACTCCCTCATCTTCCATAGGACATAGGTTCATCATAACCGCGACTGAATATTTCACAAAATGGGTAGAAGCTATTCCCCTTAGAAAGACCACATCCAAACATATATGTAGCTTCATTCTAAAAAACATCGTGACCCATTTTGGCATCCCGATGATCGTCATCATTGATAACGGGCCACAGTTCAATAGTGCCAAAACTAGAACTTTCTGTGAAAGTCTAGGAATAAAACATTCATTTTCGTCCCCATACTACCCTCAAAGAAATGGACAAGCCGAAGCTACAAATAAGATCATCATCTCAGTGCTAAAGAAGATGCTTACATAGAGCAAAAGAAAATGGCATGAATAGCTAGTATACGCACTATGGGCTTATCGCACTACGCATCGTACTTCCATAGGTAAAATGCCATATAGTCTTGTTTACGATTCAGAAGCTGTTTTACTTTTGGAGTTGCAGGTACCATTTTTAAGGATTACGCTCTCTGAACTCCTCGACGAAGATCAAAACAATGACTTGCGCATTGTTGACTTAGACTCAGTGGAGGAGGAATGCACACGTGCGCTTGATCAGATTCAATGGTACCAAAAGCAGCAATGATGGCGCCATCGGTACGATATCCATAAATGCCAGATCAAGGAAGGTGACCTTGTACTCAAAGCCGTTTGGGAACTCCCAGAAAAATTCTCAGCTAATTGGGAAGGACCCTACTTGGTCACTAAAGCATTCGACAATGGAGCATTTAAACTAGCCAATATGAACGGAAATGAAGTAGCACATCCGATGAACCACTTGTACTTGAAACTATTCTACGTTTGAACTTGAATTCAGGTATGCGCTCGTCCTGGAATCATGACAGTAAACTGATACCACCGCTCATCCTGAAATCATGATGGTAAACTGATACCACAGCTCATCTTGGAATCATGACGGTAAACTAATACCACCACTCATCCTGGAATCATGATGGTAAAAATGATACCACACCTCATCTTGGAATCATGATGGTAAACTGATACCACAGCTTGTCCTAGAATCATGACAGTAAACTGATACCACAGCTCATCCTAGAATCATGATGGTAAACTGATACCACCGCTCGTCCTAGCGTTACGACGATAAACTAGCATCACAGTTCGTCCACAATGACAATAAACTAGTGCCCATCCGGTATGACTTTAAACTACCACAGTTTTGTTCACCAGAGTCCGCTAAGACTATAAACTGGTTTGCCTCTTCACAGTCTGCCAAGACTATAAACTAGCATTGTACCATCCGCTACGATGATAAACTAGCACTGTCCAATAGGTCATGATGTAAAACTAACCCATGATAGTTCGCTATGACTATAAATTGGTAGCTTCATCTCCAGTCTCCTGATCTGTAGTTGCATTCAGATTTCATCAGAGCCGCTGCCGCACTCATCACTAGTTGATCTTAACAACATTGTTGCCATCCACACTCAGTGCCTGAAATCTCATTTGGTGCCTTTGTTTCATCAATTGTTGTTCAAGTCTAATCTTACTCACTCACTCATGATTTTCTTGTCTTCTTGGAGTTGTGTTTGCAGGATGACACTCAGAGGTGTTTGTACGAGAATGCACTTCGTCACAAAGGTAAGGCGTCACATTGTGCCTAATACATGCAACCAGGTTAATCAAGCCATTCACTAGTACATTTCTCGTTACACTTCCCATCTATTCCTCAACATACTCTACTCAGTCATACCCTAGACACACCTAGGGCATTCCAAAACATTGAGCATGCCATTGCGCATTGCAACACTTTTCAATAGTTGCAACACGCAACATGGCACTTGAGCAATGAGTACAAGATCAAAGCAAAGCATTTTCAACCAAAAAAAAACCAGGACCCTTGCCACTTCCCATACAAGCCCTAGGCGGCGAGGCAATTATCTTGGAAGGAAGTACTCATGTCTCAAACACTCAAGTAACATCTCATTGTGTGGCTTTGGCTCTCTGCAGATAGGTCCCCGTTAACACCAAACAGAGGCCCTATTCCTCCAAAGAACGTAACACATCAATCATCATGGCTTTGGTTATGCCAACAAGTCCTCTTAAACACTAAACAAGAGTCTTGTTCCACCAAAGGACGTACGCCTCATGTCTTGGTCCCAAGTCTGCTAGACAATGGCTACTGGCAAGGATCAACATGACCTGTACACACACCAGAGCATCCCCTTCACTATGCACAATTCCTTGATTAGTTCCCAATTTCCACAACTTCCATTTCCCCTATCTAGCTACGAACTTCATTTTCTCAATCTCATGTACTACTGAACACGGTGCGATGACATCTAGCCAAGTGTCAAAGGACAATGTTTCTACCAAGTCACTTGTGGTGTTTTGTACTTTTTTGTCGACACTTCTCGGGTTGATTCCTCCAAACGTCAACAAAGAGGGGCCAATGAAACATCACAAAATTTTGAGCTTAGTACTCCTTTGACAAGAATCAAGCTAAGTCATGATGCTCCCCACCATGACTGAAGCTTGAAGACCTTGTAGACAGCTGCAAACGGAGTCGAACCGAGCAAGAAATGGTTTTCCGGGATCCACAGAAAACTACGGCAACATCTGGAATCAAACCTGCCATTTTTAGCTAAAAATACTTAGTTTTACTGAGTATGCAGCGTGCACACCTAGCGTATACGCCCAGTGTGCACGCCCAGTGTGCGACTTCAAAGATTACCCGAAACAGGCATTCCAGAGCAGCATTGTCACAAGGCATCAACTCTCGGAGACAGAGCAATTGTTAGGCATCATCATGGGCTCAAGAAAATTGGGTTTGGACCTCAGAATCACGCACTTTGGGGTTCACACGTCGAGCATGTACATCTTGCATGCCTAGTGTATACACCTAGCGTGTATGCCCAGCGTGCACCATCCAGCGTGCAGCACAACGTACATCAGTAAAAGACATCAGTAGAACCATGCCAGATCAAGTCCAAGAATATCTGAAAGCAGCACTCTCATGACATTCGAGCCCAAATCTGAGGGCCAAATTGGATACTCCCTGTTGTAACAGTAGTTTATAAAAATGAATTCTTTTGTTTTAGTCAAGTTTGTACGCTGAACTCACACGCCGGCGTGCAGCAGAACATGTTGGCATGCAGCATGCTGCACACTTGTAAAATTTCATTCAGTTGCACTTGGTCGATGCTCCACATGTCATCCAATCCGAAATTCTAGCATCCCACAGCCAATCACCCCATCTTAGATCTGAGTTTAGTGCCCAAACTTGTACAAAATCCTGATTTTTGACCAAATCAGGGTTGGAAAATTAGAGGAAATCTTGGCAAGAATCAAGGTGATACACACTGAGAACATTCGCGACACCCATCCTGTATGTTGGACTTGGACCCTACACGTTGAGCATACAGCCTCCACATTGTGCCTGCAGTCTAAGCCAGCATGCTATCACACCCTTGCATTCACCGGGGCTCTTCGTCTGCCTTGTGTCAGATTCACAACTGCGTCTAGATCGGTGCATTGTAACTTTTATTATCCAATAGTATTGCTGCATTTTCAGCCAAGATTTGTCATAGTTTTCGTTCGCATTTTTTTTATCTCTTGTTTACATTTGTGCGCATTGATTTACATTTTTCATATCGTTTACGTATAACCTGGCATATTGCGTGTTGGCATATGTTCGGGGAAATCCTTGTCTGATCCACGTGCGGACCACCCAAGGTATTCTACCTTTGTCAGTTCTTGCTCACCCTCAAGCGAAGGTAGGATCTTCTATGTTTGCCTGTAAATGTCTCAGCGTACATTTCATTCCAGCCGCCGACGATTTCAGACAGTACAGAGACGACCAAAGAGAAGGTATAAAACACCATCATGGTGATGGTTCTCCTTCTTATTCGCCTTCATCATCACCTTCACCCTCTCCTTCAATGTCTAGACGTAATCATAGGGAAACCAATCATGAGGATAAGGGAAAACGAAGTGCAAGACATCGATGAGATAGTCGAGAATGAGGACAAGGGCACTCTAAGGAATCAAGGCATAGAAGAAGTAGGGAACCACGTAGACACCAGAGATGCTATGAACGAGACAATCACGAACAACCCCTACTCGCAACTAGAAGCATGCTAGATATAACGGAGGCTGTAAGAGTTCCAACAAGGCACCAAAAGGATAGTAGGATCAAGAGGTTAGACATGAACAACATCCCATGATTTGAATGGGGATACAACACTGATCTTCAAAATCATTTACAAGCATTCCATGATGCATGTGCCTTGCAAAACATAGAAAATGAATGGCAAAAATTAAAGTTGTTCCCAAGGACACTAGTGAAAGAAGTTGAAAGCTGGTACTGGTCCTTAGAACTGAAATCCATTTGGAGGTGGAGTACAATGTTAGAACTACTAAATGATAAGTACCAAACGTACTTCCAAGTTTCTAACTTGCAGAAGAAAATCCAAGGATGGAAGCAAGGAAATCATGAACCCTTGGATGTTGCCATGGACCGCTATTATGTACTATTACATCGTTGCCTTGGCCATGGTTATTTGCAGCAAGATCAACTACGCTATCTTGTGGATGAACTTAGGCATGAAACAAGAAGAACCCTTGGGATGTATGCCCAAGGAAGGTTATCGGAGCTTAGGTCTCATCAAATTCATAGATTGCTAGAGCAAGTAGCCAAAGAAGAAGGTGAGCTATGAAAGAGAGAAAGTGCGGAAGAATACAACCAAGATCTTTCCCTTCGAAAAAGAGGAGTGAGATTTTGTGAGGAGGAAAAAGAGTCACCACTCGAAGAGATGGTGAATAGGAAAACTTTGCCTCTCCAAAAGTTAACAATAGAAGTATCGACAAAGGTAGACCAAATCTGGGACTCCTTGGATAGTAGGTTTGAAATTGTACTCAAAATTGTAGAGGAGTCTAGGGAGTGAGGTGGTGACCACGACAAAAAGAAAAATAAAGAAGTGGAAAATGCATGTAACAAGGGTAAGGGCAAAATGGCCATCATAGAAGAGGTTGTGGATTCAGACATGGAAAATGATGGTGGATGCGAGATATGCCAATACAACCATCCTAAGGGATGTTGCCCAGTGATCTCACATCTACAAGAGTCTGGGGTGTACGAACTCAACTCACGACTAAATAAATGGCAAGCACCTCGACGGTTACCTTATCCCCAAGGTAACCCAAGGTAGTTCCACCAACCTTCAACATATTATCCAAGTGGAACTCCATCACAACCCATTGAGGAACATCAACAGTGGAAATATCCAGAATCATGGGGGATGCCACCACCAAGGCAACAATACCCCTACCGACAACCTGACCCATATGGCTACTACGTGCAACATCCAATCTCTCCATGTGACTCTGTTAGTCATGTTACACCACAACACTAATACGAAGCCTATGAGTATTATAGAACTCCTTCTCTGAGGGAAGATAACCCACAAATATAACATCCTTCAAATCCATCTGCAGCTCTCACACCAATAGCTCCATTACCATCCGCTCCAACAATGCAAGGGAAACTCCCTACTCAACTGCAGCAACACAACCTTGACCTTGAAAACATCAACTAGGGGAAGTTGGAAATTCCTGAAAAATTCAAACAAGAGCCCATAGAATTGAAACCATTACCCACCGGTCTAGAATATATGACCCTTGAAAATGGAAAATCGGTAATCATCAATGCAAGACTTGCTTCCAAACAGAAAGGAAGACTACTAAAATTAATAAACAAGTGGTCAAAATCCTTTGCCTAGTCATATCCCAAATTAAATGGAACAGATCATGGGATATGCTAGCATAGGATTTACATTGATCCCTCCATGAAACCTTGAAAACAACTGCAGAGGCGATTAAACCCAAAATTGAAGCAAGTAGTAAAGGAAGAAATAGAACAGCTTCTTAAGGCTGGGTTCATATATCTCATTGCTGATAGAGAATGGGTTAGCCCTCTGGTGATTGTGCCTAAAAAGTGAGAAAAATGGAGGGTGTGCATAGATTTTAGGCTGCTAAACATGGCAACATTTAAGGATCACTTTCCATTGCCATTCGTTGATCAAGTCTTAGACACCATAGCAGGGCATCACTATTACAGTTTTTTGGATGGCTATAGTGGATACAACCAAATACAAATAGCCCCAGAAGACCAAGCCAAGACAATGTTCACTAATACTTGGGGAACATTTACGTATAAACAAATGCCGTTTGGCTTGTGTAATGCTCCTGCCACGTTTCAACGCCTAGTTCTAAGCATATTCCAATAGTAGATAGGGAATAGAGTGGAATTCTTTATGAACGACTTCTCCACCTATGGAAAAAGTTTTGATCAAGCCTTGGACCGATTAGAGCAAGTGCTAAAAAGATGCGTAGAAACCAATTTAAGGCTCAACTGGTAGAAAAGCCATTTAATGGTCTAAGAAGGCATAGTACTTGGACAAAAGGTTTCACATGTAGGAATAGAGGTAGACCCAGATAAAATTAGGGTCATCCAAGGAATAACCCGTCAACCAGAAACTGTCAAAGACATTCGATCATTCCTTGGACACATTGGCTACTATAGGAGATTCATTAAGAACTTCTCTAAGATTGCCAAACCGTTGGTAGAGCTAACAAAGAAGGATGTACCTTTTGAGTGGACCAAAGAATGTGAACGAGCATTCCAAACTTTGAAATGAAAGCTTGTAGAAACTCCCATTCTACAAGCTCCTGACTGGCCCAGGCCATTCCACATCATGACTGATGCATCCAATTATGCCTAAGGAGCCATACTTACATAGTGAGATGACCAAAAACACCCTTAATACATCCACTATGCAAGTAGAAGTATCGCTGGTGCACAAATTAACTACACAACTACAGAAAAAGAATTAATGGCTATAGTGTTTGCACTGGATAAGTTTAGGCACTATGTGTTAGGTTATAAAGTGTTCATCCACATGGATCATAGTGCAATCTGGTTCCTCATGAACAAGCCAATGGTTAGCCCTCGTATTATACGATGGCTGGTAATCCTACAAGAGTTCGATCTAACAATGATCGATCGAAAAGGCACCGAGAACGTAGTTGCAGATCATTTATCTCAGTTGTGCTAGGATAGCAAGAAGGATGAATATGTAATGTCTGATTATTTTCTTGATGAAGCCCTCTTTTTCGATTTAGTGAATAACCAACCCACGGAGATGAACTAGTATAGTAGCATTCTCACCTATCTCCTTACTCAAAAAACACCACAAGAGCTGGACTTTAGGAAGAAACACCAATTTCTTCACATAACCAAGTACTTCATGGAGATCAATGGAAAACTTTACAAGGTGTGTCATGATGGCTTGGTTCGATGGTGCGTGCTTGAGGTAGACCAATTGAGAGTTCTTCAAGATGCTCATGAGGGCCCTTGTGGGGGTCACTATGCAGGGAGATGAACGGCTATTAAGATCTTGCTTGTAGGATATTACTGGCCAACATTATTCTGGGATGCCCATAAATTTATCTGATCTTGTGACCACTGTCAACATGATGGGGGAATGACTACTAAAATGAAGGGTCCACAATAATGGATTCAACCATTAGAACCATTCGACATTTGGGGAATAGACTTTATTGGGCCCATTACACCAATGTCCAATGGAAAAGCTTACATTGTAGTTGTCGTAGACTATCTAACAAAATGGATTGAAGCAGCTGCTATTACAGACTGCACATCATCTACAGCTACATGATTTATGCAACAAAAAATCGTAAATAGGTTTGGTGTGCCATGTGCACTTATCTCGGATAATGGAACACACTTCACAGGTGCAACTTTTCAAAAGTTAATGCAATGCTTAGGGGTTGAACATAAATTAACTACACCTTATCACCCCCAAGCTAATGGACAAGATGAGGTCACCAACAGAGAGATCACTAAAATATTAACTAGGACAATTAGCAAGTATAGGCGAGATTGGAGCACTAAACTAAATGATGCTCTTTGGGCATACCACTCCACCTGGAAACTCCCTATAGGCTACTCTCCCTATGAGTTTGTGTATGGAAAGCTTCCAATGCTTTCGATTCAAACCGAGATTTGTACACTATCAATGGCTTATGACCTCCACCTTGATCTTGATCTAGCACAAAAACAAAGGTTGGCAACTTTAAACGTGCTAGATGAAAATAGATTAGCTGCCCTGTCATCAAATGAGTTGCATAAGGCATATAAAAGCAACGTCATGACTTGAAGATTCGAAAGGTTAAGTATCAACCAAGAGATAAGGTTCTCTACTGGAACCGCACACTTGTGCCACAATGCACAAAATTTCAAACACTGTGGGAAGGACCTTACATTATTCATACAACCTTTCCTTTAGGGGCCATGACCATATACAAACCTGAGAGCCTCAATAAGAGATTATTAGTCAATGTGCAATAGATCAAACCCTTCCATAAACTTAGAATGGTCAGTGCACATAATACCTCTGATAAGGGATGACCCTGCTCACTATTTTGGATCTCCTCCTTCCAACTCAGTCATGGGGGAGACGACCACCTCTACTAACTATTTGAGGCTCTCAGTTCCTTTTTAAGTTTTTATTTTACACATTTTTGTTTTATAAATTTCTTTAATTTTTCTTATTTTTTTTTGTAACATCGTTTATACTTTTTCGTTTCTTTGTGTGACTATTTGTTTTGTTTATTTTTATCTTTGTTTGTTGTTTTTGTTTTGTTAGATTTGTCACCTAATAAGAGCTCCTGATGGTGGTATGAACTGTATTCTATTGATTGCTAATGTTTGGTTTTTACCTTTGAGTTATAATGTTGATACTAAGGTATGGTCCTTTTGATATAACAGGCAATGAGTTTATGTCATCCATGCATTCATGAATTTCTATGGTCTCTCTTAGCTTGGAACTATACAGTCCCTTTATTTAATAATAAAACTATTAACGAATTGGTGACTGGGCATTTCTCAAACTAAAGAAGGACTCGAGGACTGAAAAGGGTGTGACTTAAAGAGGATTTGATGCATTTGTGTTGGCTATTCTCTTGGGTGCTTGAATGTTTTCTTCTTGAGTTTTCCTTACCATTCCGAAATTTCTCCATTATCAGGAAGCTAAGCCAATAAAAATAAGTCTTTGCATGGTGTGGTTCTCATGCAAAAAAAAAAAAATAGTGAGAATTCAAAGCACACCCCTTAGAAAAAATAATCATCTGGGCTACAAGCACTGGTTATGGAACTAAACAAACATGTTCCCTCTAACTAAGGCCCTCTCTCGCTTCCTACTTTTTCCTTTCTCATTTTCTCAGAATGGTAATGACTCTTTGGTAGAAGCATTCTTGTCACTAAATGTGGATTGTTTGAGGCTGGATTTGGAATGAGATCTACTCAGTCACATTAACCATAAATACATAAGGGGCTGTACACCACCTTGTTCTTGGGACTCCATTCCATTCTCTTGTCCCCATCATTCTTTCTCCATTTTCCATCTCATTGCCAGTTGTATTAGTAGTCTATATTTTGGTTCATGCATTGTTTTCTCTTTGGTGAATTCTTGGGGTTAAGTCTTTAACTCTTGCTCTCAAATGACATTTCTAGAGCCTATGGACTCTTTGAATGTGGGTTTGTTAGGGTATAAAGGGCATGAGCCTACTTTGGGGAGGACCCACTGGCATTTCTATTTGGTGCATCAGTTAACTTCTTTTCCTTAAACATTTCTATAATCAACTTTTTGTTGTTTCATTCCCACCTTTGACATCCATTTTATCGGTGTTACTGTTGTTTCTTTTTCTCCGTCTTTTTTATTACTTATCTTTTTCCATTCTATCGCTATTGAAGGATTGCTCGTAGTCATGGGGGCCCTAGTCCAATTTTTTCAATTTTTCCTAACCCCTACACCTTAGGTAGTCACCAGTGTTATATCTCTAGAATCCATATTGGCCATATCACAACTCAGCCAATGGACCTTACACCGAGGCAAGGTATCAACTATATTATGATTTACTTATCCTTGCTCATATGTGACTGTGTTGTGTGTGCATATGGCAATCATACAATAATGGATTGGACTTGGAGGAAATACACAAGATGGACTGGTGCTAGAATGGTTGTGCAAGGAACAAGATTGATGGTGCGGTTATGGATGGATAATGGAAGGCGTAATCTTGACGTCAGCAACAACACGTCTTCTCCTTTTCTCTCTCTCTCTCTTCTCTCTCAGCTACCAAATAAGGCTGGATGTCAATTTCATATAGTGTTAACTCTTGTAGTCTTGAATACTAATATTTTCATGTATTGTAATGTTGATCCGTTCACATGTCATCCCATTCACCATTAGTTGTCATTCAAGTCAATAATCCCATACCTTCCCAATATTTTGTAAGGAACTCAAGGATGAGTTTTCATTCAGTCATGTGGGTATGATGAGTCGCGATATCGCATACACAATATCACATACGCAATATCATATCCACCATGCGATATCACGTCTTGCCTCATCTTCTATAAATAAGAGGTGGCGCCCTTGGTTCCAAGGTAGTTAGACTTAGACCCTTAGCCAGATTCTTGCAGTTTTGTTATTTCAGAGTTAGAATTATTTCTATGTGCCCGTAGTAGGAGTCATAGAGTGAATGGATCTTTATTCAAGCAATTTGTACCTGAGCATAATTTTGTGTACAGCAATAAAGACAAACTTTATGATAAACCTTGCAACATACAGATTAAGCTAATTAGTGATTAATTATTATTTAATGCTTTCCTAATTAATTAATATCTCTCTCAACCTTCAACCCCCTTAGTTAAATACACTTAGTACAACTGCTTCGAGCATGCGAGCAGTGCTTGGTAACCCAGTAACGATTAGCATTTGGTAATCCTAGCAGCGTTGCACTGGTTCAGGATGTGTATGGCAAGTGGGAACGAATACTGGTGTTAGGAACATTTAGAAACTAGTTAATGAATAGGTAATATAAGTCAGCCACTTAGTTCTCTCTCCTTCTCCTTTATTAGCAAGAGACAAAAAATATAAAAGCTATAAAAATCATGTACCTCAAGCTTACTTAACCATACAACCGTGACAATACAAGTAAGTTTGGGAAGATAACGATTGATTAACCTTGAGTGTTCCATTAAAGCACGTAAGCACTTAGTCTTTGGAGTTCGACCGGATCGTGTGTGAAACGCTCGTATTCGTATGGTTGAGTGTAGGGGTACCTCACCACTCATCAATTAGGATGAATAGTTGTGGTAGAGGAACATGAAGGACAACATTATGTTACTGCTTGATTGATTAGTTTCTATGATGCTACACCAAACTCTTATGAGGTTGGGCATCCAAGGGCTCAATGTTGAATACATTGTGTAGGATAATGATTATCAAGATTACCATCCCACTAAGGCATAACACAAAAGAGATTGATAATAGGAGAGGTGCTATAAAGCTTTGAAGGGGAAAAATTTAATAACCCCTTGTTCTTGCTAGACCAAAAAGATAGTGAGGATTCCTTCTTTGGGGGTTCTTAATTCACTAACTCTCCTCCCCTTGGTTTTGAAAAATGGGGCTTAAACCAGAATTTACAATTCACTGTAAATAATCCTAGTTCAGGAAAGAATAGGTCCCATGATCATGGGGGATCCAAAGGTGGGAATCATGGTAGGGACAAGGATAAGCATCACATTGATGATCATGGCCATGGCCAAAGAAGAGGGGATGGTAAGCACTATGGTGATGCTAGTCCTCCTTCCTCTTCACCTTCATCATCCTCTTCTTCCTTTTTTAGCTTCAACTGAAGTTGTAGAGGATGTGACCGTGATCGAGATGATCGATGGAACAAAGATGATTGTAGGGCCTATTGGACTAGTCAAGACTAGTGGTGTTGGTAATCAAGGGAGGCCCACCACCATGAAGGAATGGGAAGTAGAGGGCATCATGGGCATCATGGTTGTTATAGAGGCTATGATCATGATGAGCCTTTGCTTGGAACTCGAAATATGATAAACATTGTAGAGATAGTCAGAATTCTAACAAGGCATGTGAAAGATAGCAGAATCAAGTGGTTGGATATGAATAATATCCCCAAGTTTGAAAGGGGATAAAACTCAAATTGACAAAATCATTTTCAAGCCTTTCATGATGCCTATGCCTTATAGAATGTGGAGAATTAATGGCAAAAGTTAAAGCTATTCCTAAGCATACTCATCAAAGAAGCGAAAATTCAGTGCTAGTCCTTGGAGCTAGAATCAATCCATTGGTACATCATGATGCTTGAACTCTTCAACAAGAAGTATCAAATATACTCCCAAGTGTTCAACTTGAGAAGATAGATCCAAGGATGGAAACAAGGAACACATGAGCCCTTGGGCATAGCCATGGATAAGTACTATTCCATTTTGCACTGATGTCCTGACCATGGTTATTCTCAAAGGGAGTAGCTCTATCATATCATAAATGGGCGTTGCACAGAAACATGGAGAACTCTGAGGGTCTATGCCCAAGGAAGACTTTTAGAACTAATGGTCCATCAAATTTAAAGGCTGATAGATTAGGTTATTAAAGAGGAAGAAGAGTTGAGGAAAAGGAAAAGTATAGAGGAGTACAACTAGGACCCTTCCATCAGAAAAATGGAATTCCAGTTCTATGACAATGAGGAGGAGACACCACTTAATTAGGTGGTGTAACGAAAGATCTTGCCAATTCAGAAGTCTATTTTGAAATTTTCGCCAAGGTAGACAAAATGTGAAACTCTTTGGATGAAATGTTCCAAACCACTTTGAAAATAGTAGAGGAATCTAAAGAGTAAAGTAGTGATCATGATCACAGGAGAAGGAAGGAAGCTAAATGTTCCCATCAAAGGGATAAGGGTAAGGTTGTTGTTGTAGAAAAGGTTGTGGAGTCCAAAAAAGATGACGATGCTTGGTGTGACATCTACCAATACAAAAATCATAAGGAATGTTGTTCCATTATGTCACACTTGTAGGAATCTAGGATGTACACTCTAATTCCTAGTCTGGTAAGAAGGCAAACATCCAAAAGGTTACCTTGTCCTCAAGGCAACCCAAGGTAGTTTCACCAACAATAAGCCTATTATCCAAGTGTAGCTCCACCACAACCTTATGAGTAGTACCATCAGTGGTAGCATCCACAATTGTTGAGGATGCTATCACCAAGGCAGAAATATCCTTACTAGCAACCTATTGCATATAGGTACTATGTTTAGCAGCCCATTTCTATATGTGACTCTTCTAATCATGCTTCATTCCAACATCACTACTACCCTATTGAATACTATAGAGCCTAATCTCCAAGAGGAAAATCTCCATTTTCTCATTATCCTCCTCATCCTTTTGCACATGTCTCTCCACCCTTAACTCAATTACCACCTACTCCATCAATTCAAGGCAAAATTCTAGCCTAGCCATAGTAATGTAACATCATCAAGGTTGTTAACTTACAATTGACTCCTTAGTTGAGTGGTTTGGAAACTAAATCCTAAAAAATACCATTCTTCTAAACCAATAATCCTACAAAGCCCTCATAGACTTACACAACTAATAACCCTACTTCTCCCTCATCCTTTACATCCATGCCATTCAAGTCCCCTTCAAACCAAATGCCTCCCAAAGTGCATACCATCATGTTAACTCATGCAGTAACTAATTGGATTAAGGCTAGCCACATTCCCAGGAAGAGATATGATCTTGGGAGTTCTCTTATTTATTTACAAATCACTAGGAATGAGCCTTGCAAGGCTCTTTTGGATTTAGGTTTTAGTGTAAATTTGATTTCTCATGAGATGTAAAAAGCCTGAAACTTGCCTCCACTCAAAAAAAGCAACATTCATCTTGAGTTGGCAGACCAATCCATCACCATTCCATTAGGACTAGTGGAGGACATTATGACCACCATATGTGGGTGGTCCTATCTTATTAACTTCCTAGTGATTCATGTTGATAATTATAAGGGGGACTTCCCAATCATCATGGAAAGGGCTTAGTTAAGCATCATTGATGCATGGTTGGGAATCAAAGACCTCTCCTTGGAGATTTCCAAGGAAAATGCATTTAAAAAAATAGAGAAGAAGAGTGTTCCATGCATCACATATAGTGATAGAGGGTTCAACTCTGTGCATAAACTATGGTCCATAAAAAGTACATCCATCACAACATGTAGACAATGTGTAGATGAGACAGAAATTCAAAGTGCTTATATGCAGAAATCACAAAATAGGAGGGCACCCAGTGGCTGACAACTGATACTAATAGTAGCTCAAAAATTTACATGGAACCAATTAAGAGCCTAATAAGTGCCTATGTTGAAGGCATGGATGAATTGGATCAAGTTCATCACCAACTCTCTAATGATGAACCTAATGACACTAATTGGGGAGATTTGGGAATCCATGAAAGTTTCAAACATGAGTCCCTAGAGTTGAAAACTCTACCTGCTGGCATGGAATATGCTTTTTTGAATAATGAAAAGCTAATGATAATCAATGCTAACCTTGCTCCTGAACAAAAGGAGAAGTTGTTAAAGGTGGTTAACTAATGGCCAACAATCTTTGCCTAGTCATATCCTGAACTCACTGGTATTGATCCTAGGATATGCCAACATTGCATCTATACATATCCTTCCATAAAGTTGCAGTGGTGGTTGAACCACAAACTGAAGTAGATTGTTAAGAAGAAGATTGAACAACTTCTCAAGAATGGGTTCATTTATCCCATTATGGATAGCGAGTGGATTAGCCCACTTGTAATAGTACCAAAGAAAGGTGGCAAGTGGAGGATCTATAATGAATTTAGGCTGTTGAACATGGTGATGTACAAAGACCATTTTCTGTTGCCATTTATGGACCAAGTGTTGGATACCATCTCTAGGCATTACTACTATAGCTTTCTAGAAAGTTATAGTGCTATAACCAAATCCAGATTGCATTTGAGGATGAGGCCAAAACCACATTCATAAGTTCCTAGGGATATGTTTGCATAGAAAGATGTCCTTTGGCTTGTGCAACATCCCTGCAACCTTTCAACACCTTATCCTAAGCATCTTTCAATAGCAAATTGGTAGCACGATGGAAGTCTTCATGGATGAATTCTCCACCTATGATGCTTCATTTGAGTAAGCCCTTGACCACCTTTGGCTTAATTGAAAAAAGAGCCATATGATGGTCTAGGAGGGCATTGTCTTGGGACATAGAATATTGCAAGCAGGGATTGAGGTGGACGCTGAGAAAGTAAAGGTCATGCAAGGAATTACCCACAAATTGGAAATTGTTAAAGATGTCTGATCATTCCTTGGTCATACTAGCTACTATTGATGATTCATAGAGAATTTCTCTAAGATTGTCAAACCATTAGTGAAGCTAATAAAGAAAGATGCTCCATTCATTAGGACCAAGGAATGCGAGAATACATTCTAGTAACTCAAGAAAAAGCTTGTAGACACTCCAATTCTACGAGCACCTGATTGATCTATACCATTCCACATTTTAATGGATGCATCAAATTATGCCTTGGGAGTCATGCTCATGTAGTTGGATGATCAAAAAAGTCCCTACTACATCCATTGTGTTAGCTTAAGAATTATGGGTGCACAGCTAAACTACATCATAACAAAGAAAGAGTTGATGGTGGTGGTGTATGCCTTGGAGAAATTCAGGCACTATGTACTTGGGTACAAGGTGTTCATGCATGCAAACCATAGTGCAATCCACTTCCTTCTAAACAAAATAATGGTAAGCCCCCATGTCTACCGATGGTTGGTGATCTTGTAGGACTTTGATCTCATGATGGTAGATTAAAAGGAAACTAAGAACATGATTATTGACCACTTGTCTTATTTGAGATAAGATAAAAAGGAGAAGGAGAGCTCACTTTCTAATCAATTTCCTGATGAACTCCTCTTTACTAGTGATATAAATGCATAAGTGCCCAATGAACTTAACTAGTATGATGGTATCCTCAGCTACCTTCTCACTCAAGAAATTCCATAAGTGCTTGATAGCAGGAAGAAGCAATAGTTTCTTTATCAAGCTAAACACTTCATGGACATCAATGAGCACCTTTATAAGATGTGTGATGATGTCCTGGTTTGTTGGTGTGTTCCTGATGCTGATTAACTGCATGTCCTCTAGGATGCTCATGAGGTCCCTTGTGGGGGCCACTATGTTGAAAGATGCACAACCATTAAGATCCTGATGGCAGCATATTATTGGCCAACACTCTTCAGGAATGCTCACAAATTCATCCTCTCTTGTGAATGCTACCAATGTGATGGTGGAATGACTGCTTGTATGGAGGGTCCTCAGTATGGTGATTGATATGTGGGAGCATTCTTTTGTCTTGAGGGGGTGGACTGAGCTTAGAGTATCGATGTAAAATCATTGGAAGAGGTTATTTTTGATCTAGACTAAGGATGGACTTTATTGGGTCATTTAACCACAAATCCACAAGGGACTTCATGTGATCATGCTTAAGAACTCCTTCTCTCTCTCTCTCTCTCTCTCTCTCTCTCATCCACTAATGTTCTCTATCATTTACCTCACTGTCAATTTTCCTTGTCTTGTTCAATGTCTTAGTTTGACGTGTTGAAATTCTTAGGTAGATTCTTCCTAGATTAGGTCCTTAACTTTTCATAATCATTAATAAACTTTAGGGTCCTTGGATTCTTTGGTTTGAGGACATGCAAGGGAAAAAAGGGCATGAGACTACTATGGGGAGGACCCACTTTCATTTCTCTTGGTTGGGCTAGTTAAGTTTCTTATCCTTAGGTATTTTTGCTATTGAATCCTTTCGCATTCCACATTGGTTACATCTTACTATGTGCTCCTTAGTGGCACTTCTCCTTAAAAATTCATTCTCCAACCAAAAACTCCTTTTTATGCATATTCAAGCCATCTTCCACTGTTTCATCATGTTCACAACTTTTTTGGCTCTCTGAGGATCCCAATTTCATGCTTAAACTCCTATTTTTCAAAGTAAAAAATTTTCTGCATAAGCTCCATTGGTGGGACCCGTCGATGGCGTAGCCGCATAAATGAGACCTCATCAATGGGACCTCATCCAACTAGCATAAAAACTTTATAAATACACGGTTACACTTTGCATTTTTTTACATTTTTGCTTAAACAAGGGAGGAGTTTTTGAAATTTTTAGAGCCCAAAACCTTCCAAGAGCCATAACTTCCAAACTTTTTGTTCGATTAATGTTGTTCTTTAGTCATGTAGCTATCAAAGATAAGCTCTTCATTATGGGTGCCAAAAATCTTAGGTTTTTGATGGAAAATTTTTTGAAAATTTTCTAACTCTCACAAAGGTTTAACTAATAAACAAACATTAAAAACATCAATTTATGAAAGTTAAACTCTTCCAATAAACTTTGATGGCCTAATAAATTGAAAAACATTAAAATAATACTAAAATAATCAATCTACCATAGTCATAACTTAGCCAAAGTGTAACTGCCCAATGAGATAATGTACCTAAATGTTACAAGTTACACATCACATGCTAGTCCTTGCTTATGTTATGACCATAGATGGAACCAAAAGGAAAGCACCTATAGGAGGGAGGACCATCCCAACCAAGAAATAAGTGATTAAGAATGGGAAGGGTCCAAGAATAGCCCTAAGATTATGTCAAAGAAACCCATGCAATGGGACCTCTTCGAGAGGAGCCTGAAGTGGAATCTATCAAATAGATTCCTAAAGAAGCAACCACAATAGAACAATCACACCAAGGTAAGGCACCAAGGCCAAGATCAAACCTTGAGGTCACCCTGATGAATTCCTGGCTCAAGTAAATCACATCCAAGAAGGTTTAGAAATCTATGCTTCAAGAGCTAAAATTTGGACCCTTCTTGGACTTTGCTTCTCCAGAAGTCAAGACTCAACTGCAAAGCTTTCTCATATGGTCCATCATCACTTTCAACAAAGAGTGGTACATGGGAGAAATGTACCTTTTTTGGAACAATAGGTAGGTTAGTTCCATGGACAAAATGAAGGACATATCTATGTTCTACTCAGTTAAAGAAATCTCTAAGGCCCTTGGGTTACTTGAAACTGGGGCAAATCTTGCAAAAATTCTAATACAGGTATATCCAGATGTTAAGAAAAAATGGACGTAGTAGTGGTATCGAGTGGATCGTAAGGAGTTTGGTGCATGCACCACAGTGGAACATGCATACTTCAAAATTACAACATTTCACCTCAATCCAATGATGATGCCCAACAAGATCATAGCCTTCTCTACTTGTGTGTGCATTGCTCTAAATGGACGATTCCCTATCAACCTTCCACAGTTAATATATCTTAAGATAGAGAAGTGCTTTAAGAAGAATGAACATGGAAGGAAGAAACTTTCCTTTCTATGTTTCATAAGAAAATTGTACAAGAGGGGAGGCATAGCTCGCTACACAAATGATGTTATTTGACATGCTCCAATCGCCTCTTGGGTAGAAATGATGAAAGACAACGTGTTTGTGAAAGTAATCTAGGAAGAGGAGTAGCAACCACCATGTCCACCATCCACTCATGAGACAACATCAGAGATCTCCATTGCCATTGAACACATGTGCAAAATCCTAGAGAAATTCTTGCAACAATAGTAGTAGTAAGCAAGGACGAGCGGTGGTGACCCATTTGTGTATAGACCAGCCATTAGCCACCTTAACAAAGTGGCTTAAACCATAAGCTAGATGGAGGATGGGGCACCAATTTTCTCAGCCCAACATATGCAGGTGTCCGCAAGGTCAAATCTAAACACTTGAGAGGTAATGATGTCCCTCTTGCAATAGTAGCAATTCCTAGATATCTCTGGGAATGCTGTTACATTTTTGGTGTGTTTAGAAGAGGGTGAGGGGGCAACTATCCTAGTGATGTAGCACCATGGGTAGGAGATTGTTGTTGAAGTGGTTGCTGACAAAGTGGTCAAAGCACTCAATGGACCTATGAAATTTGTACCAAATTTTTCTACAGTTAGAGATGTGTAGACATCAGTAGGAATTTTTAGTAAAAGATTGAGTGTAGCCCAACATGAGAAATTGCTAGACCAACTGGTGAGAACTAAGCAACTGATTTTGGAGGTCTTTAACCTTCTAAATACCATCACTACAACCTAGTCAAAGCTACTTGAGGTAAAGGGAAAATGAATCATCATGGAGGGGTACCTTAAAATAGCCCAAGCTAAGAACCAATGCTTAGCTATGAAAGTTGCTAAATTGAGAGCCCACCTCACTTATCCTACGCTACTTAGCCAAGCAATCACATGAGATGAAGCTTTCCAAAAAATTTAGGAAAAACTCAAATAAGTTGAGTATGCTAAGGATTTAATAATCTTTGACCAATCCTTAGCCACTACCACAATGTACAACATCCAGAAGGACTTGGTCCAGGCTCACTAGGAGAATGAGGCCCTAACCGTAGAAAATCATCACCTACGAAATGTTGATGTACAAAAACAACAAATGTCAAAATTTATCCATCAATAGTAGGCATAGCTTGTTAGGGTGAACACTAAATTAAGGAGGTTGGTAGTAGAGAACAAAAACCTCTTGATGGAGGAAGTCCATGCCTTGCACCAAAAATCTACAATCAAGATTGCCACTTGGAAAAATGAGGTCCTTAAGTTCAAAAGGATGAAAAATCATTACAGGGACTAGGTGTAATTGAAAAAATAAATCAATGAGAAGCAAATTCAATTGGCAAAAAAACAAAAAAAAATGTAAATGAAGCCCTCCAGTAGTTCCAACAAAGAGGTGATGTTTGACATCCTATTTTTGATGGGCTGAATGCATACAACAAGGCTGAAATCTACATGAAGGAGCTACAGATCAAGGAAATGATTGAGTATATGGAGCTTTCCAATCTCTAATATGTAATCTTAGTGATGCTAACTGTTGGAAGGCCATGGTCAAAATTAGAGAATTAGGTAGCCAACTTGTATTTGTTGTACAAGGCAGAGTTCAAGCACCATAAAGAGACTAAGTAAAATCTTGAGATTTTAGATGTAGAACGCAAGGTTCTCAAGGTGAAGTTCACTAATCAGAGATCAACTACTGAGAACCTAGTTAAGAGAATGAATGACTAACAGGAGCTACAAAATGCACTCAGGGCATTCGACATCAAATGAAAATAATTTGCTACCTAGTTTGTCAATGTAAAGGAGCTATTACCTACAATGCTATGTCCATGGGATATTCCCATTATAGCCCACATTGGTGAAGCAATGTGAACCGTGAATGATCCTTGAAGTAAGGAGGTGAAGATGAAGACATTGTTGAATGTCTTCCATCTTCTACCAAAAGTTGCAGTTGCAGTAGGACAACCACAACAACCACTTCAACAACTGTGTGCACCCAAAGATGGAGAAGGTCCTTTAGAACCTCAAGAGCCTCCACCACCTAGGAAAATTTTATTTTCTTCCTCATCTTCTAGTCATCTAAGAATTTATGTTTGTCATTTTGTCCTAGTGTTCAATTTTGTTGTTTAGAAAACCAATTTTTGTAATAATTGTAAATTTGTATACTTGGGCACTTAGTTTTTATTGTGTTATGCTGTATTTGTTTTATGTGTCTGTAGTTAGTCAATAATCCCATACCTTTCCAAAATTTTGTAAAGAACTTGAGGACAAGTTTTCATTCAATGGTGGTGGTATGATGAGTCTTCATAGTTGGGTTGCGTCAATAGGATCCCATTGATGTGATCCCATCAATGGGATCTCGTCAACATGATCCTGTCGATGTAGGGTTTGACACATTGATGTGTACCTATCGACGTGGCACCCTGTCTCCAACTATAAATGTGTGCCTACCCACCACACTTATGGTAATATTTTCATAGTTGTAGCAAAGTTCTTGTATTTTTTCCTCTAAAAGATAGAATATTTTTTGAGTGCCCATAGTAGGAGTCAAATACGTGTACGGATCTTATTAGAACACTGATGTACCTAAGTACCTCAATGTGAATAGCAATAAAGATGAACTTTTCTGATAAAACTTTGTAGCACTTGAAATAGATTAATTTTTTCTTTATGCTTTTAATATTCATGAAATTTACTTTAATTTTTCTAATTAATTAATTAATATTGATTAAATATCAAACATAAGTATGACTACTTTGAGCATATGTTTAATGCTTGGTAATCCTAGTAGCACTTAATGCTTGGTAACCCAGTGGTGCTATAACGTGTTCAAGATGTGTACTTAGAGAACTAAAGTCTATAGAATTCAACTGAATTGCTAAGTGAACGCTGGTCATTTGTATGGCTAAGTGTAGGGTATACTTGCTGCTCATCACTCTTCTTGAAATAATTAATTTTAATTGTAAGGTCATAGGCATTTGCAAATTGGAGTAGTGAATCTCCCTTATCATTACATTCTCCAAATATTTATAGTCCATGAATCCTATTATATCCCATTTTCATAGATTTAACATGACCATTAAAATCTCCTCTAATAAATATTTTTTCTTGTTGGGAAATTTCTTGAAGCACATGATCCATGGAATGTTCAAAATTCTACTTAATCAAATTTTATAGGCCAATTTGTGAAGCATATATGCTTATGACTTTGATGATCTTTCATTTCCAAGCATAAGTTTGATGTCCATAATTCAATCACCACGGTGATATACTTGTATTACTTTATCTTTGACATATTAATCAATGATGATGCCCACTCACTTTCAATGATTTTCTTTTCCTAAGTAGAAGAGTTTGTAACGTTGGCCTAAATCTTTAGCTTTTCCCCCTTTATATCTTGTTTCTTGAAGGTAGGCAATGCAGATTCTTTGTCTTTTCATGGCATCAGTAATTTTAAAGGTCTTTTTATTAAAAGTGCCAATGTTCCAGTTTACCATTCAAAATTTTTGTAGTTGAACTTAGTTTTTTACCCACACCTATCCCTGATGTGGAATCCCTTGTTTACTTTTCACAACATCCAAGCAATGATGTTGCACGTTGTTTCTATAGGGTGCATTAGCAAGCCCTTGCCAATTTTCCACACAATCAGGCCTCATGACTACTGCACATCACTTCTAGGAAATTCCTTAGCATCTATAAAATCTAAAAAATAACTCATCCATGAGATTTAACAATGTTTTACATTTGGTTGCTAACCTTATGGTAGTCCTCCTTTTATATTTGAGCTTGGAACTGATATTTTATATGTAGAATAAAATTATTTATGGTGCTTTTCTGTATTTAGTGGCTAATTGGATTTTTTTTGGATTAGTTGCACATAGGAGTTGGGTCTTTGTATTTTTATTGATTTTATTGTAGGTGAGAATAGATTTTTAATAGATTTTATTAATGGGGCTTTACATGAGATAGGTGAGGCAAGGATTAGCTTTTCTTGGGTTTTCTGTCTAAAAACAATAGCTTTATGTGAGATGGGATTCATTGAATTTTATTTATAAAAAACTCACATTTTCAATCCATTGGACACTATTGGCATCCATCAATTGGAAGTAGAAGCTTTAATTAGAGTCTCATGATAGTAAGATTATGCTCATGTGGTCGTGGTTCATGCATTGTTGTATTCATGTGTATATGCACATGTTCATTTTCTTAAAATGTTTTGCATCTTTTGTAAAAGTAATATTTCTTGGCTCTTTCCTATTTTCTACTAGTGTGATTTTTTTATGGGTATTGGTGAATTTCCTAATTTTATGCACTTTGCTAGATTTGGACATTGCATTTTGGATAGTAATGTTTGATTTTTGTATACTATTTCCCTATTGTATATTGTATTGATTTCATGCTTAATGAAGCATATTTGGGGTTAAGGATTTTGTGCCATATTTACCAATATGATAGGATTTGGATGTTGTCTTTTATAGAGAGTCTTGCTTAAAATTTTATGTCATGGATTTTGTGGGTATTAAGCCATATTAAGAATTTCACGTTTCACAAGGTATTGTGCCAACTTTGCTAATGTTGGTCCCAAGCCTAGATATGAAAGGAGGGCTAACATCAGCTTGACAACCAGTTATAAAACCTTACCAAATCTCATAGATGTGTTTTTTAAATAAATTTTACAAATGTTAGGGCATTTCCTAGATGTGATTCATAGTAGTCATAAGGCTCAATTGTTGTGGAAAATGGACAAGAGCTTGCTAGGATGTCCTTTAGAAATGATGCATAACATTGTCACATGGATGTTGTAAAAAGCATATAAGGGTTCCCATATTAAGGATGGGTAGATAAAGAAGTAAGCTCAGCAATAGAAATTTTGGATGAAAATTTGGATCATTGGCACTCTCAATAAAAAATCCTCTAAAATTATTGAAGTCATGAAAAGACAAAGGATTAGCATTGCCTACCTCTATGAGACAAGATGAAAAAGGGAAAAAGCTAAGAATTTAGGCTAGGATTACAAACTCTTCTACTTAAGGAAAGAAAAGTATTGAAATGAAGTGGGCATCATTGTTGATTAATCTACCAAAGATAAAGTGGTACAATTATATTTCCATGATGATCAAATTTTGGACATCAAACTTGTGCTTTGAAATGAGGTCATCAACATTATTAACATATATGCTCCACATTGGTGTAGAAAATTTCATCAAGCATGATTTTTGAAATTCTATGGATTGGGTGCTTCAAAAAATTCCCTAGCATGAAAGCATATTAATTATATAGGATTTTAATAATCATGTTAGATCTATGAAAATTAGATATTACAAGATTCATGGAGGATATAGTGTTGGAGAGTGCAAAGATATGGAAGATTTACTGTTATAATTTGCAAGTGCTTGTGACCTTATAATTGCAAATACTTATTTAAGAAGAGGACATAACATTTAATTACATAAAATAGTGATATGAATAAAACATAAATTGATTATTTCTTGCTATACAAAAGGGATTGGGCCATATGCAAAGACTACAAGATCATACCTAGAGAGTACCTTATAACTTAATATCAACTAATGGTCATGGAATTAGCTATACAATGCTTTAAAGGTAGCACAAGAAAAGGGACTACATGCATAAAATGATGGAATTTTTAGGAAGATAACATCACCTTATTTAGAAAACAAATGTTTCATGAAGACACTTGAAATTGAAATTGGGAGTGCTTTGCAAACTTAATTTAGGGTCAAATGGAAATTAGCATTTAAAAAATTAAAAAAATATATTTTAGATGAAATAAAAGGTAGAACATACATTCCAAAGGAGTCATGGTGGTAGAGTGATGAAGTACAACATACTATCAAAAAATAAAAAAAAATACTTTAAGGAATGAAAACAAAGTAGTAGCCAAGAAAACAAGTTGATATATAAAATGACAAAGAAGGAAGCAATTGTAAGAGGGGGGAGGAAGGTGTTTAGACCCAAATAAAATGAATAATAATAATAATAATAGAGTATAAAGAAAAGCCAAATAATTTTAGGGATGCCATTTTATGTTTTTATCTTAACAACCAATCTTTACAATCCTTCCCTCTAGGATAGGAAAAGGATTAGGCCTTGCCCTTATTGAGAAGCACCTTCATGGGTTTTCACTTCTTACTAAAGGATTTTTTATAAATAGAAGGAGAAAACTCTTTCTAAAGAAAAAAAATACAATAATTAAAGATAAAGAATAACTAGCAATAAAAGTTGAAAATTTCCCATCCTTGAGCCTCCAAAATAAAAAAGAAGCTTTTACTGGGAGCTTTTTTGCTTGAAGTTGTAGTTTAAAAGAGATATCTTTGAGAATTTGATATTTAACACTTGAAGAGAGGTCATAGTTATGCTCTTGCTGCTGGAAAATAATTGCATGTTGAAGCTTCCAAATAGAGTAGATAACAAGTTGTTAAAGAAAATTCAAAATGCAAAAAAAATGAGGTAGACAAACTAGGTTGATCACCAAGAATGACTTCATTGATGCTTGGCTGAAAGTTGTTACAAGTTCTATATGTCCATTTCCAAGCATGCTAAGCAATAGGATACTAACATGAGAAAATGAGTCTTCATTTCTATAAAGAGGACATTGAGGAGAAATATTTCTCATATGCTTGAGGCGAATGCCAATAGGAACACCTTGATGAATAAGACACCATAAAATATTACAAATTTTAGGAAATGTAGAAGCTCTTCTAATATCTTTTATTTTTTTCATTCAAAAGTGTGATAATAATTGCACTTTTTAAGCTTTATTGAATTTGTTATGAATAAAATCATACTTTGTAATAATTTCATAAGCAACTTTCAAATTAAAAGAAAAAATATGTTTGCTATCTTTCCAAAAAAATATTTGAAAAAGCCCAATGCAAATTGTGTTAACCTTTAATAAAATATTAAGATTAGAAATTAATTTTCTCTCTCTAATCAAACAATAGAGGCTACAAGTTTCATTCTAAGTAGTCCATCTATCATGCATACCTAGACAAAAAATTGCAGTGATACCAAATCTACTCTGAGTGGTACATAATCTAGATGCATTTGTAGCTCAAGCTCCTTTATTAAAAATAAGCCACCATAGGCTGATTTGCTTAAGCATATCTTCTAAAAGTGTAATATGATTGTAATTCTAATATTTACTAAGCTTACACTATGTTTTCCAAATTTGTTTAAGAATTAGAGAACTAGAATAGAAATGGCCTAAAGAAAAAGAAGGCAATGAAGAAAGTTATTAGAAGTCCAATTGTTATCATTCTTAGGTTTTCCTTGCATAAGTTTCTTTCTTAAACTAATCATCCAAACATCATTCTCATTAATACACACTACAATCCATTTTGCTATAAGAGAAATACCCTAGTTATAATAATTAATGAGGTAATGTCCTCCATCTTTCTGACTACTAGTACAAAGATCCTAAGAAACTCTAGAAAAACCTTTAGTAGTAGTAATTAATGAGGCAATCATAGTAGTAGCCAAAGTCAAACATAAGGACATGGGTAGCTTTTATGAGAAACTAGAAACAAAGGAAGAATAAAAATCACCTTATAAATTAACAAAAATTAGAAACAAGAAATGTAAGAACATTGATCATGTCAAATGCATCAAGGAAGTAGATAAAAGAATTTTGGTAAAATATAATGAAATTATAGATAGGTGGTGATGAACAATGGGTATTCCCTATGCCCAACCATAAAACTCACAAGTGTTCACTAGCAATTTGGTCAAATTCCATATACTTAGTCTTCAATGTTTGCCTATAGTTCTAAACAATGAACCGTGGAGTTGTATGATCATTATCTTCTTAACTCACACTTTTTTTATTAGTACATATAGTTAAATGTAAGTTAAGATACATTATGTCTATTTTTATATATTTTTATCCTAATAGCTAGGTGAGTGAATGAAGATTTAACAATTAATTATCAAACTAATTAGCTAATCTAGCAACTAACTATCCTAATGTAAAATAGCTATTCACACTTATTGCACACATACCAAACTCATATTAATGCTATTGGGTTACCAAGTGGCTATTATTGGGCATACCAAATATCCACTACTAGGATTACCAAGCACAATATGTCATGCTTGAAGTGGTCATACTCATAGATTTATGATTAATTATATTAATTATTTAAGATCATAAATATAAATTGCATTAAAAGTAAAGTGTAAAATGTAAAGAGTAAGCTAGTCCAAGTGTTGCAATGAATGTAGGGAAACTTGACTTTATTGATGTTCATGCTAATGTGTTCAGGTACATAGGCACTTGAATAAAGTAGCAGACAATCTCTTAAATTTATGTTGTAGGTGCTCAAAGGGAAAATATTCTAACTTTGGAGAACAGAAACTATAAGAACTTGGCTATGCTATGAATTCTAAGTGTCGTAAATGTGGGTGATGGATGCATTTATATGGGCCCTACCTATGTTAGCATTGATGCATCTACAAATGTGTCAATGGGGATACGTTGATGAGGCTACATTGATGCATGCTCGTTGACATAGCTTATCCACTAATGACTCATCATAACTCCACAACTAACTGAAAAGCCATCCTCAAGTGAACAAAAGTAGAATCAAGCTTCTTACAAAGTTTGGAAAAGTATAGAATTTATTAACTAGAAGACAAATAGATAGATAAACTAACTCCAATAACCCTAATTGCTAGATTGTACATTGTTTTAAAAATTAGTATCCATTACAAAAAAAAATTTGGACACTTTACAAAACCTAGAGTAGATGCTTGTAAGGTTGTTGAAGACATGATGAATTTTCAAATAGTGCTTGAAGGTGGAGGCTCCTAAATTGCTGAAGATCCTTCACTAGGTTCCTACACTAGTGGAGGTTGAGACTAGATTGTTGCTTCCATTGGTGTTGCTAGGTGTTTAAAAGCATCTACCAATGCTTTCATCTTTTCTTCTTTACCACATGTGTTGTAAGCAAACCATGTAGCTTCATTGACGTGGGTTGATGTAGGGATGTCCCACAAGCATGGAATTAAAGAAAATAGTTCCTTTGTGTTGACAAATAAGACAACAAATTTCTTATGTTCAATGTCGAACATATTTACTAGGTTTTGTAGCTCATGGTAGTCATTCATATTTTTGGTCAAGTTCTTAGCAAAAGATCTTTGATTAGTGAATTTTCTCTTCAAAACTTCAAGCTTTGAGTTGGCTATCTAAAACTTTTGTTTCATCTCCTTGTGATGCTTAAATTCCACCTCATAAAGCAGGTAGGAATTAGCCACTTTCTTCTTCGACTCTGTCCTTGGTCTTCCTACTGTTAGCATCATTAGGTTTGCATAATAAGGGTTGGAGGCTTCATGTATTTGGTCATCTTCTCAATCTACAACTTCTTTAGGGAGATTTTAGCCTTATTGTACATGTTCAATCAATCAAAGATGGGTTGCCACATGTTTCCTCTTTGTTGGATTTTTTGAAGGATATCTTTCATCTTTGTCTTTACTAGTTGAATTTCTTTATCATTGACCTCTTTGAGGAGCCCAACCTAGTCCCTATAATGGTTCTTCACCTATTTAAATTTCAAGGCTTCGTTCTTCTAAGTGACTACCTTAATGGTTATCTTTTGGCAAAGCACATGGACTTCTCTCATTAATAGATTGTAATTCTCTCCTACCAACCTCCTCAAGTCTAAGTTAACCTTAGTAAGCTACTCCTACTATTGGTAAATAAATTTAACCATTTGGTCCTTTTGCTTCTTAACATTCTACAAGAAATGATTATCCTTGGTCAAGACCAAGTTCTCTTTTTGGACATGCAACAAATCATTGTTGGTGTTAAAAGCCATAGCTTCTAACAAGGATGCATATAAGACTATTACCTTCTTTGCATTCTTGGCCTCTTGTAATATGTGCTAAAGATACTAAAAAGCTTCATCCCTAGTTAGATATAGTCTAACAATGGTAAGGTTGGATAGATCGACACATAATTCCATAAATTTGATGGCCAACCGTCAATTGGTAGTGATGGCTTACTTGAGTTATGCATTGACAATCAACAACTTACCCTTCATCTCAAGTAGATATGACTAGTTCACAGTGATCTCATCCAAAAGATCGAAGATTTTCGAAAGTGGCTACCTAGCTTCAACCAATCATTCCAACACTTCCTCGTGTTGGGTAGTCCTTAACTGATCACTTCCTACTCTTGCAAATGTTTGGATATTTGCCATTATGGTAATGTCTGTTACAACTATTGTAGGAGCATTCAGGGCTTTGACCACCCTGTTGGCCATCACCTCCACCATTGTCTCATGACATTTTTGCTACATGACTAGGATAGTTTCTTCCTCACCATCATCCAACCTAACAAAGAATGTCATAGCATTTCCTGATATTTTGGGGAATTTTTGTCTAGGGATGGACACCATGACCTCTTGGGTAAGATTGGATCTCACAAATGCTTGGTTCCTTTTAGCTGAGAATAGTGGGGTTGTTTCTTGGTCTCAGCAGCTAATGGTCCTAGTGACCTTGTTAACATGGCTCAAGGCTAGATGGTAAATCAAGGGTTCCCACCACCTATTGAGTGTTGTTGATGTTGTAGCTGCTTCTCCCAAAGTTTTCTAAGCCTTTCAGTAACTACAAGCATCTCCGATGTAGTTTTTGGTGCCACAAGTGGTGGCAATGGTGGCCTTTCTTCCTTTTGCAACTTAGCTACTACCTTATCCTTCATCATATCTAGCCATGATGTGGTAAGAGCATGAAAAAGCACATCATTGGCATAGCTTGCTAATCCTTCCCTCTCACATAATTTGTGAATAAGAGATGGAAAGGGAAGTGTCTTTCTTCCCTTCTCATTTTTCTTAAAATGCTTTTCAGTTTCTAGATAAATGAGCTAGGGAAGGATGACTGAGAACTTTTTGGTTAGAGTAGTGCATGCCTAGGGGGAGAAGAATGTTACCTTACTAGGCCTCTCCATTAGATTTAGGTGGTAGTTTGCAATTTTGAAATATACACACTCCACCTTTATGAGGGCATTGTACTCCTTACGGTCCACTTCATAGCAATGTTAGACCCATTCCTTCTTAGCTTTAGAGTCCACTTATATAGAAATATCCATCAAATTTACCTTAGTGTCAAGTAAACTGAGGACCTCCATAATAGCATTAATTGAGCATGAGTTTGTAATGTCTTTGATTTTCATGAATGCAGCTTCCTATTAGTTGTTCTAGAATAAGTAAGTCTCTTCCATGTACCATTCTTCACTAGTGGAGATAATGGGCCACATGGGAGACCCCTATAATTATGTGCAAACTTCTTCTGGTGCAACTCTAAGAAGGATTCAAAGTTTAATTCATAGAGAATAGAACTCTAAACTTGCTTAGTTCTTATTTTCTCAAAGAAGGCCCCCATGAGTATAACTTCAAGGTTAGGCCTAGGCCTAAGAGCTTCATCCTACATGGACTAGCCTATTTCTACAATGGGAATTTGTCAAACATTTTTCACTTTGGGCTCCTCCTAAAGTGGTCTCGTTGCATGGGTCACTTTAGAGGTTTGCTCTTGGGATTCTTGTGATTGTTACTATTGGCTCCTTCCTCCTCTTGATCACTTCTCCCTAGGCTAGGAAGGTCCTCTCATCTATGGTCCTCTCTTTACTATCATTTATGATCACAAACATAACCCAAGATTAGCTTTTTATTTCATAACCCTTTATTCTTTTGATGCCTTTCTTATTAGATTAGGTTATACTTAGGCTTGTTTGTGATCTTGGCAAATTGTATTTTAATATTATTTTGTTGATTAGCTACCAAAGTTTGTTTGTTAGGTTTAAATCACTTGGGATGAGCAATTTAATATTATTCTAATGAATGAACCTTGGGGAGTTAGGAAAATTTTAAAATTTTTTTTGAAAGAAATCAAAGGTTTATGCCCTCCACAACATAAAGCTTACCTTTGGAGCTCAAGGATCAAAAAACAATTTGAATTGGGTTAGCAATGTAAAATTTATGGCTCTTGAAAGGTTCTTAGGCTCTGAAAAATTGAAAAACTTCTCTTGCATTTATGAGAAATGATGAAAAAGTGGCCAAGTGTTATGCATATATATAGTGTTTTTATATTGCATTAAGGAGGATGTGTTGACGGGGTTATGTTGATGAATTCCACTACGTTGATGAGGCTACATCAACGCACTTATTTACAACCAATGTTTGCAAAAGGAAAATGAGGGATCTTGGATGAGTTTGGGGATGAAACAAGAGCCTAATGGAAGCCAAAAAACATGAAAGGATGGAAAAAACATAGAGGAGGGTTGTAATTTCATTAGGAGAGAAGAACAAATTAGATTTGGATGAATCGATAATGCCAAAAGAAAGTAAAACTAGACATTTGAAATGCAAGTTGATTAGATTGCTGGCAAAAATAATCAAGGGATAAGAAGTTTAACTTAAAGAGACCAAAGGGCATGTAAGTGGATTGTTCCCAAAGCAAGCTCATGCCTAAGATTTCCTTGCATGCTCTCATCACGAGTCCATAGGCATCAAGGATGATTAATGGTCATTAGAATTGAAAATTTGAGTCCACATGAGAGATCATCCAAGGATTATATCGCTATCATAACAAATACACCAATTGATAAGAATAGGAGGTAGTGAGGTGGTTAGTGGTTAAGGAAGAATGATGATAGAGAAATAATGGTAAGAGATTCTTATCTTAGTCACATTAAGTCCTTGTGAAGTATGTGATTAAGATGATCTGATACCTTTCCATCCTCAGTTGAGATTGAGCCCATCCATGTTCAATGACTTTGCATTGCCATATCCTTATCCTTAGATCATCAAGAGTTCATGACAATTCCCAAAGAATAACCACCACTCCAAGAGAAGAAGGAAGATAGGAAGGGCCTTAGTTAGAGGGGGGCCTTTAGCATGGGTAACATGTCTTTCTAACCCCATAGCCAGTTCTTGTAGCCCATTATTTTATCTAAGGGATGTGCTTTAAACTTCCATGTTGTTTTTTTTTCATAGGAACCACACCATGCAAAGACATGCTTCCTGTCATGGTCGATAATAGGAGTAGTAAGAGATCAATAGAGAAGAGTCATAAAACTCAAGAAGGAAGTTGGAAACAAAAGATGACAAGTCCCCTTAAAGTCACACCTTAGTTCATTCCCACTTGGTCTATTCCAAGTCTGTTAAGTAACAAGATCATTGATTACTTTAAGTTTTAATTGTGAAAAAACCTCATGCTCCCATAATACATATCTCTATAGAGTAGATGAAATGGATGGATGTTGTGGAATCACTACCTAATATCATTAGAAAATTAATAATTTGTTAATTTAAGGACATAATTTAGAGATAAAATTTGGTCATTTAACTATTAATTATGACATTAAATACTACATTAATTAGCTTCTATTAGTAGTAGTACCCACAACAAAAACTCAAGATTTCATACAAAAAAAAATAATAACACACAAGACAAAATAAACAAAATAAAATATATAAAAGAAGTTTTTCAAGAAAATGAATAACATATGAAGAATGATGTAAAACAAAAAGGTGAAAATTTGGGTAGCCTTCACAAAATGTTAAAATAGTTGGCCATCTCTCCCACAACTGAGTTGAAAGTAAAAGATCCAAAAGATAGAGTGTACTTATCTATCAGTTGAGGTGTTAGCGCTACCAATTGCTCTACATTCAAGAAAAGGCTTTACTTGTTAGATGTTGACTAACAGTAATTTCTCTAGGCTTGAAGGGTGGTAAATTCATGGTACTAGAAGGAAAAGTTGTATGAATGTTGTAAGGTCCTTTCCATAGTGTTTGAAACTTTATACATTGTGGTACATGCATGGGGTCTTGATAAAAAACCTTATTGCTTAGTTGAAATTTAGCTTTCTTATTCGTGTATCATGATGTTTTTTGGCATGTTCCTTGTGCACTTCATTTATTAAGAGGGATACTTGTTAGTTCTTGTCTAGCACATTTAATATCATCAAGTATTCCTTTTGTGCTAGACTTAGATCAAGGTCAAGCTCACAAGTCATTGAAAGTGTACAGAGCTTAGCTTGGATTGGAAGCATTGGTAGTTTTTTGTACACTAATTCATAGGGAGAATAACCAATAGGAAGTTTCTAGGTTGATCAACAAGCTCATAGTGCATTTTTGAGTTTTGTGCTTCAATCCTTTCTATATTTACTAAATGTGCATGTGAATATCTAGGTTATTTTCTTATTAGTAACTTTAGCTTAACCATTAGCTTGGGGTAATAGGAAGTTGTTAATTTATGTTGCACCCCTAAGCATTGCATTATTTTTCAAAAAGTAGTGCCTATAAAGTGAGTTTGATTATCAAAAATAAGTGCCTTGGGCACACTAAACCTATTTACCATACTTTGTTAAAAAAAACTATGTTTTAGTGGAAGATGAACAATTGGTGATGGCTGTAGGTTCAGCCCACTTGGTGCAATAGTCAACTGCTACTATAATGTATGTCTTCTTGTTGGACATGGGGTTTATGGGCTTCATGAAGTCAATGCACTAAAGGTTAAAAGGCTCCACTGGTTGAATCCACTATTGAAGCCCTTCTATTTGTACTTTCATCCCTCCATCTCTTTGGCAACACTCATATGAATGAGAAAATTGATGGATGTTCCTAAATATTGTTGGCCAAAAGTATCTTGCTATGAGGATTTTTATAACCATCCTCCTCCTTACATAATGGATCCTTAGGGACCTTCATGAGTGTCTTAGAGGATTTGCAATTGATCAACATCAGGCACAGACCATTATATTAAGCCATCAACACAAACCTGATAAAGGTTACCTTTAATCTCCATGTAATGCTTGACCTCATGAAGAAGTTGTTATTTCTTCTTGTTATATTATTCTTGAAGAGTCTCCTATGTGAGTAGATAAGATAGAAATTCATTGTACCAATTAGGCTCTTCGAGATCTTTGAACTTTAATAGCTTTTGCAAAGAGGAGTTCATCTAGAAATTGATTAGATAAAGGACCATCATCCTCTTTTTTGTCCCATCATAATGAAGAAAAGTGATCAACAACCATGTTCTTAATTCCCTTTTTATCCATCATAATAAAATTAAACTCTTGTAGAATCACTAACCACCATATAACATGGGGACTCACAGTTGTCTTATTCAGTAGGAACTTGATGCCACTATGATCTATGTGCACAAAAATTTGATATCCAAGCACATAATGCTGGAATTTCTTTAAGATGTACACCACTACCATGAGTTTCTTATCCATGGTGGTGTAGTTCAACTATGCGCCCACAATGCTTCTACTTGTACAATGGATGTAATAAGGACATTTTTGATAGTCCAATTACGTAAGCATGATCCCCCAATGCATAATTAGATGTACCTATCCTGATGTGGAAGGGTTTGGACAAATCTAGAGAATGTAGAATGGGAATCTCCATGAGCTTTTGCTTAAACTATTGGAATGCTAACTTACATTTCTTAGTCTAGTTGAAGGATGCATGCTTTTTAGTTAGCTTTATGAACAACTTAGAAATTCTTGAGAAGTTCTTGATGAAACAAAAATAATAACTAGTATTCCCAAGGAATGACCTTATATCTTTCACCATTTTAGAATATTAGGTAATTCCTTGGATGACCTATACCTTCTCCAGGTTCACCTTGATCCAATTCTCTGAAACCTAATGCTCCAAAACTATGGCTTCTTAGACCAACAAGTGGCTTTTCTACTAGTTGAGCTTCATATTAGTCTCCATGTAGTCCAAGGCTTACTCAAAAGTGATCCTATAGATAGAAATGTCATTCATGAAGACTTCTACCCCATACCAATTTGTTGCTAGAAGATGCTAAGCACTAGGTATTGGAAAGTAGCAAGAGTTTTACACAGGTCAAAGGACATCTTTCATGATGTAGAAGTTCCTTAGGAACTCTTGAACATTGTTTTGGCCTGATCCTCTAGTGCGATTTGGATTTGCTTATAGCCACTATAATCAGCCAAAAAGTTATAGTAGCAATGTCCTACAATAGTGTTCAATACTTGAACCACTCCATGTTCAACAACATGAAATCTATGCAAACTCTTCACTTTCCTCCTTTCTTAGGTACAATCATGAGTGCACTAACATATTTGTTGTCCACAATTAAATATATGAACATGACCTTAAGAAGTTGTTCTACTTCTTACTTGATGACTTGCTTAAGTTTTGGATTTAACCTCTTCTGCGATTGCATCTTTGGCTTGATGGAAGAGTTTGTATAGATGCAGTGCTAAAATATCCATTGATCTATCCCTATTAGTTCATGATATGACAAATCAAATGCTTTTGGTCATTTTTTCATTACTTTCAGTAGCTTCTTTTTCTAATCTAGAGAAGAGTTGGCATTAATGATTATTGGCTTGTCATTGTTAAGGAAAATATATTCTAGAGTTATAAGTAAAGTTTTCAGTTCAAGGGGCTCATACTTGAAGTGATCTAGGATTTCCAACTCTCTCCAATCCATTTCATTCTTTGTGTAGGAGAGTTGACTATGGAGCTACTCCATTTCATCCATGTTATCAATGTAAGAACTTATGAGGCTCTCCAATGACTCCATGCATAGTGTAGATTCAGCTTGATGTTTAGAGGTTAGCCACTAGATACCCTTTTATTTTGTTACTGGTGCATATAAGCACTTTTGAATAATTGCTATTTTAACACACTGGTGTCATGCTTGGATAGATTTGCCTTTGAATATCCATACTTTCTGCATGCAATGGAACCTTGTGTTGTTGTATGCAAAGCACAAAACTCTCTTCTTCTCCATTTTACTAAATTCATTTTCCTTAGAGATTTCCAAGGAAAACTTTCTAATCTTCTTTTTTGCATCTATGGTACTTAGCCAATCCCTTTCCATAATGATAGGAAAGTCTCCCTTACAATTATCCACATGAATTAATAGGAAATGTGCAAGATAGAACCACCCATAGACAATGGTCACAATGTCCTCCACTAGCCCTAAAGGAACAATGATGGACTAATTCGTAAGTTCTAGTCTAATATTAATCTTTTTGAGAGGAGGTAGATTCTAGGTTTTGTATATTTCTTATGAGATTACCTAGAACCTAAATCCAATAGAGCTTTACATGGCTTATTCCCTATAATCTATAAATAGATAAGGAAACTTCTAAGATTAGATCATTTTTTGGGAAAGTGGCTAGCCTTTATCCAATTAGTGACTACATGGATCAACATGACAGTGTGGACATTAGAGGAATTTTGGTTTGAAGGTTTCTTGAGAGTGCTTTTAGAGGTAGATGGGGTAGAGTTAACAACCATGGGTGTCTGTAAGGATTTTTGGGGCTATTCAATCTAAATAATGGTTCCTTGCAATGTTTCTATTTAGAACCACTCATATAAATATCTATTTATAATTTTACTATCCTTGTGGAGTTTCACTATTGTGGTTGTGATGGAATTTCCACCTGCATAGGCTAAGTAGGTGGCAAGAGTGTGGTATTTGATGATGCAAGGGCTAATGAGTGATATAAAGAAGGAAAAGAAATAAGAGACTTACTTCTTAGAGAAGGTGCTAT
Source organism: Gnetum montanum (assembly GCA_015680685.1). Lineage (NCBI taxonomy): Eukaryota > Viridiplantae > Streptophyta > Gnetopsida > Gnetales > Gnetaceae > Gnetum > Gnetum montanum. Next base: position 416,496 of record MNCI01006273.1, read on the forward strand.
ATAATATTCTAGAGGATAGTAGTGGTAAGATAAGGACGTGTGGCTAGATGAGTCATGAGGAGATACAAGCTATTGGACATAATATCCATAAGGGTCTAAATACCTATAAGGATACTACTATTTTAGTGATGGCATCCCCCACGACTATGGATTTTTCCACTAGTGATATTGCTCTTGAGGTCGAGGAGGTGCTCCACTTGGATAATATGTTCATTGGTGGAATTATTACTTGTAGTTGTCTTGTGGGCAAGGCAATTTCCTAGGTGCTTACAATTTTGCAAATTTAGGATTTAATGCATACACCTTAGATTCCTACAAATGGAACAACACTGGGCAACATCCCGTAGGATTTTCATACTAGTAGATATCACATCCGTCCTCATCTATTTCAAAATCTGCAACCTCTTTGACCACTACTACTTTACCCTTTTATTGATGGTGATCCTTTTCTGCATCCTTCTTTCTCTTTCTATCTTGACCTATTCCCTTGATTTGTGCTTTCTTCTATAATTTTAAGAGTTGTTTGGAACTTTTCATCCAAAGAGTCCCACATTCTATGAACCTTAGCTAATATTTCAATGATAGATTTTTGTATTAGGAAGGTCTTCCTCTATATCATTTCATTAAGAGATGCTTCCTCCTCTTAATCATAAAAACACATATTCCTTCTTCAAATGAAGGAATCTTGTTATACTCCTTTGCACACTTCCATTTCCTTAGCTCCCCTTCTTCTTTGGCCACTTGTTCAATTAGCTTTTGAATCTGATGGACCTGCATTTCATAGAGTCTTCTTTGGGCATAGATCCTAAGGGTTTCTATTGTCTTATTTCGAAGTCCATCTATGATATGATGAAGTTGTTCTCTTTGAGAGTATCCATGGCATCAACATCAATGTAACAAAGAGTAGTACCTACCTAGGATTACATCGAAGGACTCATGATTTTCCTATTTCCATCCTTGGCTTTACCTCACAAGTTAGACACTTTGAAGCACATTTGATATTTGTTTTTGAACCATTTCAACATGGTACTCCATCGACGAATAGATTCTGGTTCCAAGGGCTAGTACCAACTTTTTTCTTCTTTGATAAACATCTTTGAAAATAATTTATGTTTTTTCCATTCATTTTTTATGTCTTATAATGATCATGTATCATGGAAAGCTTGTAGATAATTTTGTGAATTTGCATTATATCCCCCTTTGAACCTGGGAACATTATTCATAACTAGCCTCATAATTTTGCTATCTCTTTGATGCCTTGTGGAAACTCTCACTACCTCTAAAATATTGATCATGTTTCTAGTAGCCAACTAAGGCTCATCATAGTAATGTCATTCATGACCATGATGCCTATGATGAGTCCCTTTATGCCTTTACACTTGATGGTGCTCTTCTTCCCCTTGTGGTTGTCTATGATCTTGGCTTCTATCATCCTGAAGGGATCACCATTCATCTCCATCTCATCATTTTTCTCCATCCTAGTCTCAACTATTCCTTTTGTCTTAACTCCATATCCTCTTATTAGAGTTTGATGATGAAGAGGATGACAAGGATGAAGAAGGAAAACTAGGAAAATGATGCTTGCTAGTCCTTATCCTTACATTGATCCTTCTATTTTTTTTCTTTCTCCTTCTCATTCTCATTGCCTTTAGATGAGTGACAAGGATTTTTGTCCTTTGAGGCTTCTTGGTCTTGAGATATTGTGTTCCCATCACCAAGGTTTTTCAAGGTTGACTGTAACCATTGGTGAATTACATTCTTCTCAAAAAAAGGATGGGAATATGTAAATTGGAATTCACCAAAAAAAAGTTTCATCCTCTTTATGCTACTACAAGAATAATGACGATAGGATCCTTTTGCCCTTAGAGGTCTCATAGCATACTTTCATGTGCTAATCTTTCTTACACTAGGCATTTGTAGATTGATAATCCCTATAGGTGTGATCTAAGACCTCATATTCTAAGTTAACTGTTGCGATGCCTAATTTGATGAGATTGGCCATCAACATGGCAGGAATAGATTAATTAAAAGGCAACACAATGTTACCTTCCATGTTCCTTCAACACATCTATTTATCTTGATGAAGGATGCAAGTGAAAGCTATATTATAAGGATCCATATGGTCATAGATAACTCTAAGTTATTGGGACTTCTTTGCTGCCTCCTATTGTTGATTGGATTCTTCTATGTTTGGTGAAGATTCATTCCTCTAAGAAGAAGCCATGTTAGTTCTGTATATAATCAATATGCCTGTGATATTCTAATTCTTTAATTACTTCCCTTTTTGGATAAGAGTTGGTCATTGTTGTTTTATCTTAACAACATCTTTATATAGATTTACATTTTAATTCTAATCAGTGAAATTAACTAAACTAAGTTCCTTGGTAATGGAACCAATGATGAGTAGTGGGTATCCCTTACATCCAACCATATGAATCACAAGCATTCACTAGCAATTTGATTGAATTCTGTAGACTTACTCTCCTAAGTTTTCCTATAATCCTAAATAGTGAATTGTTGAGTTGTATGATTGTTGTCTTCCTAAATCACACTTGTGTTATTAGTACATATAGTTAAATGTGAATTAAGACACATAATGCCTATTTTTATATATTTTTATCCTAATAGCTAGGTAAGTGAATGAAGATTTAACTAATTATCTAGTCTAGTAACTAACTATCTTAACATAAAGTAACTGTTCCCACTTACCGTACACATCCTAAACTCACATTAATGCTACTGAGTTATCAAGTGGCTATTACTAGGTGTATTAAATATCCACCACTAGGATCACCAAGTGCAATAAGTCATGCTTGAAGTCATCATACTCATGGATTTATGATTAATTATATTAATTATTTAAGGCCATAAATGTAAATTACATTAAAAGTCAAGTGTTGAATGTGAAGAGTAAGTTAGTTTAAGTTCTACAATGAATGTAGAAAATCTCAACTTTAGTGTCATTCATGCTAGTGTTTTCACATACATAGGCACTTGAATAAAGCACTGTACAATCTCTTAAATTCACACTGTGGGCACTCAAAGGGAATATATTCTAACTTTGGAGAATAGAAATTATAAGAACTTGGCTAAAATATGAATTCTAAGTGTCATAAATGTTGGTGGTAAGTTCATTTATATAAGCCCTACCTATTTTAGCATCAATGCATTTTCATCAACACATATGGCTGTGCATCAATAGGGATACATCGATGGGGCTGCATCAATGCATGTTTGTTGACATAGGTTATTTACTGATGACCCATTAGGGGGGAAATTATTTTCAAGAATTATTAAATGAAGAATTCCTAAGAGAGGACATCCAAGAAGAAAAACCAAATTTTGGTTTGATTAATGAACTTTCCTTCTCTAAAGTGAAAATAGCTTTATGAAAGATGAGAAATGGAAATGTTGTTGGACCAAATAAAATTCCTATAAAAGCTTGGAAAGAATTGAGAGATACAAGAGTTCTTTGGCTGAGAAAATTATTTTAAAAATTTTTAAAAATAAATAAATTTCCACCAATTGGAGAAAAGCCTTTGTTATTTTCATCTATAAAAATAAAAGTGATGTACAAAATATAGAGGGATCAAGCTAATGATCCATACTATGAAGCTTTGGAATAGATTGATAGAGCAACATATCAGACTTGAAGAAATAGCATCAGAAAATTAATTTGGATTTATTCCACAAATATCTACTATAGAGGCTATTATCTTAATATGATAATTGATGAAGAAGTTTAGAACACATAGAAGAAATCTACATGTGATCTTCATTGACTTAGAAAATTCATATGACAGAGCTCCTAGAGATATTATTTGGTGGACTTTGTATAGGGATAAACATCTTTGATAAATATATTAAAGTAATTCAAGACATATCTACTACTAAAATTAGAACAACTTATGGAAAAGCATGTGATTTTGTAGTCATAGAAGGTCTATATTAAAGGTTTGTGCTTAGTCCATACTTATTTATCATTATTATGGATAAATTAATAAAGGAAATGTGATATGAAATCCCTTCATGTGTGCTATTAGTAAATGATGTTATGTTTGTGTATATAGCTTCAGAAAATATTGTTTCTAAAATGAAGAAGTAGAGACATTCTCTAGAATCAAAAGGCTTAAAAACTAGTAGAAGTAAGATAGAATATGTAGAATGTAATTTTAATAATAAAATAAATAGTGGTAAGATAGAAGTGCTAATTTAAGGCCAAAGTCTCCATCACTACAAACAATTCCACTACCTAGGATTAATCCTCCTATCAGACGGTGAAATTGATAAAGATATAAGAAATAGAATTTAAGTAGGATAATCAAAATGGAGATAGGATAGTGTTGTTCTATGTAATAAAAGAATACCAATAAAATTGAAGGGAAAATTTTACAAGATAGTAATCAGGCATGCTATCTTATATGATGCTAATTCTTAGCTAGTATAAAAGAGGCATGAACAACAAATCAGTGTAGCAAAAATATGAATGCTTCAATGGATGTTTAATGTTACAAGAAATAATAAACTACATAATATAAACATTAGAGGAAGACTTGAAGTGGCATGTATTTCAAATAAGCTACAAGAATAACAACTTAGATGGTTTGGACATTTGTAAAGAAGATCAAACAATGAGCCTATAAAAAAATGTTGTTACATTACTATTTTAAGAAAGCTAATCAAGTGAAGACCAAAGAAACATGGAAAAAAAAGAATCGAAGATGATTTATAGAAATTACAAATAAAAAATGATTTAGCTCTTTATATAGGTAAACAGTGAAAAATAAATCATGTACCCAATCCCATTTTGTTAAAAGAAGACTAGGATGATGATGATGGGGTTTTGTGCTATTTTCTTGTCAATTGATGTTTTGAAGGGTTTTTCTTTTTCAATTGAGATTTAGACATTTTCATTGTAGCTTGATGGCTCATAGTTGGTCATTACAATGCCATGGATTTATTGACATGATCATTCAATGGTTTGGAAACTTTTTGCCACTATTTGATATTATTTTTGGGTCAAACTAGAATACATGATTTTTCCACAAGATTACCAGAGGTCATGATTTGATTATCAACACTATCCAAACATCATTATCAAGCCATGGTGAGTTTAGAATCTAAATAATGCAAAGATGAGGTTTTTGTTATGGTTTCTTAGAAAAAAAAAGTCATGGTCAGTTCATCACAAGTTATGAAGAGATACCATCGTTTGTGGTTTAGTTGTGGCCAAGCCCTTTTGTTAATTTGAATATGAATCGTATTGATGATTTTGAATGTATGAATCATGAGTCATGATGGGGGTCATGGTAACCACCAAAAATTATGGTGAGGTTGTGATAATTGGTTTTCATTATTCTTCATTTCTTTTTTCATTTATGTTAATATGCATGAGTTCTAGATTTTCAACTCTTATTGTAGATGGTCCAATCTATGGTGGAATATTATTAATTGGTCATGTTGTACATAGTTTAAAGCCATAGGTGGATTTTGTTATGTGGGCTTAAGTATTTAGTTATGTTATTCTTCCATCACCAATGTTGGAGCAAGGCAATGTTAATTCCTACACTAGTTTCTTATACCTTCATAATGTTAGAGGTGATGTCCAATATCTCTAGCATCAATTGTCACAGACAGTGAATGTGGGTTTCCACTAGGATCAGATATGACTAATAATAAATCCATGTCCATGCTAGTGTTTAGATCATAGACTGATAAACATTGGTTGAGTATATATGATAATTATTTCATGCTACATACTAAATGCAATGAATGCTAGCCTTCTTGTCCTTATCTGGTTAATGGGGTGGAGAGATGACTTGTGATATTTCTTTGATTATAGTAGATGATTATGGTATGATATGCTTACATGATGTATGGTGGATACTAGCATATGCTTATAGATTGAAGTGCACTTTTCCATGATACTTGCTTGTTGATCAAGAGGAAGTATCAAGGTTTCTCACTTAGTTTTACTTTATAGATTAGTAGGGGCAAGAAGGAGCAGGAGGATCATGGGAGAGGACTAATTTTGATGCTATGTTTTCTAGAAATTCCTATTGTTATAGTAGATATTTGATTCGTTTCTATTATGGTTGGATATATTTATGTGCTAAACATATTATGTATTTTCTTTCCTTATTAGATATGGATTCATGTTAGATGCATTATAACATTTTTATGTATGGATGATGGATTATTTATAGTTAATTTACATAGCTATTAGTTTTCTTCTTATGGTTTATATATACACATATCATGTGTTTGAATCCTTATGATATCTTACTTTGGTCATGGAACTCATGTTATTGTTATTGCTTTTCTTCTCATAGTTCACTAGTATGTTTCTTTGGCCTTCATTTCTTATGATGATCACATTTCTTTGGGGTCAATTATGACATATCTTTGGGGTCAATTATGACATAATGATTTCTTTCTTAGGGTTAGGTAGGAGGTTGTTATAAGTTGATATTAAAGCTATGGGTTGCTTGATTCCCTAGCAACTTGTGATGGTGTTTAGTGATGGTAAGGAGTAGATGTGATGTGGATGTTGGGCCTAATAACCTAACTCAAAATCATAAGTCCACTTTAAATCATTTAAAAGAGCATGAGATAGCCATATAAGCATGTTTTAACTCTTGTAAATCCTACTCTAAATGAGAAGATTAGTCAAGTATAAATTAACTATAATTTATTATAATTTCTTCATTAGTAGATAGAGAAGAATTTCAACACGACATCTACGCATGTTGGTTCTAGCAAAGGTAGACATCTCTTGGGTAAAAATCTTATGAATTAATTTTGTAAGTTTGGATCACCTACCTTTAAGAATGAGGAGGACCTCATGGCTACTATTGAGTGATCAAAGGAGATTGGTAAGGCCTTCAAGTTGATGGGTTGTACTCTTAAGTAATAGATGTTATTGATGTAGCTATTCATTAGTGGAATATTCAAGAGAAGGATATATATTAAGAGGATTGTGACATCTTTTGAAGTTAGTTCTTACTAATTTTCAATGAGAATTATGTAGTCTCCAAGTACATGCAATTTAAGATAGACAAGTTCTACCAGTTGTACCAAGGCAACTAGTCAATTCCAAAGTATGATGTAAAGTTCTTCAAATAGAGTATGTATGTTCCATGCATACATGCTAAAGAGAAGATGAGATCTAAGTGTTTTGTTCATAGATTGTGTGCCTTCATTAAGGATAACCTAACCTACTTTACCATAATCTCTAGATGTATAAGAAATCTCATGTTTGTGCAATGGACCTAGAGCATCATCAAATCATCAAAGTAGCATGCCATGATTATTTCTAGAAGAGGAGCCAATCCTATTCTAAGGAGAAGTAATGATTACATCACCTAGCCATGTGTATATTTCTTATTTTTGTGTGTGTGTGTGTGCATTGTTTTTTTTATCTTATTCTTGTTAATTTTAGGATGTTCAGAATTAAGAAGATCTTGTTTGAAGAGTATTTGAGAAATTTGAGCATCAACACTAATGTCTTATTCTTGGCATTTTAGCTTGAAGACGTCTACTTATAGGAAAAGATGTCTTCTTTGTGCACAAGAAGTTTACTTTTGAAATATGATGGTTGTGCCATGTGGTCCACCTTAAAAAAGATGTATACTTTACCATGTGGATGTAGCATGTTTTTGTAGCCCAATAACACTTAGGAAAGACTTCTTCTCTTCCTCAAAGATTTCTTATTTGATGAAAAGATGTTTTTGTATAGATTCCAACAAACATAATATTGTGATTTTTATGTAATGGGAAGACAAAAGATCATGGAAAAAATCATAAATATGCATCAAAGGCCTAAGTTTATGAGAGAGAGAGAGAGAGAGAGAGAGAGAGAGAGAGAGAGAGAGCGAGTGTGTGTGTGTGTGTGTNGTAAGAATATAGTTTTCTCTTTTCCTTGTCCAAATTTGGCTATTTTTTGGTTTGAAAGAGCTTGGATTGTAAAATCAAAGGGAGCTCCTCACCAAATTAGTATCAAAGCTTGGCTTTAAAGATAACTTAATTAAAGTGGAGAGTCTTCACCTTAATTACAAGGAATCATTTTTATTCTCTCTAGTTTGATTTGAATTCTCAACACTATGATTCCAGGTGATGATCCTTTTCAGCTAGCCCTATTTTGTTGGAATAAGGCTAGAATTATGATGATGATGATGATTATTTGAATTCTCAATTACTTGTCTTTCCATACTCCTAAGGATTTGGAAAATTTTCTTTTTCCATAAGTTAGTCAAATCTTTAAAGAGTTGGAAAATAATTGTAGAATTGGATACCCATTAACTTGTAATAGCTAGGCTTTGAATATGTTGGACTCATTTTTAATAAGATTTGAGTAATCCTTATTTCATTACTTTTGAATCTTTTGATATTTCACATTTATTTGTAGAATTTTATGGATTTTACCTTTATAGGTCATTTTCATAATATTTTTAAAGAAGAAAATAGTCCAAGCTTTGATAAAACATTTCTTTGAAGCTCATTGTTGAGTAACTTAAAAAACTAGAAGAGAACAAAAGACATGCTTCCTTACCAAAATCATGTAGGCAAAGGAACAACTCAAATGATTCTTTACCAAAGGCTTCTTCAAGACATTCCTCCATGCCTCCTCTTAAATATGATCTTTTTTTTGGAATGAAGACTTTGAAGAGGATGAAGAGCAAGATGACCAACTTCTTCATGCTCCAAGTGTTGAGAATAAGTCTTAAGGGTTTATCTTTCCAAGGAAAGGGAAGAAGGAACTTTCTTCAAGATGTTAAAGAAAGCAAGGTGAAGTAATTGAGCTTGCTCTTATTAAAGCTTTTATGCATGCTTTAAAAATGCTTCATGTTGAAGTTAAATGGAATAGAAGGTACAAACTCCTTTCTCTCTTGGCTCAAGATGATCAAAAAAATTTTTGAGTTTAAAGATGTAGAAGACCATCAAAAGTGTCAGATGTTGAGACAAATTTGGAAGGTATGGCATTTGTATGGTGGGAGAAGGAAAGTCATTCTTATGTGATGAACAATAACACTCCTATCAAAGATTGGTCTTTCATGAAATTTATGTTAATGCAAAGGTTTGAAAAGTCTCATCGTAGACAAGAGGCTATTTAAAGACTTGAATATATGAGACAAGGAGATAAAAGTGTGAAAGAGTATTACATGGAATGTTTTAAAGCTTTTAACAAGTTAAGATATATTAGGATGAGTATGAGAAGGCTTCTAACTTCAAAGGTGAAATAAAGAAGGAATTCCAATAAAAACTTACATGCTATGAACCTCAAATCTTGGATGAGGCTTTTGATTTATCTCTTAAGGCTAAAAGAAAATTTAAGGCTTAAAAAAAGGTCCCCAAGACTTCCAAAGGTAAAAAATCCCAAGCTTCTAAGGAAGATAAAGAAATAAAGAAGAAAGATAATGTTAAGGATAATTTACAAGAAAAAAGGAAAAAGAATAAGAAAGTTCAACATTCCAACAAAGATAGTTCTAAGAAGAAGATAGGTAAAGGAGATGACAACACTTTAATTATGAAGGGATTAAACATAAGAAATGGGAATGCAAAAGGCCAAAGGCTTCAAAGGACAAGGAACTTCAGACTTTGGAGAGAGGGGAGTCTTTAAAGGAAGGTAATCCTAATGCTCCTTTAGTTGAAGATATTACTAAAATTAATGCATTTATGGAAATGTTAATGCTAGTAAATACCATTTAAGGGAAATGCTCTTTAGAATTGAAGCTATACGTCTTTCTAGTGGCAAATGACTTAACATCTTGATAGATGGAGGTGTTTAAGATAATGTTATCTTTACCAAGGTTGTTAATAGACATGGATTGAAGAAAATTCCTCATCCTATGCCCTATAGAGTGCATTAGCTCTCTAGAGATCATTTCCAAGAGGTAAAGGAAGGTTCCATCTTATTTTTTAAGGTTTGTTCCTTTAAAGATTAAGTATAATGTGACATTATTTTCATAGATAGTGTTGATGTCATACTTGGTAGACCTTGGAACTATCATAACAAGGCTACTTATGAAGAAACTAAGAATATTTGGTTAGTTATTATGAAATATGAAATTAATTAATTTATTCTAATGACATTGTAGTAATACAAGGAGACTATGTTTATTAATGCTTCATTGATTTTGCTTAGTGAAATTTCTCAAAGAACATGAGGAACATGGTTATGTTTTTTTCATTGTTTCTACCATTGCAATAAGTGAAGAGGAGCCACAAAATGAACTTATTCTAGTTGTGTAACCTTTGGCATTGGAATTTACTAATGATCTCAAAGGAAAATTGGAAGGGCTTCTTCCAATGAGATCCATTCAACATCAAATTGACTTCATGCATAGAGCTGCTATTATAAATGAGAGGGCTTACTATATGACTTCACATTAAAGGGATGAGTTACATAAGTAAGTGAGCTAATCTTTAATGATTTTATTAAGAAATTCATTAAGAAGAATACAAATGAGATGAGAATGTATATTAAATTTATAGTTGTTAATAGAATTAGTATTAAGTATAGATTTCCTATTCCAAAGATAGATGCTATTCTTGATGTTTTGGCTAATGCTGAAATTTTTTCAAAGATTGATTTGATAAGTGGATATCATCAAATTAGATTTAGATCAAGAGATAAATAGAGAATGATATTCAAGACACTTGGTGGATTGTATGAGTGGTTAGTCATGCCTTTTGGCCTAACCAATGTTATAGCCACATTTATGAGGCTTATGCATGATGTTCTAAGAGATCTTATTGGCAAATTTTGCATTAATATTCTTTTTTACAACTCCAATGAAGAAGAGCATGTACAACACTTGAGGTCGGTATGCTCAAGGTTGCATGAAGCTAAGTTATTGATTAATGCCCATAAATGTCATTTTATGAAGAAAAAATTATCTACTTAAGTCATTTTAAGCAAGATAAGGACAATCAAGGAATGACCTTTACCTAAAGATGTGGGAGAGGTGAGATATTGTTTTTGGGTGCGGATGGTTTTTATAGGAGGCTTATTAGAAATTTTAGCTTTATTTCATGACCTATGCCATGTTTTTTGAAGAAGAATTAGTTTTTTATGTGCAATGAGACAAAAGAGAACTTTTTTCAAGCACTGAAGGAGATGATTTATAGTTCTCTAATTTTGGTAATTTATAACTTCAACAAGATATTTGAAGTAGAGGTAAATACAAGTGGGCTTACTATTAAAGATGTGCTTTCTCAAGAGTGTAAGCCAATTGGATTCTTTTTTGAAAAATTAAATAAATCTAGACAAAAGTATAGTATTTATGAAAGAAAATTATATGTTATACTGCAAGCTATCAAGCATCAAAGAAATTACTTGATAGAATTAGAATTTATTTTGATATTAATCATAGGGAATTTCAATTCTTGAATTCTCAAAAGAAACTGATTACTAAACATATGAAGTGGGTAGAGTAGTTGCAAGAATTTCATTTTGTTTTAAAAAATAGAAGTGGCAAGTCAAATGTTATGGCTAATTCTATATTTAGAGTACATATTCTTCATTATAGTATGAAAATTAAAGGTTTTGAGTCATTTTTCTTAATTACATCCAAATGATATTGATCGTCATGAAATCTAGAAAGGATTAAATTCTCCATTATTATAAAGGGATGAAAACTAGAAAGCACATTGTGTTACAAATGGTATTTTATTTAGAGATGGCAAAATTTGTATTCCCAAATATGAATTCAAGTTTAAGATAATTAAAGGAATGCATCAAAATACCATGATTGCACATATGGGCAAAAAAAAAAGACATGGAATTGGTGAGAAAAAATTATGTTTAGCCAAGTATGTATAAAGATTTTGTTAAATATTTTAGAGAATGCTATGTATGATAAGAGTTCAAAGGTGAAAAAGGCATTAATAGTAATTACTTACCTTGGCCAATCTCAAATGCTCCTTGATAAAATTCTTTTTTGGACTTTGTTTATGACATTCCAAAAACAAGATTTGATCATGATTCTATACTTATTGTAGATAGATTTGCCAAGATGGCTAATTTTATTCCATGCAAGAGAAGTAGTGATGTTTTACATGTTGTTCATTTATTCTTTTAGCATGTAGTGAGATTGCATGACATTTCTTTAAACATTGTGAGAGATAGGAATGTCAAATTCACTAGTCACTTTTGTAAGTCATTTTGGAAATTACTTGGAACCAAGTTATCATTTTTCACAACCTTTCATCCTTAAACCAAATGGACAAACATGAGTGATTAATAAATCTTTCTTGAAGATATTGATATGCTTATATGAGGATTAGTCTCAAAGATGGAAAAATATTCTAGCCCAGGCTATGTTCTCATACAATAATGCTTTTTACAATAGCATTTGAAAAATTCATGTTGTGCCAAATTATGATTTCTTATCAAGAACAGTTGATGAGCTAAGAAAGTTCCAAGATTATGTCTCTTTGAGCTTTGATTTTATTAAGTAAATGAAGGAATCGTATCAATAAGTCAAATCTCACTTGGAGAAGAAGATAAAGGATGTATCTTCCAAGTCCAATGAAGGTAAAAGAACAATTAAATTTCATATTTGTGATTATGTTTAGATCTATTTGACTAAAAAAAGGCAAAAGAATATGCACTTCTACAAGCTCAAGTCTAGAGTAATTGTTCTTGCATTAGATGTAGAAAATACTTTTGAAATTTTTAAGGGTGTACTTGAAGGTCAAAATTCATCCAAGTCATCAAGGAAGCCAATTGTGTTATAAGTAAGTGATGAGTGGTGAGGTACCCCTACGTCCAACCATATGAATATAAGCATGTATGTGCATTCCGGTTGAACTCCATGGATGGGCTAATCATGAGTTCTAAGATAGTTATTGTGCTTCGTTGTTTGTTGTCTTCCCATGTCAAACTAGTGGAAGCTTTGTCACGTATGGTTTAGTCCAAAGTGAGGTGTATGATGTAATGCTTTAATGCTACTTCTACTATGAAACAATAATAAAGAGTTGATTAACTAAAGGTATGAAATAAATCCTATATTTAACCTAAGGTGATGAGTATCCTAACCCAATTATCTGTACGCACCTTGGTCTTCACGTAGTTACCGCTGGGATTACCAAACACTAATCGCTACTAGGTTACTAGGCAATACGCTTATGTGTTCGCAATTGGTCATACTCATTTCGCTTAATGACAAAGAACATAAATAACATTAGTTGAAGATAGCAATAAATAAAGACATTGAAATTTTAATCTAAGAAAATCACAAATGCAAAGTGGATGCTGCAATGATGTAAATGATCTCAATCTTTATTGTCGAACATGTAATGTGTCCAAGTACATTGCACTCAAATAAGGATTTCATGCAACCATAAACATCACATTGTGGGCATACACTGGAACTAAAATTGGAAAAAATTCTAACTGACTCTGTCTATCTTCTATCTCTACCTTCCTCTCTATGTATTTTTCCTATGTGATAGTTATAGGCAAGCATGGCATAAATGACATCAAACATCCGACATCACCTACTGACCATGATATCGGATCCTCGATATCAGATCCATGATATCAAAGCCCCAATATTACTTCTGATGACTCATCATACCCCCATGACTGAATGAAAACTCATCCTCGAGTTTCGTACAAAATGGTGAAAGGTATGGGATTATTGACTAACAAGACAATCATTGCATTACAGTGGTGTTTTATTACAATAGAATGATGAAACATTATAAGAACAAGAATTTAGAATAAAAAGAAGAATGATGGAGCCACTATGTTGTGCTAGGAGGTGGTGGCTCTTCCACAATCTCCTTTCCTTTGCCTTTATCTCTTGGTTTTGGAGGCTTGTGATGATATAGCAACAATTGAAATTTCTCCTCCTCTATTTTGGGATCATGCACAGTCCATGCAAATGATTTGATGTGTGAGGGAATTGGCACATCCCATGGACATGGCAAATGCAGAAACATTTGATTGGCTTTTACATACCAAGATGCAAACTATCATCTCTCCTCTTCAAATAACTTGGCCTTATCTCTCAACTCTTGATAATCAACAAAGTGCCTGGACACGTCTGTAGCTACATATTTATATCCATGGTAGCTCACCTTAATTTCCTCCAATTTTACATTTGTGCTCACTAGCTTATCAAGAGCTTCTTTGTGGTCAACAACCTCCTTTTCAGACAACACGTATGAGGTGGCTACCTACCTCTCGAGCTCATTGCGATGCCCTGTTGTTAACATGGGCAAGTTGGTGTATCGAAGGTTGGCCAACTCCATGTACTCTTTTAGATCAACAATCTGCAAGTCTTGTCTTTTAACCTCTACCTAGTGAGCAAGGGCATATGTATCCAAGATGTTTCTCTAGTTAGATCATTAGGCCACAAAGGAATCAATCTAGCCCTTTACTATCCAGATTTCTTTTTCAATGACTTCTTTGTACATGCTTACTTGGTCATGAAAGCACTCCTTGAGGTGCTCATGCTTTTTGGCCTCATTCTGCCACATGCTTATTTCAATGACTAACTTTTGTTAGATAGCACATACCTCCTCCATAGAGAGGATTTGATTTTCTCTAGCGAGGCGACTCATGTCGTGGTTGACCAGCACCAGCTTCTCTCTTAGCTAGTGGATGCTTTCTTCTAACAAATTCTTTTGCTACTCAATGGTCGTCAACTTATTATTTGCTATAGTTAACTGCTTATTTTCTTCTTGTAGGGCGGTAAGGGCCTTGAAATGTGCATGAGCTCGTGCTTCTACAGTGGAAGCATCCCATACTACCTACTCTCTTTTCTGTGCCAGGGTTTTATTCTCTTATATCATCTAAGCTAATTGCTTAGTTGGAAAAGCCTCCATTATCTTAGGTAGGATCAATGAAGATGGATCTTTCATTTCTGCCCTTAAGGTTACAAGCTCTTGATGAAGCCTTTGGGCTTCCACTTCTGTGTGCTCAACCTTGTGCTCAGCGATGACAAGCTTTCCTTTTGTTAAAATCAGTTTAGACTATACTGCAGTCACATCGTTGGGGATGTTAAATAAAGAGGTCATTACCTACCCTGTCTACAGTAGTATGTCCAACACATCATCATGTTCAGCTTGATTCATGGTGGGACCAACCAATGTTTGTGCATCCCGTGCACCTGTGAGATATGTTGGTGGTACAACAAGGACGTTAAAGGATTCTTTAATGTGGTCCTTGATAATGTCTACTACACCCATCGTATCCTGGTGTTGCATGACTACAACTGTAGCCCCTTCACCAGTTTCAAGCAATACTTGAAATGATGCGGCATTCCTAGAGATCAGTTGTGATCACTAGGCCTCTCATCCGGACTGGAGTGAAACCTGTCCTATGGCAGGATTAGTAGACATTGTGGGCTAGACTACATCATCAAGAACTTAAAAGAGACTTGACTCATTGAGTTTTCCTAGCTCACGAGGTTTGAGATTTGCTAGAGATGACTAAGTGCAGGCCTATAATCATAAATTGGCAGCTATTGCTAAAGTGGTTGAGACGGCGGTGGTAGTTGTTTAGACTCTGGTTTGGGGTTGGATCCTGCTTCCTGCTGTTGCTTGGCCTATGCCAACTGGTGCCTGAGCTGTTTGATTTTTTAATTTATTTGGGCGATGTATCCCTATGCTAGTTGTTTCTTTTCCAGTTCTTCTTCCTCTTCGAGATATTTTCATGGAGGTGCTGGTTTGAGCAGTTTTGCAAAAGAAGCATTTTGAGCTTTACAGGATACATCATTGGTATAACCAAGGATTCTATCACATTGGCACAATTTCCAGATCAGATAGGGGAATGACAAAGTGAGCCTCCCTGTCTTCACCTCTTCAAACCGTCACTTGATCTTCATGAAGTATAGTTGGGGAATGTTGGCTTGAAATTTACCCATTAACACAGCACATCCCTGAGTTGCATAGGTGGATAGACGATTGAGCCCCTTCATTGGAAAAAATGATATGTCCCAATTTTGAAATAGGTATGCTCTTCTAGGGTCAGTCCATTGTATGACTTATTCTCATTGTCAAAAACACATTTTAACCATAGCTTATGGCTCTCCGAATCAGGTTGGGTTGACAGAACTGGCAATCACGCTCCAACATTTGGCAAATTCAGGGCTTCAACAATTACCTTGACAGAATAAGAGACTGTGACCCCACCAATTCTTACAGTGGTACCTTCTTCTTTACCATGCCAAAAAGAATAAGTCTTCCCAAGGTACCATTTTGCATTTTTAGACAAAATTGGCCAAAATGGAGATGCTTGCAACTGTGTCCTCACTGACTGAGGGGTGAACTCCATGAATGGCTCAAAGTTCATTTTCACAATGACCAAGGCCAATGTGGGATGTGCTTGAATTTTAGCAAGGCATTCCGGTGACAACGTGAGTCATTGTCCTTACACTTGAGGTGCGACCTCTACCTGCACAAATTGAGCTTTGGTAGGGACTTCTGCAGGGGCTTCTTGATGGATGTTGTATGACTGTGTCTCCTGCTCAATTGGTGGCCCTTGCTGGCTAGTTTGACCTCGGTTTCCCCAAGGACATTTGCTTAGTCCTTGTGATGGATTGTCTTAGGTTGCTCATTTGGGAGCCATTTGCAATTACACAAAACATTAGGTTACTAAGGGATCCTTGTATTGATCATGTTACTCATCTATACCTTAGTCAACCTTCAGCATACTTTATAGCCATGTTAGATTACAGAGTTAAGGCCTTACTTTTTTTGTTCAAAATGGCCTAATAAGATAGTTAAGGCACTTAGTGATATGTAAAAAGTATCTTTGCAATGGTGGGCAATGTTTATTTACTTATTTAGCTTTGATCTTACTTAGTGTATTCATTGGTTACCCTCAGAATACCTTTCAGGAGATAGAGATTTTCAAAGAGAAAATGTGATGTTAGGTAAACATAACAACCCCCCCCCCCACCCCCCCCCCCCCCCACATGACTAAGATGCACACTCCAGGGATAGAGAAGTGCAAATAGCATGAAAAACGGAGTGCAAACATGTGAGATATAGCATGTGGACAAAGGGTGTGCAAAGCTTAAATCACCAAAGAGAAAAAATTGCAAAAACTCCCCTTTCGTTGTAATGCAAAAATGAAATTGGAAGTGTCGCTAAATGTTGTATTTATAGATTTTATGGGCTCGATATCGGGAATTGAATATTGAGGCCCCTCTAATATTGGATCCCCGACATCGAAGTGCCCAGAAAAATGCTCAACTGACAATTTGACAAAGAGAGAATAATTCAAGGATAGGAATAAAAGAGTTTGAGGTACCAAAACATTAAAAATCTAGGAAGCTCGTCAAGATAACACTAGGAAAATGAATAATGCACAAAAGTGAAGAGGGTATATAGTTAGGGAAAGGTGGAATTATAGGCATTAAGGCATAGTGGAAGGTGCATAAATTGGGTGGTATTGGAAAACAACTAAAAGGCATAAGAGTTACACAAGTGGGTCCTCCCCAAAGTAGGCACATGCCCATGATGCCCTTGCATAACTATGCCAAAAGGTTTCTGTAGGCACCTAAGGTATTAAATGTAACTAATACCTGTCACACAACATCGCACAAATAAAATATACATCACCATTAGTAGAGAATGATGACTATGTACGTCCAAATCATAAATGAAAACACAACGAACAGTGAGATGAGAAATGGAAAGCATGGTGGAAAGAGAGAACACAAAATGGACTCCCAATATAGAGGTCATGTGAAGTCCCTTGTGTGTTTAGTAGTTAAGATGACTTCACACAACCAACCCAAATCTAGACCAAAAACAACCACATCCAATGACCTTGCATCAACACATCGGACTAATCCATTCCCTTAGGCAACAAGGGTGTTATCATAGATCAATCGCCATTCCACCAAAAAGAAGAAAAGAGTAATAGGAAGTGTAGAAGGAACTTAGTTAGAGGGAACCTTTAGGCATGGGTACATTTCTTTCTAGTTCCATAACCAGTGCTTGTAGCCCATACGCCATTATTACGTCTAAGGGGTGTGCTTTGAATTCCCATCAGTTTTTTTTCTCTCTTCTTTTTTTCTCTTTTTTTTTCAATTTTTGAATTTTTTGGCTTTTTGGATGGGAACCAGACCATGCAAAGACTTATTTAACTAGGTCAACTTCTTGGTGGTTTTTGGAAGTGAAATGGTAGAAAACTGATGACAACATCCACACATCCAAGAATAAACTAGCACAAGTGCATAAAATCCCCTTGAAGTCACTTCCTTGTCAATTCCTTTGAATTCTTCTTTAGAGTGGAGGATACCAAGCCATAGATTCTTTATAGTTTGATTAGAAGAGGAGCTCCATCCTTCCAAAATAGAGGGAAACCATCAAATTAAGAGGATGGATGGATGATGTGGACTCACTATTCATAGAGTTAAACATTTATGATAGAAACAACATAAAAAAAAATCCCTACCCAGGTGGACCAAAATAAAGATGACTTATTGATCAAGAACATTTAGGAATGGTAAACAAAATAAATCAAAACAAAAAACAAAAAATGAAAATAAAAGAAAAAAAACAAAAGAAAAATGAGGATTAGTTCATGGTTAGAAAGGAAGATAGCCCCAAGGACTATGCATTAGAGGGCGATATGAACTAGCAAAAGGGTCCATGCATTGTGGATACATGGTATAGGGCATGCTTCCTGGTGGTGTCACACACATGGCATAAGGGTTGGGTTGGTATGCTGATGTGGAAGATGGAGTAGCTTGAAACAAACCTAGCATCCAACTGAGGTCATGACAACTCAATGGAATGCATGGATTCTATTGTCTCGACATATAATTGGAATCCACGGTAGTGGTCAAAATAGAAGTAGAGACAACAAGAGACTTTGGTATATGTATAGAAGGTGGTAGATCCAAAGGAAAGGATATGTCACTACATTGCCCTTGTGCAGGAGTAGTAGATATAGTGGGTGATGCTTGGCCTTTATGTTTTTTGATGCGAATCATCTTGAAGAAGGGAGGTTTATGTGGTCGTAAAGCGTTTCCACCAAATTGATCGTTGGTACATACAGTTGCTACATGAGTAGCCGCTTGTGGTTGTAAAGGATGTTGTGTTGAACCCTTTGAAATGGATGATGATGTGTGAAAGGGAAAAACATGAGAGCTTGGAAAAGATGATGGAGGGTACGCGGCATGTGGTGGTGACAACATGGGAGATGCCATGTAGCAATGGTATTATGATGGGCAGTACATGTGTGGTGAAGAAGAAGAAGATGAATGGGAACTTGTTAGTGAAACAGACTGTTGAACATAGTACTCACATGAGTACGAACGGTGAGATGGTTGCCAAGTGGGTGATTGCCTCCCCCATGACTGTGGTGGTTGCCACTATGGTTGAGGTTGACCATAAGGCTAAGGATGGTCCCTACCCATGTGGGTATAGGATGGACCATAATCGCATGGATGGAAAGGTATTCTTCTGGGCTTATGTTGGCGTAAGAACTTTGAATTTAGTGCAAAAGTCCAATGCTCCTGTAGAAGTGACAATATCAAGCATCTACCCTTTAGATGATCATAAAGGCAAAGTTCACATTCCTCATCCGTGTTTGTAGTGGAGCTATCTACCTTATTGTCAATAGTAGTGTGTTTGTCTTGTTGGCCTTTCATCTTACTTGTTTCGTAATTTGTTCCTTCATGTTGAGATTCTTCACTGAGATTGTGTTGTGCCACACTCACTTCAATAGGCTTGGTATATGATGTAGCACTATCTTAAAGCCCTATAAACATTCTATTCAACCTTGCATGGAATTCATCAATCAGTTGTTCTATTGGCAAGGGATGTTGGGACATCTCCCAGTGGAAAGTTGCCTTATCCTGGTCAATGACCGTTTTTGTTACAAACATTGATTCCTGTTGGTGGTTTTCCAAACTTTGTTATTTACACAACTCCCCTTATTCTTTAGCAACCCATTGAATTAAGCTTAAAATCTAATGGCCTTCTAATTCATGTAATTGGCCCTTAGCATATGTTCCAAGGGTCTCTCGGGTTTGAGTCTAAAGTCCATCTAGGATGTGGTGAAGTTGCTCTTCTTGGGAGAAGCCATGGCCTGGACAATTATGCAATAAAGAGTAATAATGGTTCAAGGCCAAATCCAAGGGCTCATATTCTATTTTCGTAACTGGGACACTCTAGCATAAGTTTGGTACTTGTCATTGAAAAATTCTAACATTGTGGACTAATGCTTAATAGAATTAGGTTTCAACGACTGATACAACATGGTAGCTTGATTGATGAGGGTCCAAGGGAAGAGTTTTAACTTCTGCCATATGTTGTCAATGTTCTGTAAGGCACATGCATCATGGAAGGCTTTCAAATACTATTGCAGATTAGAATTATAGCCTCCTCTAAACCTAGGGATATACTCCATTTTTATTTTTTTGATACGACTATCCCATTGATGCTTTTTCAAGATTCTAGTAGCCTCCTGAATGTTTGCTAAGCTTTGAGTTGATAACAAGGGTTCACTCTCTCCATCAGACATCTCGATATATGGATGCTAAGTTGCATGAGTCTGATAACCCTGTAAGTAGTTGCGATGATGATATGATCGTTGCATTCTTTGGCATCTATCATCACATCTAGGATTATCACTCCATTCTGTGTCACTATATATAACATTGGTTCGCCAGTGAATAGTTTCACCACCAAATAAATCACTAATGTTATGTGCACAAGACATGTTGGTGATGCGTGTGTGACTTGTTACTCCTTGTTAATAGAGAGTGGAAATGCCCACAACAAAGTTGTATGATATAACTATCTTAGATAATTAACACCATCCTTGGCAATGGTGCGAATGATGAGCGACAAGGTACCCCTACACCCAACCATACAAATATGAGCACATACATGTGATCCAGTCGAACTCCATGGATGGGCTAATCATGAGTTCTAAGACCGTTATTGTGCTTCACTGTTCGTTATCTTCCCACGTTGGACTAGTGGAAGCTTTGTCATGTATGGTTTAGTCCGAAGTAAGGTGTATGATGTAATTCTTTAATGCTACTCCTTCTATGAAACAATAATAAAGAGTTGATTAACTAAAGGCATGAAATAAATCCTATATTTAACCTAAGGTGATGAGTATCTGAACCTGATTATTCGTATGCACCTTGGGCTTCACGTAGTTACCACTGGGATTACCAAACACTAATCACTACTGGGTTATCAAGCAATATGCTTATGTGTTCATGGTTGGTCGTACTCATTCTACTTAATGATGAGGAACATAAATAACATTAGTTGGAGACAACAATAAATAAAGACATTAAAATTTTAATCTAAGAATCAAAAATGCAAAGTGGATGTTGCAATGATGTAAATGATCTCGATCTTTATTGTCAAACATGTAATGTGCCCAAGTACATTGCACTCGAATAAGGACATCATGCAACTATAAACATCACACTGTGGGCATACACTAAAACTTAAATTGGAAAAACTTCTAACTCTATCTATCTTCTATCTTTACCTCCCACTCTCTGTATCTCCCCTATGTGATATTTATAGGTGAGCATGGTAGAAACGACCTTAGACATCCTACATCACCTACTGACCCTGATATCGAATCCCCGATATCAAAGCCCTGATATTTCTTCTGACGACTCATCAGTAACGAAGGATAAAAGCACAAGAGATATAACGATGCATGAGTACATAATGCGTTGAAGTGCTAAAAGACTTAAAAATGTAATTTGAGTTCATGAGAAGGATCTATATTTGTAGGGGCTTAATGTTATCCTAAGTTTAAATCCAACTTGAGGATCACTATTATTTTTAAGAATGGGAGAGATGATGAGAACACTCATCCCAGTTTTATTCCTCAATGGATTATTTGTCTATGTTTCTTATTTGTGTGTGTGTATGTTATCTTATATTTGTCTTGCTCTTGCTAATTCCAAGGTTTTCAAGATTAAGGAAAGCTTGTTTAGGGAATATTTGGTGAATTTGGGCTTCACCACTAATGTCTTGTTCTTAGTATTTTAGCTAAAAAATAAGTTTACTCCTAGAAAAAGATGTTTACTCTTAAAGTAAGAAATCTTTTGTGTATTATGGTCCAACTTGGAAAAGACATTTACTAGACTTGAAAGACATCCACTTTACTAGAAATATGTCTACTCTAAATGAAAAATGTCTACTTTGTAGGCTAGTAATGTTAAAGATATTACTTCTTGTATCCAACTCCTAATCTTTTTTTTTATCAACATTTTGACTTTTATGTTATGGCACAGTCATGGTGTTACATCATATTTCTTTATCTAATTAATGCTTTTTAGTACTTAGTTATAATTGTTACTAGTAGTTATGACTAATCATTCTATTGAATGTAATGCTTCATCTATCTTAAATATTAAGGTTGAGGTGTTTGATATGCATCTTAATCCTCTCCTCTTCTAGATAATGATGGTTTGAGTAGCTCATCATTAATCTTGTAAACTTCACATGGTATTGGAACAAGACAATGAGTAACTGTTCAATTAAAGTTAAGAAACAACCATAACTAGAATAAAACCATATGTTCCACTGCCTAAGAGTCAAGTATTAAAGCTTCAAATTATCACATATATAAACTTCAAATGAGATTTCTATTATGAGAAAATGATTTGGAAGCAACTCTTATAGAAACTGCTATGGTGAAAGATGATAATAGATGGCACAGATGTTGATTGCAATTAGTGGAGAAATAGGATTCTACATATAAAATGTGAAAAAATCTAGAGGAAATATTTGAAGTGAAGAATGAGTTAAATTTAGGTTTACTTCTGAATCAATTGGATTCACTTTGTCTAAAATAAGGTGAACCTATGGTCATCCTTAATCAAAAAGTACTTACACTCCAAGCTAGATTGCAAGCCTAAGATGCAAGTGTCAAATGAAATAATAAAGGTTTGTTTGCTCAAGGTTCTACCATCATCGTATGATGTATTCAAAGGAAATGTAAAGAATGGTGAGAAGATCTACATTGTGATGGAGCTGTATATAAAGACCCTTGAAGAAGAAGCAAGGATGAAGACGTACACCTTAATAATAGAACTAAGCTCTTAAGAAATGATGATGAAATTAGAATAAGATTGCAAGAAATAGAGAGTGTCAAGGTACTATCATATTTGTAAAAAGAAGGGTAGTCATGACATAGATCATCATCATGATAATCCAAATAATCCCAAAGCCAAAGTCATGAAAAAAAGATAGTCTAATAAGTCTATTAAAAACTAAGAAAAATGTTAAATAAAAAAATTAAAAAATCATCCAAATCAAAGCCCAAAACTGCCAATGTTGTAAGGGTTAAGCCTCAACCTTCCATTGTAAATTTTAGTGCCCTCACCATGAATGACACCTCAAAAACTTCCATCTATATTTATTCTAGAGCCTTACAAGATTTATATGGGAAATTTATCTTTATTAAGAAACATAAAGAATATGCCCAATCCATATTATGTAAGAATTAAAGACAGTTGATTAATTTAAATTGTTAAAAGTGGGGAAATAACAATTTTTGGATTAAAATTAAAGGATGTTAATTATAATGAATAATTTTTCATGACTCTAATTTCAATATTCTAATTAAAAAATTGATGAGTTGTTGGTTGGTTGCATTGATGAGGCCTCATTGATGCAACCGACCGCATCGACAAGGCCTTGTCCACGAGGCCCCATCGATGCATTTCGACCTATGTCGACGATGCCTCATCAACGCGATGTCTATCCATCACCTATAAATACATGCCTACCCACCACATTAATGGAGAGTCCAAATTTCAATTGTAGTAAAGATCTTGCATTTTTTCCATTTAAAAGTTAGAATTTTTTCCCTAAGTGCCCGTAGCAAGAGTCATTGAGTGTACAGATCTTTATTCAAGCATTGTTGTACCAAAGCACGATAGTGTGTGCAACAATAAACACAAGCTTTTTGATAAACCTTGCAGCACTTTGGATAGATTAGCTCTTTTATTTATGCATTCAATGTTTCAAATTATTTGTTAATTATTCTCAATTATTTCATAATTATTTTCCAACAATTAATTATATGAGATTATTAACCTAGATAGATTAAATACATAAGTATGATCACTTCGAGCATAACACATATTCACTTGGTAATCCCAACAACGTTATCACTTGGTACATCCAATAGCGTAGAATTTAGTCACCTAGCAATGGATACGTGGGTTTAGGACATGTACAGAAAGTGGGAACGGATACTTATGTTAGGATTAGTTAATTGATTAGTTAATAGGTCATTTAGATTAGTTAATTAAACTCCTTTTTATCTACATTTTAAGCACCCAAAATATAAAATACAAAATGATAAAAATTGGATGCCTCAGTTACACTTAACCATACCAACATGTGTCATGAGTGTAATTGGGAGGACAAAAATTGACCTTAAGGCTAGATTCACTTCCTAAAGGGCTAGTGTGTTGGAAACGACAAAGTCCATGGAATTCAACCAGATTGCATGTGAATGCTTATGATTAGTATGGTTGGGCATAGATATACCTTACAACTCATCATTGGCATCATTTTCAAGGACTTTGTTTATGGAACAGGCGCTATTTAGGTCTAAGTAAATACCATTGATATCATTGTACGAACCTAAAGGTCCATATCATTCCGACTATACATAAACTATAAAAGCATACTGAAAATTTCATTCTGTTTTACAAAATGTCTTCTTCTTCTCATAAGCATGATGATACTAAACCACCAGTCCCACAAGAATGTAAGGTGGTATACACTCATCCAGATGAGTTTGTACCAAATTTCACCTTCATCCTACATCAAGATGAATAGATGTGATGGTGTGATATGGAGGGAAATGTTGTTTTTCCCCTCAATAGATCTATGCCTAGAATGCTAATGAAAATTTTTAAGAAGTTGGGCATAGTAGATCTTCATGAAGAGTACGTTGTGAATGGGTATGACACTAGGAACTATCATTGCCCTAAAACAAAACATAAGAAGGATAAACATCAAGAGAGACTCCATGATGCCACAAAGGAAAAACATTACATTAACCCCTTATTCCTACTAGAGCAAGAGAACAATGAGGACCCTCCCTTGGAAGGTTCTCAACATGAAGATTCTTCACCCCCTGCTAACGATGGTGAGGGTGTGAACTTGACCCTACGATTAACTATTCATAAACCAAGTTCAAGGAAGAGTGATAGCCAAAGTAGGGACTCAGGTGAACATCACAATAACCAAGAGCCTAGTGATGGAGATCGTAAAAAGCGTAAGAGTGGTGGTGGCAGTCCACCTTCCTCTTCATCCTCTTCATCTAATTCTAAACATTCCTCTTCATTTGATGCTTCTCATAGAAGTCACCATCGAAAAAACCATGATGAAGGTGATTGATGAAATAATAATGACTGTAAAGGTCACCAAAATCGAAGGGGTGGCCGAAACCATCACCAACGCAACGATGATGATGAAACTGTACTAGCAACTAGAAGTATACTTAACATTACAAAGGCAGTAAGAATTCCAACTAGGCATATGAAGGATAGTCAGATCAAGTGCCTAGACATGAACAATATCCCAAGATTTGAGGGGGGATACAACTTTGATCCATAGACACATCTGCAAGCTTTTCCCAAGGACACTCATTAAGGAACTTGAAAGTTGGTATCAGTCCTTAGAACTGGAATCTATCTGAAGATGGAGTACCATGTTAGAACTATTCAATGATAAATATCAAATGTACTCTAGAGTGTTTAATCTAAGAAGGTAAATCCAAGGCTACAAACAAGGAGCACATGAACCCTTGGATGTTGCCATGGGCCAATACTATTCACTCCTACATAGATGCCTTGGACATGGTTACTCTTAGAGGGAACAACTTTCCCACATCATAGATCGACTTAGGGTAGAAACAAGAAGAACCCTTAGGGTGTATGCCCAAGGGAGGTTGTCTAAAATGAGAGCTCATTAGATCCAAAGGCTAATTGAGCAGGTAGCAAAAGAAGAAGATGAGCTACGAAAAAGGGAGAGTGCTAAAGAGTACAATAAGGATCCATCCATCAAAAAATAAGAGGTCTGATTTTGTAACAAGGAGGAGTCACCACTTGATGAAGTGGTGAATAGAAAGATCTTACCTATCCAAAACTCTGTTTTTGACATCTTAGCCAAGGTTGACAAGTTATGGGACTCTTTGAATGAAAATTTTCAAACCACTTTGAGAATTGCTAAAGAATCTAAGGAGAAAAATAGTGATCGTAATCACAAGAGGTGAAAAGAAGCTGAACATGTCTACTAAAGAAAGGAAAAATTGCTATAGTAGAGGAAGTTGTGGAGTCTGACTTTGATGATGAAATCGAATCTGACATCTACCAATATGAACATCCAAAGGTATGTTGCCCTATGGTGTCACACTTACAAGATTCTAGAGTGTATGCATTGAACCCTCGCCTAGCACGTAGGCAAGCTCCAAGACAATTGCCTTATCCTCAAGGCAATCCAAGATAGTTCCACCAGCAACAACAAGCTTACTATCCAAGTGGAACTCCTCCACAACCTTATGAATAGTACCAATAGTAGTACCAACCACAATCATGGAGAATGCCACCACCAAGGCAATAGTACCCTTATAGGCAACCAGATCCATATGGGTACTATGTTTAATAACTCATCTCCCCTAGAAGTTTGGAAAGCCATGCATCATTCCAACATCACTATTATCCTCCAGAGTACCACCAAACACATTCACCATCTACTTGAGGGGAAAACCCATATTAGTATCCTTATCATCCTTCACATCCCTCTAGGCCTACACCTCCAACTTCAACTCAGTTATCTACTGCTCCATCCATGCAAGATGAAATTCCTTCATAGCTGTAGCAACAAAATGCTATAAGGGCTATACACTCACAACTACTTTTTCAACCAGGTGGTTGGGATAATCGATCAAGGAAATGACCTTTATTTTGGCCCAATAATCCTCTCCAACCCTCACAATAGACTCTGTCTTATTACCCTATATCTCTAGTACCCTCATCCTCTGCATCAAATACCTTCAAGAACCATTCAAACTAAGTGCTACCTAAGATCTGCACTATAATGCTAACTCATGTTGTTTCTAACTGGATCAAGGTTGGCAACCTTACTACAAAAAGATCTAATCCAGGAAGTCAACTCATCTTTCTACAAATTGCTAGACAAGAGCCATGCAAGGCTCTTCTTGACTCTAGTTCCAGAGTTAACCTCATCTCCTATGATATGTACAAAGCCTGGAATGTACCACCTCTTATGAAGAGCAACATCCATTTAGAATTAGCAAAGTAGTCGATTACGGTCCCTTTGGAATTAGTAGAGGACATTTTAACCATAGTTTGTGGGACGTTCTATCCTATTAATTTTCTAGTAATCAAGGTGGACAACTACAAAAGCAACCTCCCCATCATCATGGGAAGGGCTTGGTTAAGCATGGTCAATGCATGAATGGGTATAAGGGACCTATCTATCGAAATATCTAAGGAGAATGAGTTAGGAAAATTTGAGAAGAAGCATATTCCATGCATCACATATAGTGACAATGGGTGTAACTATGTGCAAAATATTTGGTCCATCAAAAGCACATACATTAAGGCATGCAATTAGTGTGTGCAAGAAGTTAATATTCAACGGTATCTATACGTAGCAACCATAAAGCAGGAGGGCACCCAATGGCTAATAGTTGATTCAGATAGCAACACAATATGCATGGAACCAACTAAGAATTTAACTTGTGCATATGTAGAAGGCATGGACAAAATTGAACAAGTCCATTCCCAACTCTCTAATGAAGATGATGATAACTATTAGAGAGAGTTGGAGATCTCTAATCATTTCAAGCAAGAGCCCTTAGAACTAAAAACTTTACTAGTCGGAATGGAATATGCATTTTTAAGGAATGGTAAACCAATCATCATTAATGCTAAAATTGCTTCTGAATAAAAAGAAAAGTTGTTGAAAGTGGTAAATAAATGGTCAACAACCTTTTCTTGATCATATCCAGAGCTAACAGGAATCGATCCAAGGATATGCCAGCACCGCGTCTACACTAACTTGACCATGAAGCCTATAAGGTAGCCACAGAGGTGGCTAAACCCAAATTGAAGCAAATCGTTAAGGAGGAGATAGAGTAACTCCTCAAGGTGGGGTTTATTTATCCAATCGTGGATAGTGAGTGGGTTAGCCCACTCGTAATTGTACCAAAGAAGGATGGTAAATGTCAGGTTTACATTGACTTTAGATCATTAAATATGGTAACATTTAAGAATCACTTTCCTTTGCCATTTTTGGATCAAGTATTAGATGCCATATTTAGGCATTGTTATTATAGTTTCTTGGATGGTTATAGTGACTATAACCAAATCCAAATTATGTTAGAAGACTAATCTAAGATAACATTCACGAGTCCCTAGGGGACTTTTGCATACTGTAAGATGCCATTTGGCCTATGCAATGCCCCTACAACATTTCAATGCTTGGTCCTTAGTATCTTTCAACAACAAGTCGGTAGTGGTGTTGAAGTTTTCATGGACAACTTCTCCACTTATGGGGCTACATTTGAGCAAGCCTTGGACTAACTTGAGCAAGTATTAAAGAGATGTGTTGAGATAAACCTATGGCTCAACTGGCAAAAGAGCAATCTCATGGTCTAAGAATTTTGCAGAAAGGGATTGAGGTAGACCCAAAAAAGATAAGGGTCATCCAAGGAATAACACGTCAACCAGAGATCGTTAAAGATGTTTTGTCATTCCTTGGATACACTAGTTACTACTGGTGCTTTATTAAGAATTTTTCTAAGATTACAAAGCCATTGGTAGAACTTACAAAGAAAGATGCACCTTTCATTTGGACCAAGGAATGTAAAAATGCATTCCAACAATTAAAAAAGAAACTCGTAGAAACACTAATCCTATGAGCACCTAATTGGTCTAAACCATTCCATATCATGACAGACATATTTAACTATGCTTTGGGAGCCATACTCATGCAGATGAATGATAAGAAACATCCATATTATATCCACTACGTGAGTCGAAGCATTGTGGGAAATAGTTAAATTACACCACCACGAAGAAATAATTAATGGTAGTGGTGTATGTGCTAGAAAAGTATAGACATTATGTGCTAGGTTACAAAGTATTTGTACATACAGACCATAGTGCAATTTGCTTCCTTATGAATGAGCTGACGATGAGCCCTCGTGTTATACGATGGCTTGTGATCTTGTAGGAATTTGATATTACTATGGTATATTGAAAAGGGACCAAGAATGTGGTCGTTGATCATCTTTCTTACTTAAAATGGGATAACAAAGAGGAGGAGAGCCCACTCTCTGATCAATTTCCAAACAAACTCCTCTTTACTGGATCAATAAATGAACACATGCCTAAAAAACAAATATGGTATGATGGCATCCTCACATATCTTCTCATTGAAGAGATGCCACAAGACTTAGATTTTAGGAAAAAGTAACAATTTCTTCATTAGGTCAAATACTTCATGGAAATTAACGAACATCTTTACAAGGTGTGTGTTGATGGTCTGACCTGTTGGTGTGTCCCTAATGAAGATCAACTACGTGTTCTCCAGGATGCTCATGATGGACCTTACAGAGGCTACTATGTAGGAAGATGCACGACCATAAAAATCTTGATGGTAGGCTACTATTGGCCCACAATCTTTAGGAATGCCCACCAATTTGTCAAGTCACAGGGGATGACCGCTCATATGGAAGGTCCTCAACAGTGGATTCAACCACTAGAACCTTTCAACATATGGGACGTTGACTTCATGGGTCCCATCACACCCATGTCTAATAAGAAAGCATATATTATAGTAGTAGTTGACTATTGCACAAGTTGGGCTGAAGCGGTAGCTGTTACAGATTGCACATTATCCATTACCACTAGATTTATACAACATATCATCAATAGGTTTGGGGTGTTGCATTTACTAATTTTTGATAATGGGAATCATTTCATAGGTGCCACATTTAGAAAATTAATGCAATGCTTGGGGGGTAGAACATAAATTAACAACACCTTACCATCCCCAAGCCAATGATCAAGTAGAGGAAACCAACTAGGAGATTACAAAAATATTAACATGAACCATTAGCAAATATAGAAATGATTGGAGCACAAAACTTAATGATGCTCTCTGGGCTTATCGATCAACTTGGAAACTTCCTATTGGATATTCTCCCTATGAGTTAGTGTATGAAAAAATTCCAATACTTCCAATTCAATTTGAGCTCCATACACTCTCAATGGCCTGTGAACTAAACCTTGACCTAAGTTTCACACAAAAGGAGAGATTGATCAATCTGAATGTGCTAGATGAAAATCACTTCATGGTCTTATCTTTGAATGAGATGAACAAGGCATTCAGCAAGCAACGCCATGACCTTACAATTAGGAAAGTAAGGTTTCAACAAGAGATAAGGTCCTCTACTGGAACCCCACACATGTACCTCAAAAGGAAAAATTTAAAACATTATGGAAGGGACCTTATATAATTGATCAGACCTTTCCCTCTGAGGCCATGATAATTTACAAACCTGATAACCCAAATAAAAAGTAGTAAGTCAATATCCAACAAATTAAACCTTTCATAGAACCAAGATTGGCCAGTGTCAATACCACCTCCCTTGATGGACACCCATGTTCTTTTTTTTGAATCTCCTCCTTTCAACTCAGTCATGGGGGAGATGGCCATCCATGCTAACCATTACCATGACCTCTTATTTTTTCTACCTTTTTTCACATTTTTTTTTATTTTACAAATTTTTTATTTTGAAATTTTTCTAATTTTATACCATTTTTAGTACATTTAAATTTTCTTGATTATTTTTCACTTTCTTATATATTTTACTTTATTTTGTTTCTCATGTTTCTTTTTGATTAAGTGTGATATTTTCTCATTTTTTCTAATAAATTTGCTCTATTGTCATAGGACACAATGCTGCTATTGCTATTTACTAATGATGGTTTGTGCTTAATGTGTGACTGTCGATGTTTGGTTTCTATTTTTGAATTCTGATGTTTGATGACTTTGAAATGGTTTATTTTTCATAGGATAAGTAGTGAGTCCATGTCATCCACCCATCTAAAGAACTCTATGGTTTTCCTTGTTCTAGGAATTTGAGGTTCCTTCTTCATTAAATAAACTTTTAATCAATTAGTAACCTTGGTAGTTCTAGAATTAAGAAGGATCCAAAGGTTTGTAAAGGGTGTGACTTCAAGGGGACTCAATAATCTTTGTACTATTCTTCTTGCTTGAGTGCTTGAGTGTTTTTTTGTGGACTTCTTACCATTCCATACCACCCAATGATAGAAAGATAAATAATGTCGTTGCATGGTGTGGTTCCCATCATTCAAAAACAAAAAACAAAACAACAATGGGAATTCAAAGCACACCCCTTCAACATGAATAACTCCTTGCATGGTGTGGTTCCCATCATTCCAAAAAATAATGGAAATTCAAAGCACATCCCTTGGACAAATAAAAGAGCTACAAGCACTAGTTATGGGACTCGAAAGACATACACCTATGCCTGAAGATCTTGTCTAACTAAGGCCCTCTCTCTCTCACTTCCTACCTCTCTCTCCTCTTTATGAAATGATGGTTATCTTGTGAGAACACTCTTGTGTCTCGAGTGGATGGATCGGTCTTAGAGTGGTGATGCAAAGTCATTGAAAGTGGATGGTTTTGGTCTAGACTAAGGATGGAACTTCTTGGGTCATTTTAACCACAATTCCACAAGNTTAAAATCTTATATTTTGTATTTTCCATTATGTAAACCACTCAGTACTCCTTAATCTTTCATTGCATTCATCCATTAAATCAATTTTTTTCCATTTTTTTAAATTTATAAACTTCAATGCCCTCTTCTCATGATTTCAAACTATTCTTGGTCTTTTAAGCTTTCATTTGATCCTAATTTCATCGAAAAATTCCTTCTATATTGAAAGTTTGACCAAAGTCAACTAAAGTCAATGGTGGTCAACAACTACATCGTCGAGGCCTCATCAACGTAGCTGACCTCGTTGTCGAGGCCTCGTCAATGCAATACAAAAATACTATATATAGCACTCGACACTTTGGAAATTTTTTTTCATTTGCTCATAACACATGGGAAATTTTTACAATTTTTTAGAGCCCAAAACCTTCCAGAGTCCATAACTTTCAAACCATTTCTCCAAATCACTCTTTTTTTTGACCTTGCACTTACCAAAGGTAAGATCTTTATCATGGGGGCCACAAACCTTAAGGTTTCTGATGCAATTTTCAAAAAAAATTTCTAACTCCCCCAAGGGTTAGTAACCTTAGTCATACATAAACATCAACTTTTCCCAAGTTAACCCTTTCAACAACCTTCGGGATGATTTATCAATGATAAGGTGTAAATAGAAATAAAAATTAAGTTAATTAAATTAGCCATAATCACAACTTAGCCAAGTGTAACTACCCTCAAGAGTTAAGATATCCCAGTTATTTTATAGTTACATAATGATTACTAATCTATGGTTCTATTGTGATTGCAGATGGCACCCAAACAAAAGCACCCATAGGAAGGAGAACCCTCACAACCATGGGAGAAATGACCCAAAGCTAGAAGGGGCCAGAAGGAACAAGGCCAATAACAACAAGAGGTTACCCATGTAATGGGACCTCTTTGTGAGGAGCCCGAAGTAAGATCTGTTCAACAAATTCCAAAAGAAGAAGTGCCTATAGAACAATCTCAACAAGGAGAAGTGCCTGGACCTATGCCTAGGCTTGAGGTCACTCTAACTCAAGCCTACCTAGACATCATCAAGTCCCAAGAGCTCCAAAGATCAGTTCTTTAATAGATAAACTTTAGGCCATTTTTGGAAAAAAAACTCCAAAAGATGTCATAACACAATTGCAAACCTCTTCCATGTGGCCAATCATCACAACCAATGGGAAGTGGTACAGGGGAGAGACCTATGTTTTCTAGAATAGCCGAAGGCCAAGGTCTATTGTAAAGATCAAGGACATTCAAGTATCCTATTCGGTGAAGGCCATTGCATAGGCATTAGGGTTGCCCAACATTGGAACACAGTTGGTAGAAATATCAACAAAAGGTGACCCTAAGGTGAAAAGAGAGTGGAACCAGTGATGTTATGGGATGGACCATAAGGAGTATGGTGTGCTCACACCAATGAAGCAAATTTGTTTCAAGATTACGGATCACCTCAATCCAACGGTGAGGCTGAGTAAGGTGATTGCCTTCTCCACTCATGCATGCATCACTCTAAGCAAAAAATTTCATGTTAACATTCCATAGCTGATTTATTTAGAGATTGAGAAGTGTTTTAACGAGAATGAACATGGAAGGAGGACCCTACTCTTTCCATGCCTTATAAGAAAACTTTATAAGAGGGAAAGTATTGTTCGTTATTCCAATGACACTCTCAGGCATACTCCCTTGGCCTCATGGGTAGAAATTATGAAGGACAAAACACCAGTAGCCATCCAAGAAGAGGAGCTACCACCACAATCACCTACTCAAGAGACAACACCAAAGGCCAGCACAGTTCTTGAGCATCTACGACAAATCTAAGAGTAGCTCTTAAGCAAACAAGAGTAGCAGGCAGGAATGAGCAGGGTGAATCCATCTATGTATTGGTCAACAATGAGTCACCTTAATGAAGTGGTTTGAACAGTTAGTTACATGGAGAGGGGTGGTTCCATTTTCTCTACCCAAAAAATGCAACTACCTTTAAGGTCAAATCCTAATACTTGAGAGCTGACGATATCATTAGCAACACATCATTTATTTCCAAAAATCTCTAAGAATGCCACCACTTTCTTGATGAGGTTGGAGAAAGGAGAAGATGCAACTATCTTGGTGATGTAGCACTAAGGGCCGGAAATAATGGCAGAAGTGGTAGCTAACCATGTAGCTAAAACATTGAATGTACCAGCGACATCTATACCAAATGTATCTACACTCCGAGATGTGCAAACATCTACAAGCACAGTCAGTAAGAAATTGAATGCAGCCCAGCATGAGCAACTACTAAAACGACTGGTGGGAACTAGGCAACCAACCCCAGATATCTTTGATCTTCCAGAGAACATCACTACAACCCAGTCGAAGTTGCTGAATGCAAGGGGAAAATGCATCATTTTGAAAGGGTAACTAGAAATGATCCAAGAGTAAAATCAATGCTTGACCATGGAGGTTGTTGAACTTCATGCTTGACTTATAGAGCAAACAATCTTCAACCTGGCAACAACAAGAGATGAAGCTATCAAACAACTTAAGAGATGACTTTAAAAGGTTGAGGAGGAAGCAGTAATGACCATCTTCAAACAATCCCTAGCAAAAGATGAAACACATTCAATTAAAAAGTACTTGAATTATATGTTCCAAGAAAATGAGGCACTAATCATGCAAAATCATCGCCTGTGAAATGTTGATGCTCAAAGAGATCAAATGCAGGAATTCATTCATCAATAGCAAGAGTAGCTTGTTAGGATCAACACTAAACTGAGGAAATTGACTATAGAGAACCAAAATCTATCAATGGAGGAGGTACACACCTTGTGACAAAAGTCTACCATCGAAATCACCACTTGGAAGAATGAAGCTCTTAAGTTTGAGAGAGTGAAAAATCACTACAAGGACTAGGTTGGCTTGCAGAAGGAAATTAATGAAAAAGAAATCCATATGGCAAAGGCTAAAGTAAATGAAGCCCTCCAGCAACTCCAGCAAGGAAGAGAGATGTGGTAGCCCATCCTTGATGGGATTGATGCNGGTACAACAATGCTTGAATAAATATTCGTACATTCAATAACTTGTGTTGTGGGCACTCAGGGAAAAAATTCTAACTTTTGAATGGAAAAAATGCAAGAGCTTTGCTACAATTGAAATCTGGACACTCCATAAATGCAGTGGATAGGCATGTATTTAGAGGTGATGGATGGACACTGCATTGACGAGGCACCATCAACGCAACTCGAAATGCATCAACGAGGCCTTGTTAACATAGCCAACCAACGATGACTCAGCATACCCCCATGACTAAATGAAAACTCATCCTTGAGTTCTTTTAAAAAATTGGGAAAGTATGGGATTATTGATTAACTTTTTTTTCAACAAAACAAACTTGATTGACTTGGCAAAAAATGGAGTGCCAAGGTGTACGGATCAACACATTACAAAAATGGTGGTGTTCAGGACACAAAATTGAATACCATGATACAACTCTTTAAAATTTGGACAACATGTTTTGTGATGATGTGAAGCTTATTGGAGAAGATCAAATGGTCCTAGGTGGTGGTGGTTCTTGAGGCTTCAAGGGACCTTCACCGGCTTCATGCATTGGTAGTGGTTAAGGTTGTGGTTGTTCTGCTATTGTTGCAACTTCATGTGGGAGGTGAAAAGCATCTAGCAATGCTTTCAATTTCTTCTCCTTACTCTTGGGATCATGCACCATCCATGTAGCTTCCCTAGTGTNGGCCTCGTTGATGCATTTCGAGTTGCGTTGATGGTGCCTCGTCAATGCAGTGTCCATCCATCACCTCTAAATACATGCCTATCCACTGCATTTATGGAGTGTCCAGATTTCAATTGTAGCAAAGCTCTTGCATTTTTTCCATTCAAAAGTTAGAATTTTTTCCCTGAGTGCCCACAACACAAGTTATTGAATGTACGAATATTTATTCAAGCATTGTTGTACCTAACCACGATAGTGTGTGTGCCAATAAAGATGAGCTTTCTAATAAACCTTGTAGCACTTTAGATAGATTAGCTCTTTTATTTATGCATTTAATGTTTTCAAATTATTTGTTGATTATTATCAATTATTTCGTAATTATTTTCCAACAATTGAGTTAATGAGATTATTAAGCTAGATAGATTAAATACATAAGTACGACTGCTTCGAGCATAACACATATTCACTTGGTAATCCTAGTAGTGTTATCGCTTGGTACTCCCAGTAGCATAGCGTTTGGTCGCCTAGCAGTGGATACATGGGCTTAGGATGTGTACAAAAAGTGGGAACGGATGCTTCTGTTAAGATTAGTTAATTAGTCATTTAGATTAGTTAATTAAACCCCTTTTTATCTACATTTTGAGCATCCATAATATAAAATGATAAAAATCAGATGCCTTAGTTACACTTAACCATACCAACGTGCATCACAAGTATAGGACAATGATTAACCTTAAAGCTAGATTCACTTCCTAAAGGACTAGTGCACTGGAAATGACAAAGTCCATGAAATTTGACCGCATCATGCATGAACACTTATGATTCATATGGTTGGGCATAGGGGTACCTCGCCACTCATCACAAATGAAGATTTGATTGTTAAATTTGAGACAAATAAGTATAGCAAATCATATTGTATGATACACCATGGTGATGCTCCTATGGCCTATGGTGTGACATACAATGGTATCTCTAAGTTGGTGGATCATCAAGTTGGAAAACTATATATGATGGAAAATAAAGATTTACTAGAAAATGGCATTTAAGACTTGGGCATGCCATGCTGGGTTTGCTACTTAGTTATTCATTAGACCATAAATCCTACCAAGTGTGAACAATAAAGCATGACAAGTTACTAGAGTTACATGATGTTTTGTTTGATAACACCTTTGACAGTAACACCATAAGTTAGGATGCACTAATAATAACATGGTGATCCTTAGCAAGGTGGATACTAACTTATGATCTTTTGTGTCCCTTTATGAAGATAATGATGAAGAAGCTGGTATACCTAAGACTTCTAATTCCATGAAATCCTTACCATGATGACAACCACAATGGTTCAAGAGTCATTTAAAAGACTTGAGACTAAGAGAGTTGAAGCATATCAATGAAATGCTAATGAAATGATTATAAAGTGGAAAAATGTTTGTAACTAAAGATCACTCTAATGTGTTTGAATCATATATGATATTTGAAGTAGAAGAACTCATGAGTGTGCAACAAGCAATGTAAGATGAAGATTGATATATAGTAATGAAGGAAAAATATAATATGTTGATGAAGAATGACACATGGAAACTAATCTAAAGTTTACCATAGTCCAATGTATTAACATGTAAATAAGTGTCTCATATTAAAAGAAAGGTTGATAATGTAGAGGATAAGTAC
Organism: Gnetum montanum; assembly: GCA_015680685.1. Lineage (NCBI taxonomy): Eukaryota > Viridiplantae > Streptophyta > Gnetopsida > Gnetales > Gnetaceae > Gnetum > Gnetum montanum. The sequence goes on from MNCI01006273.1 coordinate 453,644, forward strand.
AGAGCTTGATTGATTATAAGAGGCTTTTGACTAAAGACATTGATTATCAAGAAACCTTTGCACCCATTTGAAACAAAAAACCATATGGTGTATCCTATATCTAGTAGCATCCCATGGTTAGAAACTGTATTAGCTTGATATAAAATTTGATTTTTTTAAAATGAAGATTTATAAGAAAAAAATTTTATGTAAGAACCTAAAGGCTTTGTTGGTTCTAAGTTTAGTAATTATATTTGTAGACTAAAAAGATCCTTGTACGGATTAAAGTAAGCTCCCTACAAATGGTACATAAAATTTGATGAATTTGTACATGAAATGGGGTTCAAACAATCAAATGTAGATGTTAGTATTTATGTTATGAAAACAAAGGACTTACAGAGGGGGTGTAAGTATGCTTTTATCTATTGATAATATTGTGATCAAGGAGAATGCTTAACCAATAATTCATGTTAAGAATCGGTTGAAAATAAAATTTAAAATGTCATATCTTAGCATGCTCAACTACTTTCTTAGTTTTAAGATTTATCAATCAATGGCTTACATATGAGTTACATAAAATAAATATGTTTTGACTTTTTTAGAAGAATATTGTATGTTAGACTATAAATCTTGATCAACACTGTTGGATTTTGGCATAGCACAACGAGTAGATGACTATGAATATTTTCTTAATTCCATAATATATCATTAGTTGATCAAAAATTTAATTTATATAACCAATACTCAACTATATATTACATGTTCTATTAATCTCTTATCTTTTTTTAATTTAAAACCAACCAATATGTAGCTCAATGTGGCCTAGGGTATGTTAAGATATTTGATAGACACAACTGATTATGGTTTAAAGTATGGTTGTCCTTCAAATATTGATCTGGAAGGTTATATAGATGTAGACCATGGTGATTATACTTCATCACAAGGTTTTCCTATAGGATTTCTAATCAAACACCAAGGAAATATAATCTCATGGTGATCAACAAAATAGAGGGTAGTTTTCTTATCTTATACAAAATTAGAATATAGGGTTGTAATCAACTTGGTTACCAAATTAAAGTAGGTCCATCAATTGTTTAAAGAACTCAAAGAGAATATTGTGTTATCAATAACTATTCATTTTAATAATCAAAGCACCATCAAGTTGATTCCAAATGTTTTGTGTATTGAGAGAACCAAACACATAGAAATTATGGTGCACTATATTCGACATGCCTTTGCAAAAGGGTTTATCTCTTCCACTTATATCAACACAAAAGATTAACTTGCTAATAGTTTTACTAAGCCATTTAGTGTCAAAAAAATTTCAATTCTTTTGTAAATGGGTTTAATCCTAGATCCTTATAAGTTACACAAAATGTTTTATTTTACAAAGGGTGTTAGAAATAATACTTCTTCTAACAAAATTCCTAGTATGTTTTGTATTAATGTTTTATCTACTTCGCTATTGTACACCATGAAATTTATGTTTTGAGACCATAATGATGTTCCACCAATGTAGTGTTTCATTGTTTTTATTTATATAATTAAAATTTATTAATTTCCTTGTTAGTACTTGGCTATAACTAATACTAGCAGTTGTGACTAGTCCTTCTATTTGATGTAATGCGTCATGTACCTTAAATATTAAGGTTAAGGTGTTTGATGTGTATCCTAATCCTCTCCCCTCTAAGATCAAGGTTTTTTGAGCCACTCATCATTGATCTTGTAAACTTCATAAGAAACACTCAGGAAATATGTCTTCTCTTACTTAAAGACATCTTATTCGATGATAAGATATTTTTGTACAAATTCCAATAGACATAAAATTTTAATTTTTATATTATTTAAAGATGAAAGATCATGAGAAAAAGTATAAATAGGCATCAAAGGCTTGAGTTTGGGTAAGAGAAAAGAGAGTATATGTGTAAGAGTGTAGAGGTTCTAAGAAGAGAGTTTATCCTTGAGAGTCCTTAAGTGTTTGTAAGTGGATTTCTTTTCTTTGCTTTGTAAGTGGATTTGATTGAATTACTTATCCATCCTTGGAAATTGTGTGCTCCCTTATTACTTGTATTTTTTTTCCTTCAGCAAGAATAAGTTTTCTTTTTTTCTTATTGTTCAAATTGGGTTGGTTTTTGCTTTAAGAAAGTTTGGATTTTGGAATCTAAGAGAGCTCCTCATCAAGAATTTAGGTGAATCCAAGCAAGCTTCGATTGAAGTAATTAATAGTAGTAATAGCTTACAAGTGATGGAACCACCCATAGCCCTCTAACATGCTTTGCCTATGGAAATTTTTTGCACCTTTGAAAGGAGTATCCCAACTATTTTATTTATGGTCAACCAAGGTAAATAAGATTTAACTATTCAAAGCACTTTAAGTTGCGGTGCATCCCAACAAGAAGATAAGTTAGTAGGTTATCAAGGAGCTGCAAGTTCGATGATGCATGGTCATGTTTATGCTTTGAGTAATCAACCAATGGATGTGTAACCTAATACTATGTTAAAGATTAAAGATATAGTTTTAGGTTTTGTAATTTTGATTCTTCTTTTATCTTTGTGTCAATCATTCTTTTATTAGTCCAAGGATGATTAGTTAGTTAAGCTTGGATAGTCAGTTATTAGATCAAAAGATTAGTGATCAAGACTATTGGTGGTAATGTGATTGCAATGGACCAAGTCCACAAGTTTGTATCCTTACTAATATGTTATGTCTCTTAGCTCAGTAACCTTCATATCATGAGTCTACAAGAGTATGACATTATCTTGAGTATGGATTAGTTATCTCACTATTAAGGTAGTTTGGATTATTATTATAAGACACTTTCCTTGCCAACAAATGATGTTGTCTAGATGAACATGCATACTAAGCCATATTAGGTTAAGTTGGATCTCATCTCTTCAAGGTCCTTTTGTCACTTACTATGGAAGGACCACCTATGTCATGTAATTTTGGTTAGAAATTTTTTTTCATAGGGGATAAAGTAAATTCCACTAGTTCATGTGTTTTTTGATGTATTCCATTTTGAATTGCATGAAATGGTTGCTAGGTGAAATGTTGAGTTTGGATTATTCTTAAAATAGGTGTAGAACCTATCTTTAAGATTTCACATAAGATGTTACCAATCAAGTTAGCAAAAATAGAGATCCATCTTTAGGAGCTACTAGAAAAGGGCTTAATTTGTTTAAGTATGTCTTCTTGGGATGTATCCATTATATTCATTAAGAAAAAAGAGGGTAACTTGAGGTGATGCATTGATTATAAACAACCTAATAAGGTGATTATGAAGAATAATTTGAGAGAAGCTCATATGTTTTCAAAGATAGAGTTAAAGTCTAGATACCTCCAGGTTCACATCAAAGAGGGCAATGTTCCTAAGACAATCTTTAGGACTCGATATGGACATTATAAATTCATAGTTTTTACATTTGGACTTACTAATATATCTATTTTGTCAATGCACCTCATGAATAGTGTTATGAGATCATACTTGGACCGATTTATCATTGTGTTTATCACTAACATATTAGTGTGCTCACAATCTAATTAGCTTCATGATCAACACTTGAGGATAGTATTGTAGACTCTTACAAAGCATTAGTTATATACACAAATATCTAAGTATTCATTTTGATGTAACAAAATATAGTTTTTAGGACATATTATTTCAAATATTAATATGGCAATGGACTTATCAAAACTCTAGTAATTAGAGATTGATCAATTCTTAAGAATGTTGGTGAGATTCATAGCTTTTTGGGGTTGGCACGTTATTATAAAAGATTCATGAAGAACTTTTGACAAAGTTATTGTAGAAGATGGCTGGGTTAAAATGAGATCCACATTATTAGGATGCATTTAATGAACTCAAGAGTAGGCTAATTTTGATTCCTATTTTGATATTTCCCACTCTTGTTAAGCCATATGATGTTTGTACAAATGCGTCAGGTGATGGTTATGGATGTGTCTTCATGCAAGAGGGAAAAGTGGTGGCATATTCATCAATGAAGCATAAACCTTATAAGACATAGTACCCTTCTCGTGATCTAGAGTTAGGAGCATTAGTAATTACTCTCAAGGTGTGGCATTGGCATTTATATGATGAAAAATTGAAAATTGAGACTAATCATAATGGGCTACAATAAACTTTATAGTCTAGTGATTCAATTAGATGTATTGAAGCAAATTCATGTACTGTAATAGTAGGAACCTTGGTGTTTGTAGTTAAAACAATTGAATGAATTTTCAATAGTTTTAAATTTACATGACTTGTGTTGGTTTAAGAATTAGATTTTTATACCTAATTCCTTGCATTAGGAGTTATTAGAAGAAGCTCATCTAAGTTTCCAATGCATCTTGGTAATGACAAGATATATCAATTGCTAAGAAGGATCTATTAGTGGCCAAGGATGAAGAACTAGGTTGGAAAATTCATGGTTAAGTGCTTGATTTGTTAGCAGGTCAATATTGAGCATTAATTCCTAGAAAAATATCTATACCTTCACACTATTCTAGACTAGAAGTGAAAGATGATCAAAATGGATCTCATTATCAGTCAATCTTATGCTCAAGGTGGAAAGGATTCTGTCTTCATGATTATTGACTTGTTGATCAAGTGTGCTCATTTCTTGACTATGTGGATGACAATGAGTGCAGAGGATATAGTGCAATTGTTTATCTTTCAAATAATACAATTACATGACATTCTAGTTAAGATTGTATCTTACTATGATGTTAAGTTTTCTTCTTATTTCTAAAATGCTTTCATTGATATCTAGGACACCAAGATAAACATGAGTTCAACATATCATCCTTAAATGGATAAGCAAGTATAACACCCCTATTAATTATCTATAAAATCCTATAGATAACTAATAGAGATGTTGCAAAACCCCAAGGACCTAGATTTAACCTTGATTTAGTAATTTAAAATGAAGCTGTAAAATAGAAAAAGAATTCTTAATTAGAAGAATAAATACAGCTGAGCAATATAGCATAGCAAAATTTCATATTACTTGCATACAAAATTAAATAAAATTTATTTAAAAATAGAGATTTATGAAGCCACAAAAATATAGATGTTGCAAAATTTTACTAATTACATCATAAAATGGTACACAAAATAACAATTCCAATGACACTTGTTTCATCTCAATTGGACATCTAGAAATAAAGATATTCACTTTTGAAGTTTACCAAATTAATTAATAAAATTTTAAAAAAATAAGTCAATAAAATATTAATATATAATAAATAATATTAATTTTTACTGAACATATAACACACCCTCAATGAAAAATGTTCCTAGCAATGTCATGATCCAAATGACATAGACGATAATTTCATCTCTATTATATTTTATTATTTATTCACAAAAATAGATACATGACTCAAGTATTCAAAACATTTACAAGGTTTCTATTTTACAAAAATAAAAAATATTCAAAAATTATTTTTCAATTTTAAAGGGTCTATCTTATATAGAATTGATCCACTTTTCATTCCATGTTCCTCTTCTAGTCTTTCCATGGCTAATCTAGGCTCTTTGCATTGAAATGCAAGAGGAGTTAAAATCCCTCAAATAAGAAAGGTTATTTTATTTTTCTCTTCATGGAGCATAAAGGTTCTAGGCGAAAAAGTCTCATGATATAGACTAGACAAAGATTTCCAATTAAATATTTAAAAATGTTTCAAGGTCTAGAAATGTCACAACTTTTCCAAAAATCCAAATAGAATCCAAAATTCAAAAAATATATTTTTTAATTATTTAATTATTTAATGTATAAAGATATCACAAATTTGTCTAACAAAAATTCAAAGAGTATATATTTTATCTAAGGCTAGCTTTTGGTTATCCTCACTACTAAAATAATATACCGATACCTCATCAAATTATCTTTGTCACCCTAAACAAGCCACTCATGGTCAAGTCTTGGCAATAATCTTACTACTAACATCCTCAATGATCAAGATACATGTCTCATTGGAAGGATAAGTCTTGACTATGTCTCATCGCACATCACTAGACTCAACTAGTCAATGCCATGATCTCCACTAGTTTCCATACCTCACATAAACCTATGAATCAAAATCCAAGGTAGGAAATACATCCAAATGTGGATCCCTCTAAAGAACACTCTACTAAAAGATTCATAGCTCCCACAAAACTAAGCAAAATTAGCCACAAAAATATTATTATTTTATTTTCAAATCCAAAATATTTTTTAAATGGCCAAAAATTCATAAAAAATCCAAATTTCACACCATTCTTGCAAAATCATGGTTATATCATATGAGCTAATAAAAAATAATGATAAAATGTCTAGAAAGCAAGTTGATAAAATTTCCACAATTCCAAAATTTCATATTAAAATATTAAAATATTGATTTTCATATAAAAAAAAGTCCAAACTAATGAAAATTTGCCAAAATTTTAGTTTAATAATCAAAATCCTAAAAGAATAATAGAAAACTAGATAACAAAAAGAAAGAATACAAAATTCAAAACAATATAGGATATCCACATAAAAAGGAAAGCAAAATAATATTTCGTACAAATCCATAACAAACAAGGGAGACTACATAAAAGAAAAGTAAAATAATCTTTCTTACTTGTGTTGGCAAGGCTTTCAGAATCTTCTTAGTTTCTTTCTTTTCCCCAAGATTCCCAAAATCAACCTTTTACTTCACTTTGATCTATCGCACCAAAAACCCTCTATGAACCAAAATGAGACATATCAAAGGTCATAATCTATTTATAAGTGAAAGAATCACATACATCGTGACATGTGGTATTGTTACATATTTAAAAACAAAAGTAACCGAGCTAAAATTGGCTTCAAAACGAAGAAAAAAAGGGTGGGAAACAATTTTTAAATGGAAAAAAATGTGATGAAACATAATTTCAATTAGAAAACCAAATCCATAAGCAGAATGATTGGAATAGGCAAGGTAGCAACAAAGAGAGAGACACAATGATAGGTTATATTAAACATATACATTGTATTTGTTGTATAATATATACGTTATGTATATGTTAAACATAAAATCCACCTTGCACTGGAATGTGCTCTTTGAACTACCTTTGACTTAAAAATAAAATTTTATTTTTACTTTTTTTTTTCTTAAAATAACTTTCTTATGTTCATTTACAATTTTTCTCCTTCAACTAATACCTTTACAATTTAATACTCATAACGTGTACACCAAGAATCCAAATCAAACTCTATTTGAACCTATGGAATCCTTATCAAGTACACTACATGACCATATACATAAACCAAACCTGATCATTACTTAGTATAGTTACCTAATTCAAATGCCAAAACTTTTATAGTATTTTTAACAAACTATATATGTGATATCTCAGAAATCATAACCCTGATTCTAGTAAACTAGGGATCAAAACTAATGTTTTTGAACATCTTAAATACATCAATAAGGTCAAATTCTAGATATCATCCTAAAGCACTTCCTCAATAAAGATAATTTATGAAATATTAAATTATAATTAAAAATCAACTTTGAATCCTATTTTAATGACAAAAAGTAATAAGGAATATGGTCTAGGTAGGGTTAGGGCCCATAATTTCTCCATGAACAAAGTATTATATAATCACATGTGCATAATAAAAATAAAAGATGCATAACTAGATGTGCATAATAAATCATAAATGTGTATAACTAAATGTACATAACAAGGATTGAATATACATAATTGAATATGCATAAGGAATACAATATGCATAGGCAAATACTTGTAAAGGAATGATAACTAAGAGAAAGAAAAATGTCTAGGGGTGATTGGATTTCAACATTTAATCATAAAATATATACTAGATTTATGACTGAGCTTCAATAGTAGTAAAACAAAAGATAAAAAGCTTTAACAAAATTTCCTAGCAAGTAGATTGTATTTAATGATGTAAGAAACTAACAATAGTAATAATAACAATAACAATAATAATAATAATATAATCGATTTAAGTAAGAAAATTAAAGCTAATCCATTGAAATGTATCTGATAGCATTAAAGAATTAATCACATGCATTAATTTAAATAATTAAGCTTATGCAAATTTTTAGGTTGTGATAGTAGGTTAAGAGGGTCAACCAGATTCTAGAGGATATGTTGAGGTTATGTGCTCTTCAATATTCAAATAACTAATAGATTATTATTATTAGCAACTCTTACCTATAATAATAGCTACCAAGCTAGTCTAAAGACAATACCATATGAGATTTTGTATGATAGAATGTATAGGACTCCTCTATGTTGATGTACCATAGAGGATTAACAACAAATTATTATGGACATAGTGGTGTAGATGACAAATGAGATTATGGTGATTTGAAAATGGCTTAAGACAACTCAAGACTAATAGATGAGTTATGCTAGCCATAGGAGGACATCTCGTGAGTTTACAATTAGGAACAAGATGTTCCTTCATGTCTTTCTGCTTAAGGGTATGATGAGCTCTTATAGGAAAGGTAAGCTTGCTCCTTACTACATAGGTCCTTTGCATGTATTATAGTGTATAGGTAACGCATCCTATCATGTGGGTTTTCCTTCATGTTTTTTAGACATAAATGACATATTTCATATGTTTACACTGTGAACGTATGTGCTAGATGATAACTATGTGGTCAACTTAACTTAAGTAAAACTTCAATTGATGCTTCATATGTGGAGTGTCTAATTAGGATTATAGATCAAACCAAATATAGACTTCAAAGTAAAGTTATCCCGATGGTTAAGATCCTATGAAGCCATTATGATTTGAAAGAGGCTACTTAAGAGCTTGAGTTTAATGTGTGCTCAACTTACCTTAAGATCTTTTAGGAGGAAGATTCTTAAAGGAAAAGGATGTAACACCCCACATTTTTGGATGCCAAAGTTTGTATTCTCTTTCATGCTTGGGTGTGTTTTCCTTATGCTTTTGCATGTTGGATGTGTTTATGTATGTTATACAATTTAATGATGTAACTTATGTCATAATATTCATGATGCATATTTTTATTATTATTAGCTATTATAACTAGATATTGTAATAATCTAGTTGGATGAGCTTGTCAGGTTTCATGGGTTATTATGTGAAATGGGTATCTTCTATTAGTATAGCTACATGTTTCATTATTTGGAATTCTATATGCATGTATGTTATGTGTAGAATAAATTTATTTATGATAAATTTTAAATTTTAGTAACTTATTGGATTTTATGGATCAATTACGTATGAGAGTTGGGCATTTGTATTTTTATTGATTTTATTGTATATCAGCATAGTTTTTAATAGATTTTATTATTGGATTTTTACATGAGATGAATGAGGCAAGAATGGGTTTTCTTTTTAGAAATGATAGCTTTTCTTAAGATATAATTAGTGAAATTTTATTTATAAAACCCCTGTACTTTCAATCCATTGGGTATTATTGCATCTATCAATTGAAAGAGGAAGATTTTCTAGATTGAACTCTCATGGCAGTGAGATTATGCTCATGTGGAGTAGGGTCATTTCAATTTTCATTGACCCTTCAAATACACCAAATCTTGAAAATACACAAGACAAAGAATTGCTAGAAAAAAGAAATCTAACTATCTTCTATTAAATTAAACAAGATTACAAATACAGTGGATCCACAAATCCTAGATCATAAATTACAACTCTCATACACTCAACAATATTGCAAAGCTTGAGACTCTACACTCTCACAATAATTGTCCTTAATGCAAGGCTCAATCAAACCAAATCTTAGAACACATATTTGAGTTCCAACACACATAGAGAGCTATGGCCAAGATCACATACACAAAATTAACCTTAGAGATGCACACCATTCTTATGCAATTTCTCTTTCAACTCTCTTTTTTTCTCTACTATTCTAGCTTCTAGGCTATTCCTCTTATGCATGGTCACCACTAGTAATCCAACTCCTACATTTATTCTAAATAGAGAGAAAAAATATCTGGAATCAATTTTCCCCAATTGATCTCCACTATCAAATCTACCACATCAAAGTTTATCTTGGAATGTCTCCTATTTTTTTCCTCCTATTTATTGCAAAAAAGATGTCATTGTTTCTTTTTTTTCAATTTTGTAGCAACAAAGAGGTCTCTCCAGCTCCTTGAACCTATAAACCAACCATTTATAGAGATGAAAAATGGTTCAAAAGAGGTGTCACTGCACCAAATCTTCTACTATTCAAAAAGTGAACTCAAGTGAATAAGAGAGTAGAGATAGAAGTGATCTCCCACTCAACAAGTTTGATCTCATGGATCCATATATCATCATCAAAAACTTGATCCTTCTAATGGATTAAGTACTCATTCCTCTTCCCTCTACAAGTTTTGGAAGCTTCTCGTTTCTTGAGTACAATTACCTTTCTCTCCATGAAGACTTGGACTTGTCAATAGCCTCCTTTATCTCAATGATGATGCCCTGTAAGATGTTATCATCCATTGGTTCATGGTAATGCAAAAGATATACAACATTAAAAATAAAAGACATATCCTCATCTTTTGGTAAGTCAATTTCAAAATCATTATCATTAACTTTGATCTTTATCTTGAAAGGATCCATCTTCTTAGCTTCCAACTTTGATAAGCTAACACCTCTCAACCTCCTCTTCTTCAGGTGTACCTAAATAAGATCACCAAAAACATAATTTGGTTTCCTCTTGCTCTCATTTCTCTTAAGAACTCTTTCTTTATCCTTCTTCTTAAGATTAGCCTTCACTTGAGCATGAAGATCCTTCATCTCTTGCACAAAATAAACACTTAATTGATCTTCTCCATCAAATCTTCTAACATCATACATCATCTTTGGACTAAATTCATAATTAACGTTAAATGTTCTTTTCCTAGTAGTACTAGGAAAAGCATTATTGTAAGAAAATTCAACATGAAAACAAATATTCCCAAATATTGGACTGTTTGTCACATAAATTAAAATATTCAGTGAAGATTTATTGACCACTTCAATTTGACCATCATATTGTGGATGATATGCACTAGAAAAATTTCACTTTGTTTCTAAAATTTTCCAAATGGACCTCCAAAAATAACCAATGAACTTGAAGTCTCTATCATTAACAATATTCAAAGAAATCCCATGCAACTTCGCAACATGTTAGAAAAGTAAATTTGCAACATGAGATGTATCACTCATATTTTTGCACAGAATGAAGTGTGCCATATTGAAGAATTTGTCCACCACCATAAAGATAGCATCATTTCCACTTTTGATCTTTAGAATCCCACTCATAAAATTCATTGACACACTTTCCCATGGATCCTCGAGATTTGGCAAAGGCATAGAGTGTCCCTCAACACCTTTACCTTTGAATTTCTAACACAAAAAACATTCCTTTACAAATTTGGACACTTCAAAGGTTACTCTAGGCCAAAAATAGTGCCTATCCATAAGCTCCAGTGTTTTATCTATGCCAATGTAACCTACCATAATACCAACTTCAACCAAGATTTTCCTTCTAAAATCATAATTGGAAACACAAAGCTTTCCATTCTTGAAAAGCAATACATCTTGAATATGATAGTCCCTTCATTGAACTATCTAACTCAATAGTGGTTCTTTAAGGCTACTCCAAACCTACTCAAAATCAAAATCATCTTCATACAACTTATCAAAATCATTCATACCTTCCATATGAGTTGCACTGAAATCTACCACATGAACCCTAGAAAATGCATCTGCTACCACATTAGCTTTCCCATTCTTATGCTTGAGCACAAAATTAAACTCCTAAACTTTTGTCATCCACTTCATGTTTTTGGAACTCAACTTCTTTTGGAAATTAAGAAATTGAAGTGCTTTGTGATTTATCATGAAAGTGAGCTCCTTGGGTAATAAGTAATGCCTCCAATGCTTAATTGCTTAAAGAATAGCATATAATTCATTCTCATATATGCTATATTTTTTCCTTGATTCATTCAACTTCTCTAAAAATAAAGAAATAGGTTTACCTTCTTATGAAAACATCCCTCCAATGGCAAGTCTACTTGCATCCACCTACACCTAAAAAAGCTTCTAGAAATCTAGTATTGTAAGCACTAGCTAACTGGAGATTTTTACCAACAAGTCAAAGCTTCTTTAGGTCTCATCACCCCCTCAAAAATCTTGTTTCTTCTTTAGCAAAGCAAACATGGGTCATGAAATACCACTGAAATTTTTTATGAACTGCCTATAAAATTTTTCTAAACCAAGAAATGATCTTACCTTCCCAACATTTTTAGGATTTGGTAGGTCTCTAATAGCCCTCACCTTGGTAGCTTCCATCCTAATTTGAATTTTAGAAATCATATGTCCCAAATATGTGATCTCCCTCTTCAAGAAGTAATTCTTCTTTACATTGAGCACCAAATGTGCCTCCTGCAACTTAAGAAACACTTTTCTCAAATGATCTAAGTGCTCTCCCTCATTTGACGTGTACACCAAAATTTCATCAAAGAAGACAATACAATAATTTCCAATTAAATTCTTGAAGACATCATGCATCAACCTCATGAAAGTGGCAAGAGTATTTGTGAGCCCAAATGACATCACCAATCATTCAAAAAATCCATCCAAAGTCTTGAAAGCTATCTTCCATGCATCAACAAGCCTAATTTAAATTTGATGATAATCACTCTTCAAATTAATTTTGTTGAAGATCTCTATATTGATAAGGACATCAAGGATATCATCCATCCTTGAAATAGGAAACTTGTATCTCACTATTATTCTATTCATTTCCCTTAAGTCAATGCACATTCTTCATTCATCACTATCCTTTTTGGCATAAGCACTATTGGAATTCCACAAGGTGAAATTAACTCCCTCACAAAACCAGTTACAAGTAATTTCTCTACTTACCTTTGTAATTTAGCTTGGTGATTCAGTGCCATTTCATATGCCCTCTCATTTGGAATGGTAGAACTAGGAGTGATCAATTTGATGTTGAACATTCCTCATTGGTGGCAATTCATCTGATTCCCCTTTGAAAACCTTGGGAAATTACTCCTTTAAGCCTAGCACACTTGTTGGAACATCTACCTACACATCATCATAGTTAGAAGCAACAATTAAAATAATCATTAAACCAAAACTAGCTGGATCATGTTTCTCAATATATTCCCTCTTTCTAAGAAGACTTAAGAAAGCATTAAATAAGCTTTGCTACCTCACTTGTTTAACTATCATCAAAATCAATTCATGGATATCATTAGGGCTTGCTACACTCCACACATTTCTTATTTCATTAAATTAAGCACTATTATCAACATTCCAAGGCCTTCTAAGTATTAAATCAAATAAATCAATTGGTAGCACATCATAATTCACAGCATTATGAAAACTCCAAATTTTAAATTTAAAGATACATTGCTCCCTCATCTATTGAGAGAAATATCTTAAAAACCAATGCACCTTGTAGGGTCAAAGATGAGGATTTGTCACTAAACCAAATCTAGTAATTTTTCTAGAAGAAATAATATTTTCCTAGGCTCCCCCATCAATCAAAACATATATATGTTTCCCACTAGGCAAACAATAGCAATTTCCTTGCTGGATGGTCTCCTCTATTCACATTTCCTATAAATGGACAAGAATTTAATTCTAAAGCTTCTGCAATTTTGTTAGCATTAGAATTACCTTTCTAAAGAGCTTGACTTAATGTTTCCTTTTCCTCCTTGGTTTGTACATCCTTGCCCATAGCTACCTTGTGAAGTGGACATTTCCATTGCTTGTGTCCACATTCTTCACATTTGAAGCACTGAATCTTTGATAAGTTGCTACCTTGACCCTTGCCTTCTTTTCCTTGGTCCTTCTTGGCGTTTCCCTTCTCATCACTCTTTTCATTCTTCTTATCATGGATGCCATCCTTTCCTCAAATTTTAACTTGGATCCTTTTTCAAATTTGGATCCCTTGTTCTTTCTCTTTAGAGATTTTTTGTTTTTGTTTCCAAATCCACTAAGTTTTTTTTCTACCTTGAGTACTGAATCATAAGCCTCATCAAGGGTTTGAGGCTCATAGAATGAAAACTCTTATTGATACGTCACTTGGAGACCTCTAAGAAAGATTAAAGCTTGTTCATACTCCTCCCAATTTACCTTGATATAATGGAATAGATCAAAAAATTCAATGTAAAATTTTCTATCATCGTTGTCTCCCTGTCTAAGTAATTCTAACTTCATAATGATCTCTTATCTCTACCAAGACTATTCAAATTTCTATTTCAACTTCCATTTTATCAAGGACTAATCCCTGATAGGCTGATCATTTTACCTCTCATAACTTTGGGATTCTTTTTTCCATAGAATTAAAGTAATTTCTTCTAATGTAGATTCTATAATTAGTACTTGCAATTGATTTGGTATCTCTACCAACTTAAAATATTTATCAAGTGCCTTCAGCTAGATTGGAAAAGTAGTGGTGCCATCTACACCATTGAAAGTCATCAACTCTATATATGGAAATCTTATATCATTCTTGAACATCCTAGCAAGTATTACTTCATTTGCATCATCAAGATTTCCATGAGAAGAAGTTGAAGATAGTGATGGAACTCTTGGAGTTCTAAAATGAAGATATGAATTTCTTTTCCTTGGAATCCTAGGCTAATGAATTTTCACACTCCCACAGTTGGATTTTTCTTTCTTCTCATGATATCTTCTTCCACCAAGCTAAGAAACTTCTCCATCAGTGATGGGACACGATATCGCATCCACCCCTGCGATATTGTGTACACGATATCGCGGCCCACCGCCATATCTATAAATAAGAGGCATCTTTCCCTTGTTCACACATCTAGATCTAGACCCTTAGCCAAACTATAGCAGTTTTACCATTCTAGAGTTATAATAATTTCCATGTGCCCATAGTAGGAGTCTTAAAGTGAACGGATCTTTATTCGAGCAAATTGTACCTAAGCACATATTTGTGTATGGTAATAAAGACAAACTTTCTGATAAACCTTGTAGCATCTGGAATAAGCTAAATAGGAATTAATTATTATTAAATGTTTAAATGCTTTCCTAGATAATTAATCTCTCTCAACCCTTGACTCTCCTAGTTAAGTGCACTTAGTACGACTGCTTCGAGCACGTGTGCAACGCTTGGTAACCCAGTAATGAGTAGCATTTGCTAATCCCAGCAGTGTTGCACTAGGTTTAGGGTGTGTACGGCAAGTGGGAATGAATACTGGTGCTAGGACAATTAGAACTTAGTTAGTGAATAGTTAGCGAAAGCAGTCATTTAGTTCTCTTCACCTTTCCTCATTAGTATAAGACATTAAAAAGACAAAAGACATAAAAATCCTATACCTCAAGCTTACTTAACCATACAACCGTGACAATACAAGTAAGTTTGGGAAGACAACAATTGATTAACCTTAAGTGTTCCATTAGGGCACGTAAGCACTTAGTCATTGGAGTTCAACCGGATCGCGCGTGAAATGCTCATATTCGTATGGTTGAGTGTAGGGGTACCTCGCCACTCATCATTGGCACCATTGTCAAGGACTTAGTTGTTTGTGCACTACGTAGAACATAGGAAATCATCCACATCGTTGGGAAGCTAGAATGAACCCTTAGGGTTGATCAAAAGAAAAATAGGACAACGGTAAATTGCACACCGAATAAGACAAAAATATCTTCTTCTTCGCATAAAAGCATTTCACCACCTAGGACCAACACTAGAGATAGTCGATAGCACAAAACATGCCACCAAGATCTGCCAGTTCCTCAATAGTTTTAGGTAGTGTATACTCATCACGATGAGTATATACCTGACTTTACCTTTATTCTCCATCAATATAAACAACTGCATTGGAGAGACTTGGAGGGTAACATAGTGTTGCCTCTGGACTGAGCAATCCCCAACATGCTCCTTCATGCTCTCGCACGAATAGGCATGTTACAGTTATACGTGGAATACGTTACATGTGATTATGACACAAGGGATTACCATCCCACAGAAGTGCAATGTCAAAGGAACTTGCGACAGGAGAGATACTATACATCGTTGAAGGAAAAAGGACCCCATAACGCTCCACCCATCTTAAGCAAAATTGAGGGTGGTGAACCTATTTCAATAGGTTCTCCACAAAACGATGTTCCCCCTCCTAACGATAGTCAGGAGGTGGTGTGTTAGAACCTTCACTCCATGATTCACAATCCTAGTTTTCAACCCCATGAACACCAAGTGTTCAACGAGGGAACACAAACACATGATAAGGGTGCACATTCTGAGCGTGACCATGGTCATGGTCGGGACCACCAAAGGGAACGTAGGAAAAATTGTCATGGCAATGGTTCTCCTTATTCTTCACCTTCATCGTCACATTCACCCTCTCCTTCTGTATACAGACGCAATCATAAGGAGCCTAACCGTGAGGATAAAGGTAAACAGAGTGAGAAACCTCAACAAGAGAGTCGAGAATGAGGATGAGGGCACTCTAAGGAATCAAGGCATGGAAGAAGGAAGAGTAGGGAACCGCATAGACATCACAAACGCTATAAACGAGATGACCACGAAGAACCCCTACTTGTAACTAGAAGCATGTTAGACATCACAGAGGCTGTAAGAATCCCCACAAGGCACCAAAAAGATAGCAGGATCAAGAGACTAGACATGAATAACATCCCATGATTTGAGGGTGGATACAATGCTGATCCTCAAAACCACCTACAAGCATTTCACGATGCATGTGCCTTGCAGAAAATTAAGAACGAATGGCAAAAACTAAAGTTGTTCCCAAGGACATTAGTAAAAGAAGCGGAAAGCTGGTACCCGTCCTTAGAACCGGAATCCATTCGAAGGTGGAGTACGATGCTAGAACTATTTAACGATAAGTACCAAACGTACTCCCAAGTGTCTAACCTGCGAAAGCAAATCCAAGGATGGAAGCAGGGAAGTCATGAACCCTTAGATGCTGCCATGGGTTATTACTATGCACTATTACATCATTGCCCAGGCCATGGTTATTCATACCGGGACCAACTACGCCATCTCATAGATGGACTTAAGCATGAAAAAAGGAGAACCCTTGGAACGTATGCCCAAGGGAGACTATCAGAGCTTAGGTCCCATCAGGTCCATAGATTTCTAGAGTAAGTAGCCAAAGAAGAAGGGGAGCTACGTAAGAGAGAAAGTGCAGAAGAGTACAACCGTGATCCTTCCCTCCGAAAAAGGGGAGAAAGATTCTGTGAGGAGGAGGAAGAGTCACCACTCAAAGAGATGGTGAATAGGAAAACCTTGTCACTCCAAAAATTAACAACAGAAGTGTTGGCAAAGGTAGAACAAATGTGGAACTCCTTGGATAGTAGATTTGAAACCGTTCTCAAAATTGTAGAGGAGTCTAAGCAGTGAAGTAGTGACTATGACAAAAAGAAAAAGAGGGACATGGATAATGCACGTAACAAAGGTAAGGGTAAATTGTCCATCACCAAAGAGGTTGTGGATTCTGATACGAACAATGATGGTGGATGTGAGATATGCCAATATGACCATCCTAAGGAATGCTACCTAGTAATCTCACATCTACAAGAGCCTGGGGTGTATGCACTCAACCCAAGACTTAACAAAGGGAAAGCACCCTGACGGTTACCTAATCCCCAAGGTAACCCAAGGCAGTTCCACCAACCTTTAACATATTATCCAAGTGGAACTCTGCCACAACCTATTGAGCAACACCAGCAGTGGCAATACCCACAGTCATGGGGGATGCCACCACCAAGGCAAAAATACCCTTATCGGAAACTGGATCCATATGGCTACTACATGCAGCAGCCAATCTCTCCATGTGACTCTGTTGGTCATGTTACTCCACAACATCACTACCAAGCTCAGGAGTATTATAGGACTCCTTCTCCTAGGGGAGACAACCCACAAACATACCATCCTTCAAGCCCATCAGCAATTCTCACACCAATAGCTCCATTACCACCTGCTCCAGCAATTCAAGGGGAACTCCCCACTTAATCGTAGCAATGCAATGCTACAAGAGGTGTAAACCTTCAACCAGCTACTGGTTTTAACAACCATACAAAGAGAAGACCTTTCTTTAGAACCAACAATCGAACCAAGCTCTCACAACCATAGGCAGTTGAGTCTCTAAACGCTTCTCCATCAAATAAGGCTTCAGAGCTCCTTTCAAACCAAAAACATAGCTCAACGCACATGGTTATGTTAACACATACCGTTACTAACTAGATTAAGGTGGGTCACCTTCCCAAGAAATTCTCTGATCCTAGAAGCCCCTTAATATATCTCCAAGTCACTAGGAATGAACCTTGTAAAGCTCTTCTAGACTCAGGTTCTAGAGTCAACTTGATATCACAAGAGATGTATAAAGCCTGGAACCTACCTCCACTAAAGAAGAGCAATATTCTCTTAGAGCTGGTTGACCAGTCCATCATTGTTCCCTTAGGATTGGTGGAGGACGTCGTTACCACTGTGTGTGGGTGGTCATACCCAGCTAATTTCCTAGTGATACAAGTAAACAATGACAAATTGGACTTCCCAATAATAATGGGAAGGGCATTGCTAAGTACCATAAACGCACGCTTAGGAATCCACAATCTTTCCCTAGAAATATCTAAGGAAAACACTTTTGGGAAGATCGAGAAGAAGAAAGTTCCATGCATCACATACAGTTATATAGGGTGTGATTGCGTACAAGAATGTTCAACATTGCCTACATGCAACCGGTGTGCCCAAGAAATCAACATAGAAAAGTGCCTGTATGTAGCAACCACACAACAAGAAGACAACCAGTGGTTGATAGCTAATCAAGAGAGCAACTCACCAATGTGCATGAAACTAACTAGGGGAATAACTTGCACTCACATCAAAAGCATAGATGCACTGGAGCAAGAGTGTCGCCAAATTCCAAACCTTAACTTGAAAACATCAATTGGGGGAAGTTGGAAACTTCTAAAAAATTCAAACAAATACTTTGATAAGAGAATACTAGTCAGTGTGCAACAGACCAAACCTTATCATGAATCTAGAATGGTCAATGCACATAGCACATCGGAGAAAGGACGACCTCGCTCATTATTTCGGATCTCTCCCTTTCAACTCAGTCATGGGGGATATGGCCACCTATGCTGATCAATTGAGGCCCTTAGTTCCTTTTTAAGTTTTTGTTTTACACATTTTTGTTTTACAAATTTCTTTAACTTTTCTTGTTTTTGTTTTACAACATAGTTCATACTTTTTCATTTATTTTTGTGTTCACTAAGTTTTTAAGATTCATCACTTAATAAGTGCTTTTGATGGTGGTATGAACTATATTCTATTGATTTCCAATGTTTGGTTTTTACCTTTGAGTTATAATGTTGATACTAAGGTATGGTTCTTTTGATATAACAGGCAATGAGTCCACATCATCCATGCATTCATCAATTTCTATGGTCTCTCTTGGCTTGGAAATGTACAGTCCCTTTCTTAATAATAAGAACTATCAATGAATCGGTGACTGGGTATTTCTCAAACTAAGAAAGGACTCAAGGATTGAAAAGGGTGTGACTTCAAGGGGATTTGATGCATTTGTGTTGGCCATTCTCTTGGGTTCTTGAATGTTTTCTTCTTGGGTTTTCCTTATCATTCTAACGTTGCTCCATTATTGAGAAGCTGAGCCAATAAAAATTAAAAAGTCTTTGCATGGTGTGGTTCTCACGCAAAAAAAAAGTAAGAATTCAAAGCACATCCCTTAGACGAAATAATCATCTGGGCTACAAGCACTGGTTATGGAACTAAATAAACATGTTCCCTCTAACTAAGGCCCCCTCTCTCTTCATACTCCTTCCTTTCTCGTTTCGTTGGAATGGTGCTAACTTTTTGGCGAAAGCATTCTTGTTGCTTCAAGTGGATGGATTGGCCAAATGTATCAATGCGAAGTCACTAGATGTGGATTGTTTGAGGCTGGATTTGGAATGAGATCTACTAAGTCACATTAACCATTAATACACAAGGGGCTATAAACCACCTTGTTCTTCAGATCCCATTTCATTCTCTTCTTTCCATCGTTCTTTCTCCATTGTTCACCTCATTGTTGATTGTATCAGTAGTCTATATTTTGGTTGATCCATTGTTTTCTTTTTGGTAAACTCTTGTGGTTAAGACTTTAACGCTTGCTTCCAAATGACATTTCTAGAGCCTACAGACTCTTTGAATGTGGGAATGTCAGGGCATTAAGGGCATGAGCCTGCTTTGGGGAGGACCCACTAGCATTCCTATTTGGTGCATCAGTTAATTTCTTTCCCTGAAACATTTTTGCAATCAACCTTTATTTTTTTCATTTCCATCTCTGACATCCATTTCATCAACGTTGAAGTTGTCTCTTTTTCTCCATCTTTCTTATTCCTTTTCTTTCTCCATTCTATTGCTACCGGAGGTTCGCTCTTAGTCATGGGGATCCTGGTCCAATTTTTTCAATTTCTCTTAACCCCTACACCTTAGGTAGTCACCAATGTTATATCTCCAAAATCTGCATCAACCATATCACAACATAGCCAATGGACCTTACACTGAGGCAAGGTATCAACTACATTGTGATTCATTTACCCTTGCTAATATAAGATTATGTTGTGTGTGCAGATGGTAATCATACACCAATGGATTGGATCTGGAGGGAACACTTGGAATAGATTGGTGCTATAGTAGTCATGTAAGAAATAAGATTGATGGCACGCTTATGGATGGACAACAAAAGGCGCAATCTTGGCGTCAGCAACAACAAACTTCTTTTCTCTCTCTCTCTCTTCTCTCTTAGCTGCCAAATAAGTCTAGATGTCAAATGTGTATAGTGTTCACCCTTGTTTTCATGAACACTAATTTTTCCATGTATTGTAATGATGATCCATTCACATGTCATCCCATTCACCATTAGTGTCATTCCAGTCAATTATCCCATACCTTCCCAATATTTTGTAAGGAACTCGAAGACAAGTTTTCATTCAGTCATGGGGGTATGATGGGACGCGATATCGCATCCGCTCCTACGATATTGCGTATGCGATATCGCGGCCCACCGCAATGTCTATAAATAAGAGGCAGCTTTCCCTTGTTCTCACATTTAGATCTAGACCCTTAACCAAACTATAGCAGTTTTACCATTCCAAAGTTAGAATAATTTCCATGTGCTCGCAATAGGAGTCTTAAAGTGAACGGATCTTTATTTGAGCAAATTGTACCTGAGCACACATTTGTGTACGGCAATAAAGACGAACTTTCTGATAAACCTTGCAACATGTGGACTAAGATAAATAGGAATTAATTATTATTAAATGTTTAAATGCTTTCCTAGATAATTAATCTCTCTCAACCCTTGACTCTCCTTGTTAAGTGCACTCAGTACGACCGCTTCGAGCACGTATGCAACGCTTGGTAACCCAGTAACGAGTAGCGTTTGGTAATCCCAATAGTGTTGCATTGGTTCACGGTGTGTATGGCAAGTGGGAACGGATACTGGTGCTAGGACAATTAGAACTTAGTTAGTGAATAGTTAGCGAAAGTAGTCATTTAGTTCTCTTCACCTTTCCTCATTAGTATAAGACATTAAAAAGACAAAAGACATAAAAATCATATACCTCAAGCTTACTTAACCATACAACCATGACAATACAAGTAAGTTTGGGAAGACAGTGATTGATTAACCTTAAGTGTTCCATTAGGATGCATAAGCACTTCGTCCTTGGAGTTCGACTGGATCGTGCGTGAAATGCTCGTATTCATATGGTTGAGTGTAGGGGTACCTTGTCACTCATCAATCAACATTTTCATGAGAAAGCTCATCATCTTGCTAAGGCATTGAGTCGTACTAAGAATTTCCTATTTTGTGGGTTTTATGTCATTTTATTATTAATTAAGGTTTTAAAGGCTTTGTCTTTGTCATTTAGATTTTAGATGTTATCCTTGTAGTTTGGTAGCTCATTGTTGATCATTGCAATGTCATGGACCTGTTAACATGATCATTTGATAATCTGGAAACATCTAGATGTTTTTTTGTGTCAATCTTTAGCTAAACTAGGGTGTGTGATTTTACCACTAGTTCACCATAAGTCATGGTGTAATTGCCAACATTAATCATGAGTTATGGTCAAGTCATAGTGAGCTTGGAATTAAAAAATGTGAAGGCAAGTTTTTGTTATTATTTCCTTTGAAACCATGGGTTGTAATTAATTCACCACAAATCATAGTGAAATGCCACAAAACATGGTTGAGCCCTTTTTGTTAATTTGAACATGAATTATTCTAGTGATTCTGAATGTATGAATCGCAAGTCACGATGTAGTTCAAGGTGACAACCACAAGTTGTGGTTGTTTGTTTTCACAATTTTGTGCCTCTTTTTATTATTTATGTCAATATGGACAAGTTGTGGGTTTTTAAATCTTGTTGAAGATGGTTTATTCTATGGTGGAATATTGTTGATTGTTCATGTTATGCTTGCTTCAAAGCCACATGTGTATTTTATCATGTGGACTTGACTATGCAATTGTGTTGTTCCTCCACTATTAACATTAGTTTTGTATGTTTTTTTAAGGATATGTGATTATGATTGATGGGAGCTAACACTAAGAGGTATGATGAGTTCATGATGAGACACCTTGGAATTTTTTGGTCTTGCCATCACATTGAGTGCATCTATGAAGATCTGGTTGTAGGATCCATCCTATTGGAGAAAGGGAGTGTTCATTTCTTTGTTGACTTCTTATGCCTCTAGAACATTAGAAGGGATCTTTAACCCTTCTAGTACTAGTAGTTTTGGATGGTGGATGTATGTTCCCACTAAGGTCAAGTAAGACTAATGATAAATCCACGTGGATGACAGTTATTACATGATAGATTGATAAACACTGGCTAAATATACATGAAAATAATTTCACACTACATACTAATTATGGTGTGTGCTAGCTTCCTTGTATTTTTTTAGTTGATGGAATGGATAAGGCAAATGTCCTCTGATTTTTTTTTGTTGCATTAAATAATTACAATATGATATGCTTATATGATATATATTGGATACTAACGTGTGCTTGTAGGTCAAAGTATCCTTTCCTAGCCCTTACCCATGATACTTGTCCTTGGTTGATCAAGAGGAAGTGCTAAGGTTTCTTATTTAGTTTTACTAAATCTCATTTTTATTTACAAGTCACTAGGGGTTGGGAGAAGTAAAAGGGTCATAAGCTTAGACTACTTTTGATGTCATGTTCTTTGGATATTTCTAAAGCTATAGTAGACATTTGATTCATTCATATTGATGGCATGTAGTTGGATATATTTATGTTAGACATATTTTCTTTATATGTAATAAAGCTTTAATTTCAAATTTTAGTTATACAATTGATATTTTCCTATTTATGATTTATGGTCTTACTTTGGTAATAGAACTCATGTTATTCTTATTGCTTCTCTTTTCATGTGTGTGTATGTATCTTAATTTAGTGATGGTATACATGTTATTCTTATTGATTTTCTTCTTGTATGTGTGTGTGTTACTTTTTTCATGGAACTCATGTTATTATTATTACTTTCCTTCCCACATGCACATGTGCATGTGTCTTACTTTGATCATGGAACTCATGTTATTTTCTTTGACCTTCATTTCTTACCTTGACCATGCTTCTATGATGTTTGGCTAGATGTAATGCTCTCATGCTTCACTAGTATATTTGTTTAACCTTCGTTTCTTACCATGACTATGTTTATTTGGGGTTTAGTCCAACATAATGCTCTCTTACCTAGGGTTAGGTAGGAGGGTGTTACATTACTACTCTAGGAAAGTCATCAAAAAGAAAAGTAAAAATGACATAGAAAACTAATTGAATATTATTTAAAAATCACAAATAGATAATAATTTAGTTCTTCATAGAGGTAAGTGGCTAAAGTTAACTCATGTAGTTGATAATCATTTTATTGAAACAAGGCTAGATTGATGATAAGGATGATCTAAAGGAGAAGAACCTTTAAAATGTGAACTTTTCTAAATTGAAATTCATATACATTAAATTTAAGAATTTCTATTTCTTACACCAATCCTTTTGACCTTGTTGTTAAAAAAATGATAATGTTTAGAAGCCAATGCTTCTTAATGGTCTAAATGCTATTTATGTTTTAATTATGACATTGAACTCTTTTGAATATGTTTGACCACCTTTCTTTTAGAAATTATTTTTATAGAAGTTTTGATAACTCAATGTTATCCTTAGAATCAAACCCATGACATTGGTTTCCATGTAAGTATCTTACAACTCAAACTATTTACTAGTTTAGCAACATATTTATGATATATATTTAATGAATCATTCGATTGGCTATGTCGATAGGCATGCGTTGACATAGCCCCATTGAGGCATGGTTTGATGCATCAATGTAGTATCTAGTCTAGCTTATATAAATGCATGTACCCATTGCATTTATGGCATGTTAAGCCAATAGCATAGCCAAAGTCTTTGTAATTTTCTTAACCTAAAGTTAGAATATTTTCTAAGTACCCATAGTAGGACTTTAAGGATTGTACGAATCCTTATTCAAAAATCAAAGTACCTAGATACTTTGATGTAACAACAATAAAGACAAGATTCTTGAGACTGCTTGTAGCACTTAGAACATATTAATATTTATTTCCATGCACTTTATATTTAGGTACTTAGTTAATTAATACACTTAATAACAACACATAAATACGACCACTTCGAACATACCAAGTACTGCTTGGTAATCCCGACAATGGCTATTTGGTATGCCCAACAATAGACACTTGGTAACCAAGTAACATTAAGACAAGTTAAGGATGCAAATGGAAATTGGGCCTAAATGCTTATGTTAGGCTAGTTAGGTTAAGGCTCATTAGATAGTTACATAGTTAATTTCCAATTAATTATCTTTATTTCAAACTTAAAATATAAAATATAAACAAATATCATGTACCTTGGCTTACACTTAACCATACAAATGAGCTAACACAGGTGAAGCTAAGAAGAAAATGATCATAACTCTCATGGCATCATCTTTGTCTATCAACACACTTAGGGGCTAAGTCCACAAAATTTGACAGAATCGCTAGTAAACACTTATGATTCATATGATTGGGCAAAGGAACTACTTGCTACTCATCATTGACACCATTGTTGAGGATTTATTCTAGCTAAGTGCGCTAAATAGGAAAGATAGTAAAATCTTACAAAGATGTTGTATAGAATATCCAATGCTAAATCATTAAGAATATAATAAAAAATGCACACTATTTTTGAACAAAGACTGATATGGCTTCTTCTTGTAGGGAAGAATCTCCACCGCCACTCACAGGTAGATCCAATCAAAGACAGGAAGACCCAAAGATACAAGTGTCTCGATAATTCTGATTAATCTACATCCATCTAGATCCTTACACTTCAAATTTCACCTTCATCCTACATTAGGATGAGTAGCTGCAATGGAGAAACATGGGAGGTGACATAGGTGTTGCCTCCTGACCTATTTGTTTTTGCGATGTTACCAAACAATCTAATCAAGTTCAACATCACTAGACTTAATGTAGAATACAACGTTCAAGATCACCTCTATTAAGATTATCATCCCATTGAGACCCAATGGAAGAAAGATTGATAGATGGAAGCTCGATATGAGGCTTCAAAGGGAAAAAGGTTTCCTACCCATTATTCTTACAAATACACAAAGAAGGCAAGGACTTCTTTTTAAGTTAGTTCCAATACACTAATTCTCCCCCTTTCTTTGATGGAGAGCTCTTTACCCAAATGTTGCAATCAACTATGAACAACCTGGGTGAAGGAAATAATGGTTTTGAGGATCAAGGGACCTCAAAAAATAACAACCATAGCCATTCATCTAGAGGCAGGGATAATGACAAGCATCAAAAGAAAGAAAAACAAGGTGATTAGGGTGGGGACTAAAGAAGAGAAGGCAATAGGCATCATTCTAATGTTGATTCTCCTTCCTCTTTGGCTTCATAATCATTCTCATCATCTTCCTCCTCCAATTTCAACAAGAGAAGTAGAGCCCGAGAGTGTATAAAGAGCAATTAAGATCATGATGGAGATGAACGGTGAGATAAGGATGATCATAGATCTGACTAGAACAATAGAGAGCAAAGGCATGAAGAATAACAAGGGAAATATCATCATAGAGAAAGAAGACACTTCAGGACTCATCGTAGGCATCATGGACATGACAAGGACCATCGAGACTATTATGACTACAATGAGCCTCTACTAGCTACAAGAAACATGTTGAATATTTTAGAGGCTATCAAAATTTCTACTAGGCACTTGAAGAATATCCACATCAAACGGTTGGATACAAACAATATCTCCAAATTTGAGGGGAAATATAATTCAAATCCAAAAAATTATTTACAAGACTTCCATGATATCTGTGCCTTGCAAAATGTGGAAAAAAAATGGAAAATGCTAAAACTATTCCCAAGGATACTTATAAAACAAGTAAAAATCTAGTATCAATCCTTGGAACCAAAATCTATCTACTAATGAAGTATGATGTTAGAGCTATTCAATGACAAATATCAAACATACTCTAGAGTGCTCGATCTACTGAGATAAATCCAAAGCTAGAAACAAGGCACTCATGAGTCCTTGGATGCAATCATGACTCAGTACTAATCCATGTTGCACTATTTCCCAAGCCATGGATACTCCCAACGAGATCAACCATGTCATATCATAAATGGGCTTAATACTAAAATAAGGAGAATCCTTAAGGTCTATGCCCAAGGGAGACTTTTTGAGTTAAGGGTCCATCAAATTAAAAGGCTTGTAGAACATGTGGCTAAAGATGAAGGAGAACTAAAGAATCAAGAAAGTGTGAAGAAGTACAACAAAGACCCCTCCATTCACAAGAGGGAGGTCTGTTTCTATGAGAATGAGGAGGAGGCATCACTTGATGAAGTGGTGTAAAGGAAAACCTTATTGATACAAAAATCTATTATTGAAATATTAGCTAAGGTAAATAAGATGTGGTACTCCTTGAATGAGAAGTTCCAAACTGCTCTGAAGATTGCAAAGGAATGTAGAGATCAAGGAGGTAGTGGTTGTGAAAAAAGGAAGAAAAAGCATGCTAAAATGAAATATCACAAGGATAAGGATAAAGCTACAGTACTAGAGGAGGTTGTAAATTCAAAGACTAA
The DNA here is from genome assembly GCA_015680685.1 of Gnetum montanum. Classification (NCBI taxonomy): domain Eukaryota; kingdom Viridiplantae; phylum Streptophyta; class Gnetopsida; order Gnetales; family Gnetaceae; genus Gnetum; species Gnetum montanum. Next base: position 480,785 of record MNCI01006273.1, read on the forward strand.
TGATGATGGTTGTGACATTTGTCAATACAAACATCCTAAGGTATGCTGTCTCGTGTTGTCACACCTACAAGAATTTGGATTATATGCTTTGAATCCTAGATTGGAAAAATAGTAAGCACCTAAGAGGTTGCTTTATCCACAAGGCAACTATCGGCAACAATTCTACCAACAAGTGTACTATCCGAGTGATGCACTTCCTCAACCTCAAGAGCAATACCAACAATAAAAACATCCACAATCATGGAGGATGCCACCTCCAAGGAAGCAGTACCCTTATTGCCAACCAGATCCCTATGATTACTATGTTCAACAACCAATATCTCCACATGACTCTTCTAGTCATGCTTCATTCCCACATCACTATTATCCTCTAGAGTTCTATAAAGTGCCTTCTCCAAGAGGGAAGTCTCTATTTTCCTTTTATCCTCCTCAACATCCATCCATTCTTACACCACTGCCAACAACACCTCTACCACCTACACCATCCATGCAAGGTGAAATACTTGCCTACCCATAGCAAATAAATTTCATGAGGATAGTAAACTTGTAGCTGGTCCCTCAGCTAAGTGGTCTTGAACCCAAGCCTTACAAGAGCCTATTTTCAGAACTAATAGCCCCACGAAGCACTCTCAAATAGCTATGGCTTCCAATCCTACTTCTTTAACCTCTGAAATTCCTATCAAGTAGCCTTCAAACCAAAGTGCTTTCCAACTACATATGGTCATATTTACCCATGTGGTCATAGATTGGATTAAGGTCGGTCACCTTCCTAGGAAGAGATCTGATCTTGGGATTCCTCTTACTTACTTGCAAATCACCTAAAATGAACTATGCAAGGCTCTTTTGGATTTAGGTTCCAAAGTTCATTTAATTTTACAAGAGATGTACAAAGCCTACAACCCACCTTGGAAAAGAGCAACATTAGACTAGAGCTATCAAATGAATCCATTGTTGTTCCTTTGGAATTGGTGGAGGACATTGTGACCACCATTTGTGAATGGTCTTATCCTACCAATTTTCTCATAATCCATGTGGAGAACTACAAAGGGGACTTCCCTATCATTATGAGAAGAGCATGGTTGAGCACCATGGATGTAAGGTTGGGGATAACAGACCTCTCCTTGGAGATTTTCCATGAAAATGAATTTGGAAAGATAGAGAAGAAGAGAGTTCTATGCATTGTGTATAGTGACACAGGGATGTCATTGCATGCAAAGACTATGGATCATCAAAGGCACATCACTTCAAGCATACAATTAGTGTGTAGAGACTATAGAAATTCAAAGATGCTTATATGAAACAATCACTAAACAAGAGGATACCTAGTGGGTGATAATAGATAATGAGGATGGATCAACAATGTGCATGGAACTAGCTGAGAGCCTTACTAGCTCCTATGTTGAAGGCATGGAAAAATTGGAGCAGCTCCATCACCAACTCTCTAATGCACAAAGTTAAATAGACTAGGAAGAGTTTGAGATCCCTAAGATTTTTAAGCAAGATCCCCTTAAGTTAAAGGCTCTACTGGCAGAAATGAAATATGCATTTCTGAACAATGACAAGCTAGTAATTATGAATGCCACACTTTCTCTAGAATAGAAAAAGAAATTTTTGGAAGTTGTGAACAAATTTCCAACAAGGATTGATCCTTAGATATGCTAGCACAAAATCTACACAGACTTCTCCACCAAGCCAAAAAGGGAGCCGTAAAGATGCTGTAACCCAAAACTCAAGCAAATCATCAAGGAGGAGATTGAACAACTCCTCAAAGCAAGGTTCATCTACTCAATTGCAAATAGCGAGTGGGTTAGCCCACTTGTTATTATACCAAAGAAATAAGGAAAATGGAGGATGTATATAAACGTTCAATATGACAACCTACAATGACCATTTTCCATTATCATTTGTGGAACAGATGTTGGAAACCATTGCAGGGCATTGTTACAATAGCTTTATGAATAGTTATAGTGGTTATAACCAAATCTAGATAGCACTAGAGGATTAGGCCAAGACCACATTCACAAGTTCCTAGGGAACCTTTAAATACAGAAAGATGCCCTTTAGCATGTGCAATGCTCTGGCCATGTTTCAATGGTTGGTCCTAAGAATCTTTCAACAACAAATCCATAGTAGGGTAGAAGTCTTCATGGATGACTTCTCTACCTATGGGGCTACCTTTGAGTAAGCCTTGGACTGCCTTAAGCAAGTTCTTCAATGATGTGTGGAGACAAATTTAAGACTTAATTAGCAAATGAGCTACCTAATAGTCCAAGAGGGCATTGTCTTAGGACATAGGATTTCAAATAAAGGGATCAAGGTAGACCCAAAGAAAGTACAAGTCATTCAAGAAATAACTAGCCAACCAAAGAAAATAAAAGATGTAAGGTCATTCCTTGGCCACACTAGTTACTATAGGCACTTCATTAAAAACTTCTCAAAGATTGCTAAACTAATAGTAGAGTTTACAAAGAAAGATGCATCATTTTTTTAGACTAGAAAATGTGAGAATGCATACCAATAATTAAAGCAGAAAATCATAGAAACTCTAATTCTATGAGCACTAGATTAGTCCAGGCCATTTCACGTCATGACTGATGCATCAAATTACTCTTTGGGAGCCATGCTTACATAGATGAATGATAAAAAAACATCCATACTACATCCAATGTGCAAGCATAAGCATTGTGAATGCACAACTAAACTACACCACCATTGAAAAGGAGCTCATGAAGCATTGTGAATGCACAACTAAACTACACCACCATTGAAAAGGAGCTCATGATAATGGTGTATGCCTTAGAGAAATTCAGGCACTATGTGCTTGGATAACAAGTTTATGTGCACACTAATCATAGTGTTATTCAATTCCTGATGAACAAGTCAATAGTGAGCCCCTATGTCATATGGTGGCTAGTGATCCTTCAAGGGGTTGACTTAATAATGATTGATCAAGAAGGGACTGGGAATTTGGTTGTCGATCACTTGTCTCAATTAAGATGGGATAGCAAAGAGGATGAGGGCCTATTATCTGATTAATTTCCTGATGAACTTCTCTTTTCTAGTGCTTAATGATCAAGAACCCAAGGAAACAAATTGGTACAATCACATCCTCTTCTATCTACTCACACAAGAGATACACAGGAGTGGGACATAAGAAGAAACAACAGTTTCTTCATTAGGCCAAACACTTCATAGAAATCAAAAGCAACCTCTACAAGAGTTATGCAAATCACTTGGTACAATGGTGTGTTTCCAATGCAAATCAACTTCAAGTCCTCCAAGACGCACACAAAGGTCCTTGTGGGGGTTACTATGCTGAGAGGAGGATGACCACTAAGATCCTGATGGCAAGGTATTATTGACCCACAATCTTCAAGGATTCCCATCACTTCTTCCATTTCTGTGTGATGAAGTGGTTGCTCTAATGATTAAAGTGGTTATTATTAGAGTAGTTACTCTAGTGGTTACTCTAGCGGTTACTCTAATTATTAGAGTAGTTACTCCCAATTCTATAAATACAATGCCCAAGCACACAATTAGGAGAAGTTTTTTAGTAATCAAGTAGGGAAACTCTTGTAGTTTGTCCATTTGAAAGTTAGAATATTTTCCAAGTGCTCGTAGCAGGATGCCTAAGTGTGGACATATCTTTATTCAAGCATTGATGTACCTAAGCACAACATTATGTTGGCAATAAAGACGAGCTCTTTGATTCATCCTTGCAACACTTGAGATTTTTTTTCTTACGCATTTATTTTATTTTATGCACTTTACATTCATGTTATTAGTGCAATAATTCATTTTGATCAATTAAGCAAATCATTAAATTACACAAGCACAACCCCTTCGAGCATACGTGTGACACTTGATAGCTTAGAAACGATTAACGTTTGACAACCTAGTAGTGTTTGAATAAAGTTCAAGATGTGTCTGGGAAGCAAGAACAGTTACTTATGTAAGGCTAGATTAGACCATAGTCTAAATAGCAATTAATTACTCTCACTTTCATTCTTATTTACTTAGCTTTTATTTACTTTAATTGTTGATTATTTATTATTGTCTATCTAGTTAATATTTCCTTTATCATCAATTACACTTTTTGTTGCTAACACGGAATGAGTATGACTTAATCATAAACATTTAAGTGTAACTACTTGGTAACCCAGTAGCATATCTAGTAGTGATCAAGTAATGTATGCTTGGAAATCCCAAAAGTAGTACACGAGGTCCAAGATGCATACGAGTGATTAAGGACAGGTGCTCATCACACTTAGGCTAGCTTAGATTTTACTTTATGTTGCCTATTAGCTTAATCAAGATTGTTTCCCATTGTCTCTAGGAGTAGCCTAGTTTAGAATCACATCATACACCTCACTCTAGACTAAACCATACATGACAAAACAAATACTAGTCCAAGTGGAAAGACAGCAAACTGCGATCAACGTACAATTTTCTAGGTGCCACAATTAGTCTGTACACAGAGTTCAACCAAATCGCACATACACACTCGTATTTGTATGGTTGAGCATAGGGGTACCTCGCCGCTCATCATTGGCGCCATTGCCGGGGACAGTGCTAGTTATCTAGATTAGTTATAGCATACAAGATCATTGTAACAAGGTATTAACAATATATCTTTCAGAGAAAGAAATTAAATTCAATTAAGTCACACATAATTCACAACCATGCCTCTTTCACAAGACAATGATAACACAACATCTAGTGAGGCAATTCATTGGAGAACCAACGAAGAAGTTTGGACTAATCAATCTTATGCAGGAATTTCATATGTTCATAAACACCCCAATGATACTCAAGGACTTTTGTCATCCAACTCAGATACCTCTAGTGAAGATGGGACATCCCTTAGAATGAGAAGGCCTGTAAGGCCTAGGACCTTCTTAATGGATAGCAAGAGTACATTAGGGGATGATTGGGAGACTTACAAAAGTCATGATGAGTTTTTTAGTTCCCTCTCTTTCTCTGCTCTTTCAATGTCAAGTTGTGACATGAATGACTATTCCTCAAGGGGTTGGTGTAGAAATAAAAATCAAACCCATGGGCAAAGTCAAGAATGCCAACATGAACAAAGACAACATCGTCTCAATTCACAAACTCATAACCTACTTAGTGACGATGAACTCGTGCTAGCCACTAAGAGCCTAATGCATATACAAGAGGTCGTTCGAATATCTTGCAAGCATCGTAAGGAAAGCCATCTACCTAAGCATGATTTAAACAACTTTTCCAAGTTTTCAGGAGGCTATGATTTAGACCTGCAACATCATTTACAAGCCTTCTATGATGCTTGTGTATGGAACAACATTGATAATGGGTGGCAAAGACTTAAGCTCTTCCCTATGATACTTGTTGGCCAAGCAAAAGTATGGTATAGGTCTTTAAAGTCGAAATCAATTCACTGTTGGCCAACAATGGTAAACCTCTTCAATGAAAGATATCAAACCTATGCAAGAGTGTCAGCCTTGAGGAGACAAATCCAAGAGTGGAAACAAGGGTAATATGAACCCTTGGACATGGCCTTGGAAAGATATTACTCTTTGTTAAACAAATGCCCAAGCCATGGGTTCTCTGAGGAAAAGCTAATGTATCACATCATGGATGGGCTCCATAATGAAACAAGGGATACCCTAGGGTGTATGCCCTAGGTCAACTATATGAACTACGAACCCATCAATTCCAAGAGCTTATTAAGCAAATAGCAAAAGAAGAAGGAGAAATAGCCAAATGGGAGAGTGTTGAAAAATCTCAATAGGACCAAACTCTTGTAGTAACAAAGGTTCATAATCATAAAGAGGAGAAATCAACTCACCTTGAGGAGGTGAAACCATCCCTACCTTTGCCAATACTAAAATCACCAAATAAAATCAAGGCAAAGATCAACAAGATGACGAAGTGGGTACATGAAAAATGTAGAGAATATGTAGACATTATTAGAGGGAGACCCACACAAGATAACTTTGGCAACCAAAATAAACAGAGGATATCAAACCTAGAAATAAGATAAAACACCATTCAACAATTAGAAAGAAGGGCTAAACAAAATGAGGATAGGGGCTCAACCACAAAACATAAGTATCAATGCAATGGTTGCCTATACGATCACCCAAAAGGCCAATGCCCAATCTTGTCACATCTAAATGAACATTGGGGAAGAATGTTACATTCAGATTTCCTATAGAAGTACATGGTTGGATGCATTCCTATTCCACAACTTTATGGGCAACCCCACAATTCATCGTACTATCCGTGGGAAAATTCTTACTAGCCTTAGTATTGTGCTCAACTGCAGTGGCAAAACCCCTAGTCATGGGGAAGGCCATCGCCAAACTGGCCACATCCTTCATACCATCCAAAACCAAGCGCTTATCATGTTCAACATCCTGTTTCTCCAACTCAATCAACATCCTCTACTTCACCTTATCATTATCACTCTCTCAAGTATCATCAATCCATGTCCTTTCCTACGAGATCACCACCTCATGTTCCTTATACTTCTCCTTGCTCTCAATGCTCTCATCCTTCACCTCCTCTTACATCGCCACCAATAGTACCAAAAGGTTTTGCACCACAGCATCAACCCAAGAACATTACTTGTGCTGCTACTATCAACAATAGTGGGAGTCCTCCATAATGTCAGAAGCATCCTTTCTTTAGGCATGGTCGTAGAAAGAGACAGCATGGTTCTGAAACCATTGCATCCTCCAACTCAGCACAAGCCCAACACTATGATGCACCTTCCTCTTCAAACTCAACACCTCTTGTTACCTTATCCAGGCCACCAATCAATACTCCAACAACCATGTGACCCAATGAATATAACCACAAAAGGAGACATATTGATATTTGCATGCCATCTTA
>MNCI01006273.1:487791-514349 GCA_015680685.1 Gnetum montanum
TATTTATTTTACATCTTTTTATTTTTTAGGATTATTGATCTTTTCTAAGTTTTTGTTTTACACCATCATTAGTATATTTAATATTTATTGAATACTATTTTCCTTTCTTTATATTTTCTTATGTTTGGTATAATTCTCTACTGTTTTTGCTAATAAGGTGCTAGGTACAATGGTAATGTGCTACTCAATGGTGGTAGGTTTCATTTGTAATTTGATTGTTGATGTCTGGTTTCTGACTTTGATGGTCATTACTGATGACTAGGACATGGTTTCTTTTCATGTAACAGGCAATGAGTCCACATCATACATCTGTCCACTTTATGGTTTTCCTTATTTTGGAAACATGCAGTCTCTTCTTCATTAATGCAACTTTAATAAATTGGTGACTTGTGTAGTTTCTAAAACTGGGAAGGAATCAAAGGTTTGGACAGGGTGTGGCTTCAAAGGGATGCAGTGTTCTTTGTGCTTTTCTATTTTCCTATGTGCAGGAGTGCTCTTGTAAACTTCTCACCATTCCACATCATTTCACAATAGGAAGTCAAATAAGTCCTTGCATGGTGTGGTCCTCATCATAGAAAAAAAATGAGGATTCAAAGCACACCCCTTGGACAAACTAAATGCGAAAATTGCATGGGTCTTTACATGGTGTGGTTCCCATTCAAAAAAATATGGGAATTCAAAGCACACCCCTTAGACTAAATAAAAGGGCTACAAGCACTAGTTATGAGACTTGTCTTGTCTCCTCTAACTAAGGCCCTTTCACACTTCCTACCTTCTCTCCTATTTGGAATGGTGGTTGTTTTGTGGGAGCATTCTTGTGTCCCAGGGGATGGACTTGCCTTAGAATGTTGATGTGAAGTCACTAAAAGTGGTTGGTTTTGATCTAGACTGAGGATGGATCCTACGAAATTATTTAATCACAAACTCCAGAAAGGACTATATGTGACCATAATTAGGAACTCCATTCCACTCTCTCTGTCATCCATCTATGCTTTCCATGTCTCACCTCGTTGCCGGTTTCATGTTTTAATTTAGTGTTCTAGTTTGATGTGTCCAGTTTCTCAGTCAATTACTTTCAGGTTTTTGCACTTAACTTTCCATAATCATTAATCATCCATGGAGCCCACAGACTCCTTGTTTTGAAGTTATACAAGGGCATAAAAGGCTTGTGCTTGCTTTGGGGAGGACCCACTTGCATATCTTTTGGTTTGGTTAAGTTAAGTTCTTTACCCTTAGACATTGTTACAATCAAATTCTTTTTATTTACCCCATCCATGTCATCCAAATTGTATGCACATTCACAATTGTTTGTAATGAATTCCTTTTTATTATTGTGAATACCCTCTTTCCACTACTCCTTGTGTCAAGCTTTCTCTAAATTGTATGGATCACTTCTATTATTTAGCCCATTCATCAGTCTTTCCACTAACAATATCAAGTAAGCAATCTATCACAATCACAACTTGGCTACATAAAATCACTGATGAGACAAGGTATTCAGCCATTACTTATGTACTATATATACTAATCCTTGGTTTTTTTGTGATTGTAGTGGGAAGCATGGATTGGAAGCTGGATTGTCTTCACCAAGGAGGATGCAACCATATCACTCGTGAGAGATTGTTCATGACCGTTGGATCTCTTTTACCTCTCCCTCATTCTTCTATTGTCAAGAGGGGTTGGATGTCCTTTGGATCTATTGGTGTTCTTTCCTAATTGTCATGAACATCAATTTTGTACGTAATTGTAATATTGTATGCTCGGGCACTTCTATATTTGTCTGTTTTCTCTATCACTCTACATGTCAGTCAAATAAGTCCACATCCCCCTAATATATTTTGTAAAGAACTTGTTCCTTTTCTTTTGTACTCGAGGACAAGTTTTCATTTAGTCATGGGGGTATGATGAAGCAGTTACTCTAATCATTAGAGTGGTTATTATTAGAGCGGTCACTCTAGCAATTATTCTAATTATTAATGCAATTACTCTAGCAGTTACTCTAGTAGTTATTCTAATTATTAGAGCAGTTACTCTAGCGGTTACTCTAATTATTAGAGCAATTACTCCCAAGTCTATAAATACAGCACCCAAGCACACAATTGGGAGAATTTTTTTAGCAGTCAAGTAGATAAACTCTTGTAGTTTGTCCATTTGAAAGTTAGAATATTTTCCAAGTGCCTACAACAGGATGTCTAAGTGTGGACAGATCTTTATTCAAGCATTGATGTACCTTAGCACAACATTGTGTTGGCAATAAAGACAAGCTCTTTGATTCATCCTTGCAACACTTGAAATTTTTTTTCTTAGGCATTTATTTTATTTTATTTTATTATGCATTTATTTTATTTTATGCACTTTACATTCATGTTATTAGCACAACAATTCATTTTGATCAATTAAGCAAATCATTAAATTACACAAGAATGACCCCTTCGAACATACGTGTGACACTTGATAGCTCAAAAATGATTAGCACTTGACAACCTAGCAGTGTTTGCACAAAGTTCAGGATGTGTCCAGGAAGTCGAAACGGTTACTTGTGTTAGGCTAGATTAGACCATAGTCTACTTAGAAATTAATTACTCTCAATTTCATTTTTATTTACTTAGCTTTTATTTACTTTAATTGCTGATTATTTATTGTTTTCTATATAGTTAATATTTCCTTTATCGTCAATTACACTTCTTGTTGCTAATGCAGAATGAGTACGACTTAATCATGAACATTTAAGTGTAGTACATATCTAGTAGCATATCTAGTAGTGCTCAAGTAATGTGTGCTTGGAAATCCCAAAAGTAGTACACAAGGTCCAAGATGCGTATGAATGATTAAGGACAAGTGCTCATCGCACTTAGGCTAGCTTAGATTTTACTTTATGTTGCCTATTAGCTTAATCAAGATTGTTTCCCATTGTCTCTAGGAGTAGCCTAGTTTAGAATCACATCATACACCTCACTCCAAACTAAACCATACATGAAAAAACAAATACTAGTCCAGGTGGAAAGATAGCAAAATGTGATCAACGTATAATTGTCTAGGTGCCACAACTAGTCCATCCGCGAAGTTCGATCAGATCACGCGTACATGCTTGTATTCGTATGGTTGAGTGTAGGGATACCTCACTACTCATCACTATGATAGATGTCAATGTAATGAAGGAATGACCACACAAATGGAAGATCCTCAATAGTGAATTCAACCACTAGAGCCTTTCGATCTTTGGGGGATTAACTTCATGGGGCCTATCAACCTCATGTTAAATGAAAAGGCATATATCATCATGGTGGTTGACTATTGCACCAAGTATATTGAAGCCATTACTATCTCTGACTATTCATCTTCTACGATATCATGGTTTGTACAATAGAATGTTATAAATAGGTTTGGTATGCCATTAACACTAATTTTAGATAATGGAACACACTTTACTAGTGCCACTTTTCAAAAGCTCATGCAATGCTTGGAGGTTAAACATAAACTAACAACTCCATACCATCCCCAAGCCAATGATCAAGCTAAGGTCACCAATAGAAAAATCACCAAAATACTAACATGCACAATTAGTAAATATAGGAAGGATTGAAGCAATAAACTCAACAATGCTCATTGGGCTTATTATTCAACATGGAAACTTCCTATTAGGTATTCTCCGTATGAGTTAGTGTATAGGAAACTTCTAACTCTTCCCATCCAAACTAAGATCTGCACACTTTTAACAGCTTGTGACCTTGACCTCAATCTAATTCTAGCCCAACAAGAAAGATTGATGAACCTCAACATGCTAGACTAGAATAAATTAGTGGCCCTATCATTGAATGAAGTACACAAGGCACACAACAAGCAACACCATGACCTTAGAATAAGCAAAGTGAAATTTTAACTAAGAGATAAGGTGCTTTACTAGAACCCCATGCATGTACCTCAATGTACAAAATTTCAAACATTATGGGAGCACCCTTACATTATACATGAAAATTTTCCCTCTAGGGCCATGATGATCTACCATCCTACTAGCCCACACAAAAAGTTATTAGTCAACATGCAACAACTTAAATCTTTCCTGAAGATATGGACAATCGGTGGAACCAATACCTTAATAGATGACCAAGCATGCTCAATCTTTCATATCTCCCCCTTCTAACTCAATTGTGGGGGAGATGGCCATTCATGTTAACATCCTATAGTGGCTCCTCAATTTCTCAACTTTTTTGTTTTACATCGTTTTTTATACATTTTCCATCTTCTTGGATATTTTGCAATTTCTTTTATATTTTTTTCTGGGATTTCTTACATGTATTTTTTTTCTTTATTGTCATTAGGACTTAGTTTCGAATACAGATACTAATTGATATTGGTTTATTTAATTATATTAATTAAATTAATTACTTAATGACTGGTTTTCATCATTGAATTCTAACATGGATTAATGGAACATTGGTTTTCTCATGATATTAGGTAGTGAGCTCATGTCATCCATCCATTTCACTCAAATCTATGGTGTTCTCTCATTTTGGAAGCATGAGGTTCTTTCTTATTAACAACTTATAAAGAACCTGTGACCTCGGTACTTTCTAGACTTGGAACGAATCAAGTGGACTTGACAAGGGTGTGGCTCTAAGAAAACTTGTCACTTTTTGTACCTACCTACCATCTAGAGTTTTACAGGTATTTTCATTGATTCCTCACCATTCCTAATGTTGACCAATAATAAGAAGTAATGTCTTTGCATGGTGTGGTTTCCATGAAAGAAAACGGGAATTCAAAACACACCCCTTACATGAAATAATGGGCTATAAGAATTGGTTATGGGATTGGAAAGACATGTTACCCATGCTTGAAGGCACCTCTCTAACTAAGGCCCTCTTCACTTCTTGCTTCTCTTTTCTTCTCTATTTGGAATGATGGGTGATCTCTGGGGGTGTTCACAAACTCTAGCGGTTGAACAGTCTAAGTGTGCTAATGTGAAGTCACTGGAAGTGGATAGTCTTGATTCCAATTAAGGATGGGATAATATCAAGTCACATTAATCACAAAATCCATAAGGGAATTCATGTGGCTAGGATGAGGAACTCCATTCCATACTCTCTCCCTTATCATCAATTTTGTCCATCTACCACCTCACTACCTCCTATCATGATTAATCATTGTGTCCATTTTGGTATGTCTTAATTCTTTGGTGATTTCTTACATGATTCAATTTTTAGCAATCCATGATCATTAATCATCCTTGGTGCATACGAACTCCTTGGTATGATGGCATGCAAGGGCATTCAAGGCATAAGCCCATTTTGTGGAGGATCCATGTGCATACTCTTTGTTTTGGATGCTTAAACCTCTTATTCCATAGTCATTTTGACTTCAAATCCATTGTTTTTCCCCTTGAAACATCTAGTTTGTTCACTCCTTGACAATCAAATTCCATCCAAATCTCCTTTTCCCAATTAAATTCCAAGCCCTCTTCAGCAATTTGTTCATATTCTAGGCTTTTTTGGCTTCCTCTGGACTCTAATTTCATTGTCAAACTCTTTTTCAATACTTAGTTTTTAAATATAAAAAATTTCTTAAATAGGCTACATCAACACATCCTTGTTGATGCACCCTAATGCATTGATGCAACATAACAATTCTATAAATACACATAAACACTTAGCCATTTCTGCACATTTGCATCACAACACTAGGGGAGTTTTTGCATTTTTCTATGCCCATAACACCTTCCAAGTACTATAACTTAAACACTATTTGTTCAAATCAACTCATTCTTCAACCCTCAAGCTACTAGATGTGAGATTTATGTTGTGGGGGCCACAAACCCAAGGTTTATGATGGAAAATTTTTTGAAATTTTTCAACTTCCAAAGGTTTAACTAATAAAATAATATTAAAAATCACTAATCTACAATAAGTTAAATCTCATCAACAAACTTGGGTAGCTAAATGAATAAAATAATCAATCTACCATGATCACAACTAACCTAAGTGTAACTTATCCAAAAGAAGAAAGGTATCAAGAGCATTAAAGGTTACACAATAAACACTAATCCTTGGTTGTGTTTGTGATCACAAATGGCACCAAAGAGGGGACCACAAGAAGAAGAACCATCCTATAGCCTAGGGATAATTGGTTGAGAGGAGGAAGGGGTTAATAGCCACAACAACCCCAAGAATAAGAAGTGGAGACCCATGCAATGGGACCTCTTTAGGAGGAGCTTGAAGTGGAATCTATCTATCAAATTCCCACATCAAAGATCAACTAGTCACGATAGGATAAGGTGCTAAGGCCTAGGCCTAATATGGAGGTCACACTAACCAAGGCTTTCCTAGAATGAATCCATTCCAAGGAAGTCCAAAGTTGAGTTCTTCAAAAACTTAACTTTGGTTGTTTCTGAAAATTAGCGTCAGAAGAAGTTTGCACACAACTGCAGAGGTCTTCCATGTGGTCCATTCTCTCTTCCAAAGGAGAGTGGTACATGGGGAATACCTATCTATTTTGGAAAACCCAAGGAGATGCCACAGTGAAAATTAAAGACATAACTATCTCCTACTGGGTTGAGGCCATTGCGGAGGCCCACAGGGGTAATGTTAATTGAAATTTCAACTCAGGTGGACCTTGATGCAAAAAAAGAATGGATCCAACTATGCTATGGGGTAGACTATAACCAGTATAGTGCACTCACTAAGGCAGAGAGAGCCTACTTTAAAATTGCAGCCTATCACCTAAACCCAACCATGAGGCCTAGTAAGGTCACAGTCGTCTCCACTAGTGTGTGCACCACTCTAAGTGGCAAGTTCCCTATCAATCTCCCTCAGCTTATCTTTCTCAAGATTCAAAAATGTTTTAAAGAGAAAGAGCTAGGGAGGAAGATACTTCCCTTCCTATGCTTAATCCGCAAACTATGCAAGAGGGAAGGCATAGCCTAGTATGCCAACGATACACTCCATCATGCTCCTACCTCTTCCTAGCAAGAGATGATGAAGGACAATGTAGCTGCCAAGCTGCTAGAGGAGAAGTAGCCACCACCACCACCTGCTAGTGAGATAACACCAAAGGCTTTTGTAGTTGTTAAATGCATGAAAAAACTTCATGAACAACTATTGTAGCAATAATAAGAAGAGGTAAGTGCTAGGGATCCATTAGTCTATCGGCTAGCATTGAGCCATCTTAATGAAGTTACCATAATAATAAGCTAGTTGGAGAAAACCACCCCCACTATTTTCAACCCAACACATGCAAGTGCCCATGAGAATGAATTCAGAGCACCTGAGAAGTTATAGTGTTCATCTCTAGATAACCAAAGTTCTTAGAAATTTCTAGGAATGCCACGACTTTCTCGATGCACTTAGAAGAAGGTAAGGGGGCTACTATCCTAGTAATATAGCATCATGAGTAAGAAATAGTGACAAAAGTGGTGGCTGACTAAGTTGTCGAAGCACTAAACACTCATGTGGTAGTCATGCTTGACATAGCTACACTTAGAGATGTGCAGGCTTCCATGGGAGTGACAACCAGAAGGTTGGACATAACCTAACATTAGGAGGTGTTAGACTGACTCATGGAAATCGAACAACCACTTTCAGAGATCTTTGATCTCCTAGAATAAATCACAGCTACCCAGTCGGAGCTGCTCGAGATGAAGAACAAGCTTATCATTGGAAATGCTCAACTAGAGGCAACCAGCACCAAAAACCATTGGTTAGTTATCAAGGTTACAAAATTGAAAGCCTATCATGTTGACCCTACCATTCTCAACCAAGATATCACAACAGATGAAGCTTTCCTACAACTTCAACACAAACTCAAGGAGGTTAAGAATGCCAAGGAGATGGTGGTATTCAATGCATATTTATTAGAAGATCTTGCCTTTAACATCGATAAAGATTTGGCACAACTCCACAAGGAGAACTTAGTCCTCATAAAGGACATTCATCACTTGCACAATATTGAGGAGCAAAAGGATCCAATGGTTGAATTTGTAAGACAGTAGTAAGAGCAGCTTGCCAAGGTGAACTTGGATTTGAGGAGGTTAATAGCTAAAAATAGAAATCTATCAATGGAGAAAGTCTGAGTGCTTCGCCAAATGATGGCCATTAAGATAGCCACCTCGAAAAATGATGCCTTGAATTTTGAAAGGGTGAAAAATCATTACAGGGACTCCTCAAAGAGATGAACAAGAAAGAAATTCAATTGGCTAAGGCAAAGATACACAAGGCCCTTCAGCAATTCCAATAAAGAGATGATGTATAACAATCGATCTTTGATAATTTGAATGCCTACAACAAAGCAGAAATATGCCTGAAGGAGTTGTAGATAGAGGAGATGACACAATACATGGAGCTTGCCAACCTTTGATATGCAAACTTGGTGATGCTGACAATAGGGAGACCAATGAAAGAATTGGAAAAGCAAGTGGCCAGCTCGTACCTTTACGAGGTTGAGGTTAAGCATCACAAAGAGACTAAGTAAAAGTTCGAGACAGCCAACACATAGCTTGAAGTTCCCAAGAGCCGTTTCATAGATCAACGAGTGATTGCTAAGAACTTGGCCAAATGAATGAATGACTACCATGAATTGCAAAACTAGGTAAAGATGTTCGATATTGAATGGAAACAATTTGCAACATGGTTTGTCAATGTCAATGTCAAGGAGTTATTCCTAACAATGCCCTATCCATGGGACATCCCCGTACTAGCCCACATTGGTAAAGCCACATGGACTATGTACGACCCATGGAGTAAGGAGGAGAAGATGAAAGCATTGATGGATGCTTTTCATCTTTCACCAGAAGAACCAACCACAATAGGACAACCTCAACCATAGCCACCACCACGAGTGCTAGAGCCTAGTGAAGTTCCTTTAGCATCTCAAGAGCCTCCACCTCTTGGCATTATTTGATCTTCACCTTGTCTTTGGCAACCAAAGGGTTTCAACCATCCATTTTTGTAAGGGTGTCTAATTTTGTTATCTAGGACATCCATTTTTGTAATTTTTATAATTCTATATAATTTGACACTTAGAGTTAGTTAGTCAATCAATTATCCCATACCTTCCCAATTTTGTAAGAAGCTTGATCATACTTTTGTTCACTCAAGAACAAGTTTTCACTTAGTCGTGGAGGTATGATGAATTATTTAGCTAGTTATGTTGACTACCCATTAACATAGCTCCATCAATGTAGTCCTGTTGATGCAACCTCGTCGACACATGGTTTGATGTGTTGACATAGATGCATCAATGCAGTGTCTAGTCTAGCCTATATAAATGCATGTACCCACTGCATTTATGGCATGTTAAGTCAGTAGCATAATTGAAGTCTTGCAATTTTCTTAGCCCAAAGTTAGAATATTTTTTGAGCATCCACAATTGGACTTCAGGATTGTACGAATCCTTATTCAAGCATCAATATACCTGGACACTTTAATGTAATGACAATAAAGATGAGATTTTTGGAATTCCTTGCAGCACTTAGAATAGATTAATGTTTATTTCCATGCACTTTATATTTATGTCTTTAGTTAATTAATACACTTAATAATAACACATTTCAAACATACTAATTAACGCTTGGTAATCCTAGCAGTGGCTATTTGGTACACCTAGGGATATACACTTATAACCCAATAGCATTAAAATGAGTTTAAGATACGAACAAAATGTGGGCCCATATGCTTATGTTAGGTTAGTTATGTTAAGGCTCATTAGATAGTTACATAGTTAATTTTCAATTAATTATCTTTATTTCATACTTAGATAAAATAAAAAAAATATAAAATATAAACAAATATCATGTGCCTTAGCTTACACTTAACTATACAAATGAGCTTACACAAGTAAAGCCAAGAAGACAACAATCATAACTCTCATGGCACCATCTTTGTTTATCGGTACACTTAGGGGCTAAGTCCACAGAATTCGAGTAGATTGTTGGTGAACGCTTGTGACTTGAATGGTTGAATAGAGGTACTACTTGTTGCTTGTTAATATATATAATTTGGCTAAAAGGATCTTTTTCCTTTATTAAAAATCAAATCTTAGGATTGATTCTTTTTGACTTATGGATGAGACAAATTTGAGACTAAGGTTTATGTTATCAAGATATGTTCATGAGTATAAATTAGGTAACATGGAAAATGCCTATGATTTGTTCAAACCCTCTAAATGAAACTCCACCTTGACATTATTACAAAAAAGAATTATTTACGTAGTTGGCATCTTGTGCCAAAAAAAAAAAGTTAACCAATGGGCAAGTGATACCTTTAAGTTACCCAAAAAAAAAAAACATGAATTACAAAGGTAGCCTAGATGAGTAAAGTATAAAATTATACTCAAAGCATGGTTGAGGTTGTACCTTTTTCTAAGGTTCATGAAGGTGAATTAGCCAAGGACAAACTTGTATACTATAAGGTTGTTGAGCCAATGATAGGTGACTAAAGTAGCTAGCTTATTGTCTTGTTAGCCATTAGGTTGCTTGAATCATTATATTTATTTGCAACTTTTCTAAAATATCATATTCACTATATATGTTAGGGTCTATATATAATAATGCTTTTTAAGTTCTGAACCTTCTCACAAACTCCTCACCATCATCATCCTAGCCTTGTCCCAAATAAATGGCGTCAGCTACATAAGTTTTTTTTTTACCATTCCTCTATGAAGAGTTAGATCTTTATTTATTTGTTTTTTCTTCAAATCATCTTTGATTATTTTTCCTCATGTCTTCTTTGGTCTTACTTTCATGACTTTCCTCAAACAATAATGCAACAACCTTTGTTTATAAGCTCATTATCTAATCTTCTTTATACAAACTATTTTCTCTAAAATTTTTATTTCTCTGCAATTTTATTTTATTTTAAATACATATGCTTGCCATTAACTACACATCGTCCAAGAGCCGAATAAGATATGCGTAAACTTCAACCTGTGGTAGCCTTTTCTGGCCACGAAACAACATGGAGAATTAGTTGTGAGGGTCCTTTCAAGGGAACTCCCATCATTGAGTTTAACAAATCCAAAGCACCGATACCAAGGCTGTTCTCCATCACGAGCTCTTTCTTTGTCAAGTCTACGCTTTGTTTTGACTTTTCATTAAAAATGGGGGACAAAAAACTTTTACCCTTTTCACGGAGTTCAACAAAAGCCACAACCTTCACATCCAAGCCAGGGCAGTGGTGAAATCGTGGAAATCGAAGAGATGGGTGAATGGGAAAGCAGCATGGGAATGGGCAACACTACTTTCTCTCAAACCAATTTTCAAGGCTTTATCAAAAGTGATGTCCTCACCTTCATTTAGGTGACAGTACCATTCCTGTCTACCGTCTATGTCTAAGTCTAACTCTAACTCTACCACTAGTTATGTACATGGAGATGGGGGCAGCCGTAGCAGCACAGCATAGCATGACTGTACCAGGCTGCAGTCATGCCAAAAAAATAAAAAAAAAACACCTGTACCAATGTGTCATGGTTCATGACAATAAGAACAGACAAACTTATAATAGCAACTGTTTGGTTTTGGTTTCCTATTAAGTCACAGAAGCATTTAAGAGTTTTCACTTCACCCCCTCGGCACTGTTTCCATTTTTCCAAGCTCTTCTCTTGATGTTTGTCAATTAATGCCACTGCACCAATGAAACTAATACAGGTTATTCCACTAAAGTTCAAATGTTTGGAGATCGTCGCTCCCAAATTGTCTGCTGGTCAGGTTTAGTGACTTTTGATTGATTGGAGGGTCTGTGCTGATCTGCTGAGGTGGCACGTGGCCTCTCTAGCTGTACCGTGGGTCGTGTGTTGAGGTTGGAAATCGTATTGCAACCAGAAATTTGGTTTGTGGGTGCTGCTGATTACAACTCAAGCAAGGGTAGCAGGGGTCTTGTGATGATTTGGAAAGCTCTGCAAGATTCAGATTTATGAGCATTTATTTATTTTCCTTGTATGGAGATGGAGGAGGCAAAGGGCAACGGTTAGGTCTCATCTGCTGCTGCAGCTGCTGCAAAGAGCTGTGTGATATGCTTAATGGTTGGCTCTCTAACAAAGATGCTGGGAGACCAACACTTTCTGTCATCGGAAGCTAAGAAATGGTTGGAATTTGACGGCCATTTGTGGCTATTAGGCCATTTTAGATATAAGCTATGCATCATTTTTAAAAGTTAAAACCTTTTGAATTTTATTGGAATTTGTAGCTATATAACCAGATAGTAAGTGTTTGTTTATCATGTTGTGAGACCTGATTTCAACACTGTTGGTAAGTACTTAAAACAGATTAAGTTTTTCTGTTGTTTTTAATCTAGTGACCTTTTCATACCTCCGTAAAATCAGTATTCAACTTTTGCCTAGGATCAGCACGGGGCCCTCAATGTTCAAATGGTAGAATCTAGGGAGGACTAATAGATGAATGAATGCCCAACCGGGAACCCATATCTTCTGACTTCGAAAAAACACCTTACCACCAACCTTCATGATCCTTTTAATAAGCCATACAACACAATTGCTCTTCTCAATTAAGGAGAGATCTTCAACTACCGCTGGAGTTTCATTTGGTTTGATTTGGGTATCAAATAACAAGTAATATAGCAACGTAAAACATTTATGCACCAAAGGCACCTTTGCACGTCAAATTGTAGCATGGTATAAGTTATGGCCACTGACGCTAACAGAATAGCACATGCAGCTAACTGTAACAAGGCAAGAAGTCTGTTGCAGCGGCAGCAGCTATGGTTCTGTCCATCCATCCATCCATGGGTCATGGGTTGGGAAGAATATTGGGAATGTGGGTCCCAGTTTCCCACAGGCCATGTGCTGGTGATTCTTCTCTGCGCTTGGTCTGCTTCACAGGAAACAGCCATGCCTTGCATTCTTGCAAATCTGCAATAATCAAATGCCCAACCCACAAATCCTTCAACATTAATATTCTCACTTGTCCTTTCTAGCTCTCCCTCCAAAGCAAAATGTGCATGAGAATTGCCCTTGCCTGCGAACTTATTCTCAAAAAGCAAAAGAAAATTGGGCAGAAATCCAGACACCTCGGGCTCAGCATGCACGCGCAAATATACCTTTCATTATTGTGATCAGAAAGAACAAGCAGCCCTGCCCGGCTGGGGTAATTGAGGGTTGGTTTATATTCAAGCAGGAGATGAGTTGTTTTTTGAACAGAGAAGGCCAGAATAATGTTAACCCACCACAACAAGCCACGCTCTCGCCTTTTACTTTTATTCTTTTGTTTGCGTGAAAACACTGCAGCGCCGGATTCAGAAGAATTTGTGAGAGATACTTTGTTGCAGTGAAGAAGCCAAATGAAATGATCCACCCCATGAATCCATCCACCCACCCATGATAAGAATTATTTGATTGGGAATTTTGGGTTTTGGTGGCCATGCCATCATTCTCCTTTCAGGTAGGATTAGGATAGCATTGGCATCGTCAATTCCTCATCATGTACGCCATTTCTTCTCCTGTTTTGCGTAGATTTTTTATTTTTCTGTTATTTCTGCACACACTCTCTCTGTGAGCCATGAGCTCTTGTGGGATTGTTGTGTCAACCCTTCTCATCATAAGGCCTTTGGAAGCATGTATGACAGTTCCCTGCTCTGAAATCTGAATGACCACTTCTTCTGTCTCACACTGTTGTTTTTCTTGTGTCAATGTCAAACCGTGTTCAGGCTCCGGCTCAGGGTAAGTAAGTACCGGTGTCAAATCCTTTCAAATCTCAGCTTTCTTCCTTTTGCAGTGCAGAGGAACACAAAAGAAAAGGTCCTCTGGAGCATGTATCATGTTGCAGATAAAGGAGAAATTGGTGGGTTATGCGTGAGCAGTGTGAGAGGTTTGTCAGGATTCAGGCCTGCAAGCAGGGTATTGGGTCTGGGTGGGTGCGTGGCTTCAGTTTGCCGAAGGCTTTGCAGATTCTAGGTCAGCCTTTGGACCTTAAAAATGATCCTGGTTGGTGGGTTGGGTTGTTAATGGGCTTGCTAGAATTGAAGGATTTAGTGAGTATTGGGTTCTGGGCCCTCAATTTTATTGTGGGTTTTGGGTTTGGGATCATTCCGGATTAATTTCTCATTTTCCCCAATATGGCCACCAATATGGCAATATTGCAGTGGAATAACCACATCGATGGCATGGGCAATATGGCTTCGTCGTTGTCATGTTTTCTGTGAAGCTTCTGTTGGATTTAGATTTTGGGTATGCATCTGTTGTTCACGAAACTCGTGCTTTGCAATGTTGTGTGCATCAGCAAGCATTAGGCTGCAGGCCACTGTTCATGGCATCTGCATTTTTGCAGCAGGACTTCCGATTCCAAGCTGTCCCTTTCAAACTATTGGGATGTGAGATTGTTTTGTTTGATCCTTCTTTGTCAACATTTGCTCAGTGTACTACAATCAGGGCAGACAGCAGGCTTTTTCTGCCTGCCGAATTCTGTTTGGGATGGTAGATAAAAGCCATAATGGGGCGGGCTAAATAGCGCATGAAAGCACTACCTTATGCATTGATTAGCTGACAAGCTAAACCGAGGGAAATATCAAATATCGATGAGCCATAGGGCTGTGGAGTAGTGATAGAAGCAGTACCGATTGTTAAATCTTAAAAGGGTTGAGGTTCAGAAGAAGTGCAGGATGCAGAGCTAGGGTTCATGAACACGGGGCATCTTAGCTAAATTCAAGAAAAATAACCCACGCACCGACAATCATGTTCCCAATCTTTTCCACTTTGCTCTAGAATTCTGACATCTGCTTCTGCATTGTAAACTTGATTTATGCTTCCAATGTCATGTTAGGTCTGCTCTCTAACTTTCAGGTCCTTTTGCTTTATATCACAGGTACTTCTACTGAAGCAAGCAGGAATTCAAGGACCTGGTCCATCTGTGGTTGCCTAGAGAAATGCAGGGAAGCTTACATTGAAGTTCCTGTCTTTGGTTATCGTCGGACTTGGAGATCAATAATTACTTTTGCAGAAAGCGTAAGGAAGGATGGAAGGTTTTCAGAAGCAGGGCTTCACAGTTCTACTAGGTTTTTGAGAATCATTTTGAGCTCCCACTAATCATATTTTTGAAGCATTGAGTGGTTCTGTAAGGTCCCTTCTCCTGTGAAAAGGAATACAATTGCAGGCATTGAAGAATCTTTGAATTGGCAGACATCATGAATGATTACAGCACGGAGAGCCCAAAGCCTGTATGGAGCCATCATCACCATCAATGGAGTTATTCTCCAACAAGTGAGCAGGTGCCACAGGCTGTGGACAGAGAGGCTCAGTGGAAGCAGTTTGACAACTCTGTGAATGCCGTGTCATTTGGATTCGTGGCTACTGCAATTCTTATTTCAATGTTCCTTGTAATGGCAATATTTGAACGCTTCCTGAGACCCAGATCGTCGTCATACAGCAGAGGAAACAGAGCTTTGTTCTCTTCTCAATCTCGAGCTCGAATGCGACTCTTGGATAAACTGGAACAGCCCTCTAATGTAAGTACACAGCCAAATCCTCATCTCATTTAGTATTCAGTTCAAGTAACCAAGAAAACAGATATCCTTTTCTCGATGGTATCTTTTGCTTGTTCTGTCGTCTGTTTTTTCCTTTTCAATAAATAGTTATTGGTGCTTCTGATATTCTTGCTAGAAACATTTCAGCATTGGGACATCTGAACGTTATTCAGATTCGCCCATGGTTTCTAAATATCACAGATAATTTGAATACATTGCGACAGTTTTCCAAGCATTGTCTAAATTTTCTTGCTTCTTCTTTCTCGATGTTAAGATTCCGTTTGTGGTGGAAGCTATGTCCACCACTGTGGCGGTGTGACCTTAGGAACTGTCGGTGCATGGTTTGAGTGACACCCAGAAAACACAAGTCTTTTCAGTACCGAACTTTTGATGAAACGGGCAGCAGTCCTTAGAAAATGACTGCCATAATGCTTTGAAAAATTGAGACTTGTGATATGATTAATGTGGAGATTCATAGGTACCTATTATATTGAATGTAGACAGAGGCCAAGAAATTCTTCATCATGCAACTTAAAAGTCCATAACGGGTTTTTTTTTTCGAATCCATTTCACTCTCTAGCTTCCTGTGCTGTTAGATTCAATCTCTCTAGCGATCTACCTTTTTTCAAAATGTTCATAATATGCACTCCCAGTACCCACTACCATCCCCAATCCTCTTTCCCGGAATTCAACACCGTAGATCCCCAAATGTTCAAGACAAGACATATCTTTGGCATTACCTTTCTGCCCTAATCCAAAAAATGACTAACAATCTTGTCTGAATCTTTTCGTAGCTATTCCTGCAAGTGGCTGAGGTTTCATAGATGATGTTATTGTGCAGGTGTCTTCTTCTTCGAATGCTGGAGTATCAGTGGTGATGCCGGGCCAGAATATTCCAACATTCATTGCTCATCCAGTGCCTCTTCCATGCTCTAGAGAGGGAATTTCATGGCCTAGTCATGATCATCGTGTTCCTGGCTATTTCATGCAATCCTGCAAAGTGCCTCCTGTTAAAACACAATCCTTGCATCATGCGTCTACTGCTAGAGCAAAGTCGAATGCAACTGTTTCTGCAAGTACATCCACTTAGCGGAAGAAGCGGCTTGTATTGTACATAGATAGCTTTTTGGTGGATGGTAATGGTACAAAAACAAATCAGACAAAGTGCTTCAAACAGGGCAACATCTCACAACCCCAAAAAAAAGAAAAAAGAAAAAAAATCACACCAACAGCTGCATATATATAATATTTTTTAACTATTGTGCCGGATCTTCCAAAACCAGATTATTTAGTTAGGCCAGTGCACTGATTTACATGGGTTGTTGTTCATCTGCCTGGCTGATTGGCTGTGCACACGGCCCCCCAATGTGATTGTCCTTGTGTAGTTACCATGCAGAAATGGAGATATACGCAACTTCAGAAAGTTGTATTCGGAATTTTTTTTTTGTTCAATGCTTCCATGTTAAGAATAATATTGCCGCCTCGTAGCCTTTCGAATCGTTTCTTTCGGGCGTTAGTGCAATAATCAGAAACAGACAAACTTGTATCGTCATCTCTTTTTGGTTTATGATTTACATGTTCTCAAGCCATGCGCACTGGTTTTCAGATGAAACTTTTGACAGCACGATGTTTCCATTTTGAAACCTTACCCTCCGATTTCTGCAAAAGAGGTTACAATAGTAACGGCAAACA
Organism: Gnetum montanum; assembly: GCA_015680685.1. NCBI lineage: Eukaryota > Viridiplantae > Streptophyta > Gnetopsida > Gnetales > Gnetaceae > Gnetum > Gnetum montanum. The sequence goes on from MNCI01006273.1 coordinate 504,945, forward strand.
AACTTTGATAATTACAAGACAGGCATGCATAATTTAGGCCCCGGGTGCTGAAATCCTGTAAACTTTGTAGATTTAGTGGTTTCTGCAGGAGTATGTAATCCGATGGATCAAAGTAAATGAAAGTGAAAGTGAAACTTAACGATGATGGATTATATGTTAACCATTAATTCAAGAGACATGTAGATTGGGTTCTCATAACCTATGCATCAAAGAAAAAGGAGAAATGAACCATATCTCAAGCAAGCTATCATATACAAGGAACATGAATGTAAGTCACTTAAACCAGAACATGAATGTAAGTCACTTAAATCGTTGCTTTGCCTTGGATCTTTGCTTAGAGAATAAAGTTTTAAGTTTTGAGAAAATTTAATAAAATAGTAAGATGTTAGCATGACAGATTAGACTAGGAAATTTAGGAAATTTCAGTGTATGTTTAATTCCAATGAAGAATTTTGAAACTGTTCAAAATGGTTTAAAAGGATCATCACCTAGAGCCATAGGGCTCATTTTGCTAAGCCAAGAAGGTTGGTAGATAAGCGAAAGTCTAACCTCTTCAAGTAGTTGCACATGTACGCCAACCATTCTATAGCGTAGATAGTTAAGTAAAATTTCATACCTATTGGGGATTGGATAGGAATTATGGCTTCCTCAATAACATATTTATCTACCTTGTTAAAGATAATAACCATTTTATCCCTAGGTTGCCATAAGTAATGAGGTATTATCCTTTTTCTTGCTAGTGTGACCTCTGCTCCTATGTCAATTAAGACATCAATTGGATAAGGTTTGAACTTATCTAATTTAATCCATAGAGTACACATTGGAACTTGAAGAATATTCTTTTTATTTGTGTTTATTCTGATGGGTTGGTCTTTATGTGTTTCTGTCTCATAACATTGTCTTTGATCACTATTTTCTTCTGATTGTAATTCTTCAATTTCTTTGCTGGCCCATTGAATAAACTTTTGTAATTGTTCTATCCTCCTAGTTCTTCAAACAAATATATTAACCACATCAATATATAAATGTTTATTTTTTTTCTCTGTTTGTTTTGATGTTTGGGATAATTGGTTTTCATCTAATATTTGCTCTAATTCCTCCAATTCTTCAGATATGGATGGATCTGGTTGTGACCCTAACTGCCATTCTTTTTCTTTAATAAATTGTTTATAACGTCTAATTTCTTCTTTCTTTTTCGTTATTTAATTTTCTACGAGTAAATATTTATTTATGTTATCTAACGAAATTTTTTCTAATTTATGTTTTAATTTGCCTAGATCAATTTTTAATTGCTCTAATACAAATTTATCTTCTTGTAGTGACAATATAGATTCAACATTTCTAGATGATGAAGCATGACATCTATTCATATTCATATTGCAGTAATATACGTCTTTATCTTCATCCGTTTCATATTTATGTGAGTCATCCGAAGTCGAAAATGTATGTACCATACCTCCCTTGGAAAAAGGTTGGTTGTATACATCATAAGAATCAGAATCTTTGAAGTAGATATCCTTGGTGGGATCATACTGTATATCCTGATCACTATCAGTGAGGAATTCATAAAATTGTTCCGATAGATGATGTTTTTGAATAAAATGGATTTTATGCTGATCCTTACCTTTGTTGGGACAAGTTGTTGCAAAGTGAGGATCATTGCAAATAAAACATTTGACATCTTTTCTGAGAATCTTATTTTGACGTCTTCAGAAATAACCTAAAAATCTTTTGAATCTACATATTGGTTCTTGTTTCCGTTGCCACTATTGGCTAGGTCTGGATTTATAGTTTTTCTTGTTATTTCTACGATTACAGTTGGTACATATTTTTTTACCTTTATTTTTATTATTATACTTTTCCTCTGAACATAATTCTAAACATAAATTTCTACCTAATTTATGATTTAAATCTTGAACTAAATGTTGTGCCTGCTGTGTATAACATAATTATCTATTTGTATTTGTTAATAATTGTTTAATTTGCCCAAAACTCATTTCTGCTAAGATTAAACCTTGTTTCTTCAGTTCTTAAGTATATTTATTACAGAATGGTTGAGGTAGACATCCTAACAAATGTTTTTTAGTAGCAACTTCATGAGTTAATTTATTGTAATAGTACCAATATTCCATTTCATCTAAGAATGTAGGTAAATCCTATATCTTAGTTAATTTGGCTTTAAAGTAACTATCGCGATAAACTTCCTCCACATTTCCTTTTTGTCCAATAAATTCTTTTATTATAGTACTTAAAAATATTACTGTGGATGGACCTATGATTCTTTGTTTTACATGTGTTGGAATATGCATACACCATTTTCTAAGAATATCTTTAAAATTATATGTTGTGTTGAGTATTACTTTAGCCGTAGATTTTTGCTTTATTTGTATTTGTACATCAAGATATGATTGAATATTTTGACATCCTTTTAGATCTTTATTATCTAAATAAAGTATTGGTTGCTTATCTCAAGATTTTCTTGTTTGCATTAATGTAGCCATTTCTCCTTATTGCACAGTTTCGCCTATTTTATTTCTAAGTATTTGTTTTTCTTCGTCAGTATTGATAAAAGTAGAACTACTTTTTTCTTGATCTGATTGTGCTGTGTTATCAGAGATAATTAAACCTTTTCCTTTTAATTTGGCTTTTGCTTTTTGTTATTTCTTCCATTCTTTCTTATCTATTCTTGTTATTTCAGGTGGTGATGAAGGAAAGAAAATTTGTTCTATAGAAGATGGTAAAGGTGGTGCACTTGGTTTGAAAGGTGATGAAGGTCTATTTTTTGGTACCATACTTGTCTAATAGTGCTTCATTATTTATATTTTGTACTACTAATGTTTGTGACATAGTTGCTTTATTCATTTCTTCTAATATTTCTAATTACACTTTATTTGAATACATTACATCTCCTATAGTCGTATTAATCCAATTTAGTAGACATACTGTATCTGTAGGGCATGATAATGATTTCTTTACTTGTAGTTGCCATACAAATTCTGAAGCTTCTTCATTAATCAATTTATGTTTCATTAATTCATATTTCCTATGATATTTTTCTTCTAATTTTTTTAATTTTTAATTTTGCTTCTTTATAAATTTTATCTTGATTTGATTCATCTTCTTCTTTTTTAATATTCATGTGTATGAAAATTTTTTATCAAGGCATCACATTCTGTACAGTGATAATGGCTATCAATTTGTTCTAAAATTTGATGTCTACAGGATGGATCTCCTTGTTCTACAATTGTTTTTGAAGAAGAGGTTGAAGCTTGTGATATTCTATCATCTTCTAGTTGTTGTTGTTGTTTAGTCTTAACAATTTGTAATTGTTGTTGTAAAGCTATAATTTGTTGTTGTAACTCTTGTACTAAACTTGGATTATTAGAAGATGATTGTTTTGTTTCTTTTATTTGTTTTAATAATGGAGCTTCTTTTTTACGAAAAATATTTTTCTTTGGTCTACACATTGGATCTAATGGATCATAAGAGATAAACTTGGGAACTTGAAGATTAACCTGATATTTACGTTTTGTTTGGGTATGATATGGTTTCAGATATGAAAAATATATATCATACTCATTTGTCAAATCTAGATATTACATATGTATCGGCAAATCTTTTGTGTCTATTTCTACACCATGTTCTATATTAGTTGTTCCTACTTGAGTTTTAGATTCTCCAAAGGGTAATAGGATTTGTATACTAGTATTACTAAAAAGTTTAAAAAATAATCTAGTACCTATGGTTGTTGATGGGATGCGATATCGCATCGCATCGTGCCTATGCGATATCGCATCATCCCTCGCGATATCGTGGTGCATCGTCATATCTATAAATAAGAGGCGACTCTCCCTTGTTTCCTCATATTAGGCTAGACAGTAGGGAAACTCTGGTAGATTGATCACTCCAGAGATAGAATATTTTCCATATGCCCGTAGTAGGAGTCCTAAAGTGAACGGATCTTTATTCGAGCAAACATTGTACTTGAACACAAGTTTGTGTACGGCAATAAAGACGAGCTTCTTGGATAAACCTTGCAGTGCATGGAATAGGCTAATTAGGATTTTATTTACTGTTATTTATTATTTGTTATTTATTATTTGTTATTTATTATATGTTATTTACTACTTTCTCTCTCAACCCTTCTCTCCTAGTTAAGTGCCTCAGTATGACCACTTCAAGCACATGCGTTACGCGTGGTGATCCTAGCAACGACTAGCGTTTGGTAACCACGGTTGCATTGGTTTAGGGTGTGTACGGTAAGTAGGAATGGATGCTGACGCTAGATAATTTAGACTTAGTTCATTAGTTAGAGTTAGTAATTAGTTTCTCAACCCTTTACCTTGTTAGCATAGGAGACAAAAACATAAAAAGCTATAAAAATCATACACCTCAGAGTTACTTAACCATACATCGTGACAACTACAAGTAAGTCTGGGAAGACAACGAATGATTAACCCTAAGTGTTCCATGGGCGTGTAGGCACTTAGTCTGCGGAGTTTGATCGGATCATGCGTGCTACACTCATATTCGTATGGTTGAGTGTAAGGGTATCTCGCCACTCATCATAGGCACCGTTGCCGAGGACTAAGTGTTTGTGCGCTGAATAGAACATAAGATATCACTCACATTGTTGGGAGCCTAAACGAACCTTCGGGTTAATTAAAGAAAAATTTATATAATGGTAAATAGCACACTAATAAGACACTATCTTCTTCTTCTTCTCATAAGAGCAACTCACCACTTAGGGATAATACAAAGAACAATCGGCAATCAAAAATACATAACCTAAATCCACCAACTCCTCAACAAAATCGAGTGGTATATACTCATCCCGATGAGTATATTCCAAACTTTACCTTTATCCTCCATCAAGACGAACAGCTGCGATGGAGAGATTTGCAAGGTAACATCGTGTTACCTCCAGATCGATCAGTCCCCAATATGCTCCTCCGTGCTTTGGCACAGATTAGCATGACTCAGCTCTATGCTGAATACATTATAGGTGACTTTGATACAAGGGATTACCATCCCACAACTTTACAACGTATGAGGGACTCAAGGCAGGAGAGCCAACATACACTGTTGAAGGACAAGAAGGTCCCGCACGTCCTTAGTGAATCAGAGATGGTGAACCACTCATAACAGGTTCTCTATCAAATAATGTTCCTCCTCCGAATGATGGTGAGGAGGTTGGGTATCAGAACCTATGATCAACGATACATAACACTGGTTCTGATCCCCGTGAACGCCAACTGTTCAAAGAGGGAACAACAACTCATAATAAGGACAAGCACTTAGATTGTCATCACAATCAGGATAGAAACCACAGAAGAGAAGGCAAGAAGCATCACCATGGCGATGGTTCCCCTTCCTCTTCTCCTTCATCTCACACACCCTCTCCTTCCACATCTGGGCACAACCATCACGAGCATAACGGTGAGGATAGAGGTAGGTGAAATGAGAGACCTCGACGAGAGATTCAAGAGAGAGGACAAGGGCATGAACGAAGGAAAAGTAGGGAACAACGTAGACACCATAGATGTCATGAAAGAGATGATCATGACGAGCCCCTAGTTGCCACCTGAAGCATGTTGAATATAATGGAGGTAGTGAGAATACCAACAAAGCATTTAAAAGATAGCCGGATCAAGCATTTAGACATGAACAATATCCCATGCTTTGAAAGGGGATACAACACTGATCTGTAGCATCATTTACAGGCATTCCACGATACTTGTGCCTTGCAAAATATAGAAAACGAGTGGCAGAAACTAAATTTGTTTCCCAGGGCACTCATTAAGGAAGTAGAGAGTTGGTATCAGTCCTTAGAGCTGGAAACCATGAAGTGGTGGAGTACGATGTTAGAACTCTTCAACGATAAATATCAGACGTACTCCAGAGTGTCTAACTTGCGTAAGCAGATCCAAGGATGGAAGCAAGGTACTCATGAACCCTTGGATGTTGCCATGGGCTGCTATTACGCATTGTTACATCGTTGCCCGGGCCATGGTTATGCACAGCAGGATCAACTCTGCCACATTGTAGATGGGCTAAGGTATGAAACCAGGAGAACCCTTGGGACTTATGCCCAAGGGAGACTATCAGAAATTAGATCCCATGAAATTCATCGCTTGTTAAAACAAGTAGCAAAAGAAGAAGGTGAGCTACAAAAAAGAGAGAGTGCAAAAGAATACAACCATGATCCCTCCGTTCAGAAGAAGGGAGTGAAATTTTGTGATGAAGAGGATGAGTCACCACTCGAAGAGTTGGTGAACAGAAAAACCTTGTTGATTCAAAAACTAACAACAGAAGTATAAGCTAAGATGGATCAATTGTGGGATTCCTTAAACTCTAGACTTGAAACTGTCTTGAAAATTGTAGAGGAGTCTAAGGAGGAATGAAGTAGTAACAAGAACAAGACAAAGTGGAGAGATTTAGGCTCTGCACATAACAAAGGTAAGGGGAAAATTACTATATCCGATGAGGTTGTAGATTCAGACACAGACAATGACAATGGATGTGAGATTTGCCAATTTGACCATCCTAAGAGATGTTGTTCAATCATCTCACATCTATAAGAGTCTAGGGTGTATGCACTTAATTTGAGACTTAACCAATGGTAGACACCCTGAAGGTTACCTTATCCCCAAGGTAACCCAAGAAAGTTCCACCAACCATTGACATACTATCCAAGTGGAACTCCACCACAACCCATTGGACAACATCAGCAGTGGAAATACCCATAGTCATGGGGGATGCCACCGCCAAAATAACAATACCCTTACCAGAAACATGATCCTTATGGATATTATGTGCAGCAGCCGATTTCTCCAAGTGNAAACATGATCCTTATGGATATTATGTGCAACAGCCGATTTCTCCAAGTGACTCCATGAGTCACACAACTCCCCAACATCACTCCCAAGTTCAGGAGTACTTTAGGAGGACTCCTTCTCCTCTGGGAGGCACCCCACATACTTACCATCCTCCAACTCCATCCGCACCTCTTCCACCTGTAGTTCCCATATAACCTACTCCAATAATGCAAGGGGAACTCCCTACTTAACCGCAGCAATGTAACGCTACAAGAGCTGTAAACATTCAACCCGTTGCTGGTTTTGACAACTGTAAAAAGAGAAGACCTTTCTTCAGAACCAAAAGCCCAAACAAGCTCTTACAACAATAAGTAGTTGAGTCTAGGTACACTCCTCCACCATCTAACACTTCAAAGCACCCTTTAGTCTAACAACAGAGCTGTACGCATACGGTTATGTTAACGCATACCGTAACCGACTAGATCAAGGTAGGCCACCTTCCCAGGAAACTATCTGACCTTGGGAGTCCCTTAATCTATTTACAAATTGACGGGAACAAACCACATAAGGCTCTTCTTGACTCAGGTTCTGGGGTCAACTTAATTTCATGAGAAATGTATCAAGCCTAGAACCTACCCCAACTTAAGAAGAGCAACATTCAACTAGAGTTGGCAGACCAGTCCATCACCATTCCCTTAGGATCAGTGGAGTTCATTGCTACCATTGTAGATGGTTGGTCCTACCCAGCTGACTTCCTTGTGATAGAAGTTAACAGCTTCAACGGGGGCTTCCCAATTATAATGGGAAGGCCATGGCTAAGTACAGTAGATGTGTACCTAGGGATCCGCGATCTTTCCTTGTAGATATCTAAGATAAACATTTATGGAAAGATCAAGAATAAGAAAGTTCCATGTATCACATATAGTGACTCAGAGGGTGATGACATGGAAGAATGTTCAGCATCTCTTCCATGTAATCAGTGTGTCTAAGAAACCCAAATTCAAAGGTGCCTGTATGTAGCAACCACTCAAGTAGTGAACACCCCGTGGTTGATAGCTACTAGAAAGAGCAAACCAATATGCATGAAACGAACTGAGGAAACAACTCATGTTAACAACGGAGGCATAGATACATTGGAGTATGAGCGTCGCCAACTTCCACCCCTTAATCTGAGAACATCAATGGGAAGAAGTTGGACACTTTTACGAAATTCAAATAGATGCTCATTATTTTAGATCTCTCCCTTTTAATTCAATCATGGGGGAGATGGCCACTTATGCTGATCATTGGAGGCCCTCAGTTCTTTTTAGTTTTTTTTTACATGTTTTTGTTTCGTACTTTTTGTTTTACACGTTTTTGTTTTACAAGTTTTTGTCTTACACATTTTTGTTTTACAAATTTCTTTAACTTTTCTTGTTTTTGTTTTACACATTTGTTTAACTCTTCTTGTTTTTGTTTTACACATTTCTTTAACTTTTCTTGTTTTTTTTTACAACATCGTTATACTTTTTCATTTTGTGTGTGTGTGTGTGTGTGTGATCCACCTTGTAAGTTTGTCACCTAATAAGTGTTCTTCATGATGGTATGAACTATTTTCCTATTGATTGCCAATGTTTGGTTTTTACCTTTAAGTTATGATGTTGATACTAAGGTATGTTCTTTTGATATGGCAAACAATGACTCCACTTCATCCATCCATCTACAAAGTCTATGGTCTCTCTTGGCTTGGAAATGTACAATCCCTTTCTAATAAGAACTTTAACGAACCAGTGACTGGGCACTTTTCAAACTAAGGAAGGACTTAAGGTTTGACAAGGGTGTGACTTCAAGGAAACTTGATGCTTTTGTGTTGGCCATTCTCTTGGGTGCTTGGATGTTTTCTTCTTGAGTTTTCTTGCCGTTCCGATGTTATCCAATTATCGAAAGCTGAGACAATAAAAATAAGAAGTCTTTGCATGGTGTGGTTCTCACGCATACAAACATAAAACACACAAAAAAAAGGAAAAGAAAAGAAAAAGTGAGAATTCAAAGCACACCCCTTAGACAAAATAATCCCTTGGGCTACAAGAACTGGTTATGGAACCAAAAATGTTCCCTTTAACTAAGGCCCTCCTTGCTTCCCATTCTCTCCTCATTTGTTAATTCAAAATGGTGGTGGCTCTTTGGAGATGTATTCTTGTTACTCAAGTGGATGGTTTGGCCGAATGCATTGATGTGAAGTTACTGAATGTGGTTGGTTTGAGGCCGGAGTTGGAATGAGATTTGCCAAGTCACATTAATCATGAAACACATAAGGGGCTGTACACCACTTTGTTCTTGGGATTCCATTCCATTCTCTTCTCTCCATCCTTCTCTCCATTGTTCACCTCATTGCCGGTTGTATCATTAGTGTATATTTTGGTAGATACATTGTTTTCTTTTTGGTAAATTCTTGCGGTTAAGACTTTAACTCTTGTTTCAAATGACATTCCCAGAGCCTACAGACTCTTTGAATGTGGGTTTGTCACGGCATTAAGGGCATGAGCCTGCTTTGGGGAGGACCCACTGACATTCCTATTTGGTGCACCAGTTAAATTCTTTCCCTTAA
>MNCI01006276.1:8026-99522 GCA_015680685.1 Gnetum montanum
AATTAAAAGGTGAAAACTGGAAAAAAAAAAGTTAAAAAATTAAAGAAATGAAAAAACATTTATTAATTCTTTGTTGTTAGAATGGAGGATACCCCCCATAGCTAAATGGTTGAGCATGGCTAGAATTAATAAATGGAAGGTTAGGATCCTTGCATGTTGGAAATATTGGGACCCGGTTATACTTACCCCATTGGGGTTCACACACTTGATTAGAGTTGACATAGTGGGGTGAGTTATAAGATGTGGTTAATTTATAAGGAGTTAACCCACTATGGTATTTGCGACTGTAAGATAGTATGCAAGGATCAACATGTTTTCCCATGTGGCTATATTCATTGGGCCTCATGGTTATTGGAGTATTGAGTGGTGGCCATGATAAGGTAACATGAGGCATTGGGTTTGAAGAGGAAGATGCACCACAATGTTGGATTTGTGCTGAGTTGGCAGATGCAGTGGTTTCTGAACTGTGGTGCCCCTTTCAACGGTCACGTCTAAAGAAAGGATGCTTTCGACGTTGTGGAGGGTTCCTAATACTATTGAAAATAGAAACACAAGTAACATTCATGGGTTGATGCTGTGGTGCAAAACCTTCTGGCATAATTGGTGGCGATGTAGAAGGAGGTGAAGGATGAGAATGTTTTTGTTAAGAGAAAGTATAAGGTACATGAGGTGGTGACCTTGGTGGAGAGGGCATGAGTGGATAGTATTCCAGAGAATGATAACAATGAGGTGAAATAGAGGATGATGATTCGGTTGGAGAAATAGGGTGTTGAACATCGTAAGAATTTGGTGTTGTGACATACAAAGGATATGATCGGGTTGCCAATGGCTTCCCCCATGACTGGGGCTTTTGCCATTGTGGTTGAACTCGATATTTCTATATGACATCTGGGTGTAACATTTCTCCCAAATGCTCATGTAAATGTGACAAAACTGGGCATTGGCCTTTGGGGTGATCGTGTAGACAGACGTTGCATTGATATGAGAAGTTGAAAGTTGAGTTCTTATTCTTATAATCTTCTACCCTTTGTTCTAATTATTACATGGTGTCTTGTACTATTTCTTGATTTGGAATCATTGTGCCTCTACTATTGTTAGCATATTCTCCATATTTTTTGTGCACCCACTCTGTCATCTTATTAATCATTGCCTTGATTTCATCTAGTGATTGTTGCATTGGCAAAGGTAGAAATAGTTGCACTTCCTCAAGGTGAGTTGATTTCTCCTCTTTATGGTTATGGACTTTGGCTAATTCGAGATTTTGATCCCGTTGAGAGTTTTCAACATTCTCCCATTTAGCCATTTCTCTTTCTTCTTTTGCTACCCACTTAATAAGCTCTTAAAGTTGATGGGTTTGTAGCTTGTATAGTTGACCTTGGGCATACATCCCTAGGGTATCCCTTGTTTCATTACGGAGCCCATCCATGATGTGATACATTAGCCTTTCCTCAGAGAATCCATGGCTTGGGCAATTTTTTAACAACGAATAGTATCTTTCTAAGGCCATGTCCAAGGGTTCATGTTACCCCTGTTTCCATTCTTGGATTTGTCTCCTCAAGGTTGACACTCTTGCGTAGGTTTGATATCTTTCATTAAATAGTTCTACCATTGTCAGCCAACGTCAAATTGATTTTGGTCTTAAGGACCTATACCATACTTTTGCTTGGCCAACGAGTGTCATAGGAAAGAGCTTAAGTTTTTTCCACCCATTATCAATATTGTTCCATGTACAGGCATTGTAGAAGGCTTATAAATGTTGGTGTGGATATAAATCATAGCCTCCTAAAAACTTGAAAAAGTTGTTTAAATCAAGCTTGGGTAGATGACTTTCTTTGTGAAGCCTATAGGATATTCGAATAGCCTCTTGTATAGGCATTAGGCTCTTAGTGGCTAGCAGGGGTTCATTGTCACTAAGTAGGTTGTGAGTTTGTGAGTTGGAAAGATGTTGTCCCTATTCATGTTGGCATTCTTGATTTTCTTTGTGAGCTCAATTTTTAGTTCTACGTTGATCCCTTAAAAGAAAGTCATCTGTGTCACAATCTAACATTGAAGGAGTAGAGGAAGAGAAGGAACTGTAAAACTTGTTATGAATTTTCTAAGTCTTCCAATCATCACTAAGTAAGTTCTTGTTAGTTATTGAGAAGGTCTTAGGCCTTTCAGGCCCCTTCGTTCTATGGGATGTCCCATCCTCACTAGAGGTATCTGGGTTGGATGACAAAAGTTCTGGAGTATCGTTGGGGTGTCCCTAAACATATGAAACTCCTGCATAATATTGAGTACTCCAAACTTCATCTTCATCATAAATTTTGTTGGTTCTCAAATGAATTGCCTCATTAGTGGTTGCAGGATCATAGTCTTGTGAGAGAGACATTATTGTCAATTGTGTGTGGCTTATTCGCAATTACTTTCTTTCCAAAAGATATATCTCATTAATGCTTCTTTACAATGATCATGGATGATATAACTAATCTAGAGGGCTAGCACCATCCCCAACAACGACACCAATGATGAGTGGCGAGGTACCCATACACTTAACCATACGAATACGAGTTAATCACGCACAATTCGACGAACTCCGCAGATGGGCTAGCTGTGGTGTCTAAATAGTTACTCATTGATCGCAGTCTGCTATCTTCTCACCTGGACTAGTATATGCTTTGTCACGTATGGTTTAGTCCAAAGTGAGGTGTACGATGTGGTTTCTAACCTAGTGCTACTCCTAGAGGCAATGGAAGATAACTTTAATTAAGCTAGGAGAAAAAGGGGAAGAGAATATAAGTTAGCCTAAGTGCAATGAGCATCCGTTCCTTAATCATCTGTATACATCTTGGACCTCATGCATGACTACCACTAGGATTACCAAGCACATGGCCTTGGTACGCTACTGGAATACTAAGTAGTCACACTTAAATGCTTGTGATTAAGTTGTACTCATTCTGCGTTTAACAACAGGAATAGTAAATGACGGTAAAGAAATATTAACTAAGAAAATAATAAATAACAATAACAATTAACAATAATAGTTAAATAATTAAAAATAAGTGAATGCTACAATGATGGAGTAATCTTGATTTTTATTGTCGATCATGTGCATGTCCAAGTACGTCACACTTGAATAAAGGTTCCATACAATTACAAGCATCACATTGCCGGCATGCACGTGGGAAAATAGTCTAACTCCTATTGAAACAAACTACAAGAGCTTCGCTACGACTACCAAAAAGATTCCTAAGTGTAGCGGGTGCGCACTTATTTATAGCTAGAGATAGACACTGCATTAATGAGGCCATGTTAACTCATGGATAGATGCATCGACGAGGCTCCCTTGATGTAGCCCAGTCGATGCATCGACTGAACACTTCATCAGACTTCTTGGTGATCAATGTGAAGGATACTGATAAGGAATGTCCAATAATAATGGGGAGGGCATGGCTTAGTAACATTGATGCTAGGCGAAACATGAGGGATTTATTTGTGGAGATCTCGAAAGAGGACAAACATGGAGCCATCCATACACAAATAATTCCATGCATAATTGCTAAAAGAGAAGGGTGCAATAGTGGATAGAATATTTAAAGTACTAACATAGACACCATACTAGTCCATAGTAATAATGAAACACATATGTGTGCAGAAAGAATAGCAGAAGTTATAAAACCAAAAGACACCTTATGGCCACTAATTGAGAGCCTTAGTTTGTCAAACATATGGATGGATACACATGAACCACTTACTAATTCCTATATGAAGAAAATAACTCCAACTAACGACTTGGAAACAAAAATATTAACTCATAAACACATACCAGTAGGAAAGGAAAATGAGAACTTAGATGATCAAAACTCAACTACCATCAAGATCACATGGGATAATCATAAAAAAGTTAAAACCCTAAAGATGGTAAGAGAACCACCCAAAGTATATGATTTAGGAGATCTGGGGAGCATTTTCCAAACACTTTCCTGAGAGTTTAGTTGAGGAGGAGACACCCTATCATGACCTTGGAATTAATAAGTAATTTTTCATTTTCTTTTACATTTCTCTCATTCTTTTATACTTTCTCATTTCTTCAAATTTTCACATTCTTTAATATTTTTCAATTCTTTAACATTTTTTTTCTTTATACTTTTTCATAATTTTTACCATATTTCCCATTTCTTTTATACTTTGTTTTAGACCCTTTGTAAATGATTTTTGATTATTAATAAAACACATTTAAATAAAGGCAAGATGTAACCCAATAAGGTGAAAATTTCTCTATATTATCAAGTCATAAAAGACTGATTTTGTGCACAATGAGCCCACATCATCCATCCATCCATCCATGCTATTAATAAGAGGTTCTTACCATGGTCATAGTGATATTCTTTCCATCATCAAACTAAGAATAAACTTGTGATTATTATGGTTAGATAGAAAAGAAAAGAACCAAGGGAAAATGAGAAGGTTATGACATTAAGGAAACTTGTGGATTCTTTTTGGATTATTATTGTGAGTTCTATCATGTTACTATGATTGTATTCTGTCCTTGCAAATCTAATAAAGAATGGTAGTGCTACCTTAAAAAGGGTGATACAAATAACAAATAAAGGGCTCTGGGGGTTTCACTGGAAAGACATGTTACCCATGCTTGAAGGTAGGTAGCTTCTTAGAAATGTAAAAATAAAAATAAAGTACCATGAATAAACTCCTCCCTTGGACAATACACCAAGTGACAATACTCTTTGTAACATTGATAGTCTTATGATTATAATTCCAAGAGATGAAACGATGTGATGTCACTGGAATGTGATCTGGACTTGGTTTGAATCTTGGACAAAAGGCTAATGATTACCTTAGCCACTAATAAAACACAAGAATTCATTATGCCTATGGTAAGACACCTCATGTCCCTATTTCTGCAATCCTTTCTAAAACCATTTCATCTCAGTGTTTGAATAATCATAACTTATGATTTTGTGTAATATAGAGTTATTTTTCCAATTTGGTGATACTAATATGTGTGTTTTGATAAACAAGAATGCATTACATTCAACTCCTTAAGTGCCTAAGGACACCTCTAGGTGTGGTTATACAAGGGCATTAAGGGTTAGAACCTGCTTTAGGGAGGAACCACTTCTAGAACTGTTGTATCTTATACCTACCAAGCAAGTCAAAATCATCTTGAGCCTTACAATTCCAATAAATAACAATAAATACTATCCATATAATTCATACTATCCATTCTAATAAAATAAAAATGTTGTTTTTTTCATCCATTCCATCAACACCTCATATACTTTCATAGCCTAGGATTCCTTAATCATAGACTTTCAACCCTTATTTTTCATAACTAAAGCATCATGTCCATATCAAGACCCATTCAACATGATGCCTATCTTCTAACTATCCTATGGAACTCAATTTTTTCTGAGAAAAACATTTAGAAATTTTGATTTTTCTATAGAGACATCGTATCCATGATATCACAAGCACCTATGATATCGCATCTACGATGTCACATTTATGATATTGCATCCATAAATACTATATATAGCACAAGCGAGTTAAGAAATTTTTTTTCATTTATGAATTTCATAGAAAGGAAGTTGTTGCCAATTTTTCTTTGTAGCTAAAGAGCTTTGCCACTCCAACTTCTAATGCCCATAGCTTGCTCATTATTGCCTTGATTTACGTGATTTTTGAATTCATGTGATCTTGGAGTGATCACCTTAGTTGTTGTGGGGCCAGGGGGGGGGGGGGGGGGGNGGGCGGTGGGTGTGGGGGTTGGGTGGGTTGGTGGGGGAGGGGGAGGGAAGGGAGGATACTAGTAAGGAAATTTTGAGTCAATTTTTTCAAAATTGCTAACAAGCAAATGATATTATAGGGGTAAGTCTAAGGAAACATATTAAGAATTTTTAAAGTAAATCACTCATGTTAAGGCCCAAACAACTTTAAGAAGACTTCTAATCAATCATACCACTCATCTAAAGTACTAATGGGGTTGTTATTGAAAACTTTTCTAACTCTACAATCATAATGAACTAATAACTTGATATAATTAAGGGTATGAGTAAGGTATCAAATTGTTGCTCATTTATTAGAATATTCTAGTAATTCCAAACCCTTGATTGATTGTAGATGGTTCCAAAAGAGGAGCATAAGGAGAACTCCCATGACTAGTAAGCAAAACACCATGAGGTCATGGAAGAGGATAAGCGAGCGAGCAAAATCCACAAGTAGAACAAGGAGAGTAGGAAGCACAATCCTTCAACATTCATTAATAATATCTTATTGTAGAGTAATCTTCTCAAGTAGAAGTGGATGTTCCACTAGTGTCCATCTAGGGAAAACAACTTACACTATCATCTGAATGCCTTCAAGCTATTCAGGAAAAATCCATCATGTTGATAGTAATTATGAAACTCAACTTTGGTCCATTTTTTGAATTTTCTCTAGAAGTTGTTAATGCCCAACTTCAGTCATCTCCTTTATGGCTTACTTTAACAAACTATGGAGAATGGTAGTTAGGAGAAACACTCCAATTTTGGAAAAATAGAGAAGTTGATGTGATAGTCAAAATTAAAGGAATCTCAGTATCTTACTCAGTTAAGGCAATAGCAGAGGTATTGAATGTGCCTAATCAAGAAGTAAAGGTGGCATAGATATCAACTAGGTCTAACATAGATGTTAATAAGCTATGGTTGTAATGGGCTTATGGAAAGGAAGAAAAAGAGTATAGTGAATTGATTGTAGAAGAAAAGATCTATTTCAAAATTGACAATTATTACTTGTTTCCTACCAAAAGGTTAAATTGAATCTCTACATATGTGGCTAGAGGGAGTGCAATATTAATAGAAAAATTTAATGCAAACATTGCTTACCTCTACTTCATAGAAATCAAAAGGTAGTTCAAAGAGAAAAAGCTAGGGAAGTTAATGCTTCCATTCCCTTGTCTTATCTAGAAGTTATGTAAATGAGTTGGTATCTAAGGGCATACAAATGATGCATTTAGGAAGGCATAGAATGCTTCCTATGCTAAGATGCTCAAGCCAATACCTCCCAAAAAGGACCAATTAGAAAAACAACTAGGTACTAAGGAGACTACCTAACCCATAGGACAATAGTAGCAATAGCCATAAGTTCCAGCACCTCCTCCATCACATGATTAACAACCTGTAATGATTCATCTATAGAAAATTGTAGAAACTATCAGTTGGGAAATTAGAGAAGAGGCCAATCTATTCAAAGTTATTGATGATGTAGTAAGACCAACCATTTTAACCAATCCTTCCAGTGGACAAATATTGTTGCAGTTAGGAGGAGTGGCCGAGTGGTCACAACAAATTTTTGGGAATGCTGCATCGTTCCAAGTGGTTCTTGAATCTAAAGAAGGACCCATAGTTGTGGTCATGCAACACCATTATGTAGTGAGAGCCATAGAAGTGATTACATATCATATCAAAGAGTCATTTAATGCATCTATTGTGCCATCAGCTGATATTTTTGGAACCAAAGATGCTCAAATGCTAGCTGGTACCTCTATGACTATTGCAGAACATGAAGATGTGTTAGATAGACTATTATAGATAGGACAAGTAATGATAAATCTATTTGATATTCCTAGTGATATCACTACAACATAGTTTGCATTAATTACCACCAAAGGAAAATTGATCATGACTGAAACTAGGGTAGAGCATGCTGAGAATGAGCTTTGTCAATTATAGGAAGAGCTTGTAGCCCTAAGAGTAGAAAGGAGAGATCCAACTTAGTTCATAGCATTAGCAAAATTCAGAACTAAGTAGATCAATTTTCTCCTTAAGAACAATAAAGATATAGTAGATGATAAAGAAAAGATAGTATGAAATGCTTTAGTAACCAAAGCCCAATCATATGCCCATACCAAGGCACTTGCTGCCTTACAAGAAGAAAATAAACAACTCAATGTAGACAACATGAGGTTGACCATAGTAGAAAGGCAGAAAAACACTATAGAAGAAAGTATCTATCAGTTGAGAGAGCAACTAATGAGGAGCAACCAAGATATGAGCCCCCTCGTAAGAGAAAACAAAAAACTCTTTATGGAGGAGGTATGCACCATTTGATAGAAATAAGCTATTGAACACTTCCAAGACCAAGTGGGCATGTACATGTAGATAAAAGAGAAAGAGATCCAAATGGAAAAGGCTAAAATTAGTTCTATTATAGCACAAAATCCTAGTTGGCAATCCATCTTGGACATCATGGCCTAGACCTCTCAAGTGGAAGTGAAGAATAAAGACCTATAGATAGAAGACTTGAAAAAATACATGGTGTTAGCAAACCTGTATGATGGTAATTTGGCCATGTTAATAATAGGTAGGCCCAGAAATGAGCTAGAATAGTAAGTAGCAATCACTTATGCCTTATACAAGAAAGAGTTTGTAGATAGAAAAGATGCTTTACAAAAACTTGAAGTAGCAAACTTAGAATTAGAAGTAGTTAAGGTTGGCTACCAAAGGCAAAAATATGTAGCTACAAATCTCACTAGAAGATTAACAGACTATAATAAACTTAGAGAAAAGGTTGAAGCTTTTAAAGCAAAGAGACAATAGTTTGCAATGTGGTACGTTAAAGCCAATCAAATGTTTCTACAACTACCATGTCTATGGAATGTGTTGAATCCATCTAGTATTGGTTCATTAACATGGATGGTCTATGATCCTAGAATGAAAGAAGAGAAATTGTAGGTTCTCCTAAACAAATACCATATTAAGAAGCTTGATGACAAGGGGAAGAAACCTATGGAAGAACCACCTTTGCCTAGAATAACATAAGGCTACACTCAACCCTGCTAGATTTTGTTTTTTGTCAAAATTATCATGTTATGTGTTCATTTTTGTAAAGTCCACTATGGCACTAGAGAGTCATGTATATAGAAGTTAGTTTCATGTAGATCTACCTCTTAATTTTGAAGAAATTCCATCCTCATTTTGTTTTAACTTGAGGATGAGCTTTTGATTAGTCATGGGGGTATGATAAATCCAAAAATTTTGAGGCAACGATATCATAGTTACGATATCGTATCTATGATGTCATAGATATGTTATCATGTCTCAACATATGTTATGATATAAAAAATATCACTAGATGCGTGCCAACTTATATAAGTAACACTTAGGCACATAGATTCACAGAAGATTTGATAGCTTAGTAGCAGAACTCTATTAGTTTGTTTTCTTGAATTTCGTACTTAACAATGTGTGCTCGTAGTGTGATGTTTTGTAATAGAATGGGAACTTTATTTGAGTGTGATGTACTTGGATGCATTACATGATCAAGAATACAGATCAAGATTACTCTACATCATTACTCTACATCAAGATTACTAAGATGTTTCTAATTAGTTTACTATTTATTGTTGTCATAGTTAATGTTTAGGATTACTTGCAATTTACTTTTAATGTCATTAAGCAAACTGAGTACGATTGATCTCAAGTACGTAAGTGTAACTACTTGGTAGCCTAGTAGTACTATCACTTCGTATGCCTAGTAGTGTAGTACTTGGTAATCCCAGTAGTAGTTACACAAAGTCCAAGGTATGACTGGAAGATCAGGACTAGCTACTCAATGCATAGGCTACTCTATATTTGTTTTACTATCATTTAGATTTAGAAACCTTTACTTTCACTTCATGTTTACTAGGAGTCTAATGGCCAATTCAACATCAATATCATATACCTCACCGTGAGTTAAACCATATGCATTGATTTTACTAACTCACATGGGAAGATAACGATCATGAATGCTAATTAATTACTGGTATAATCACATTGCCTTATCTACGAAGTTCGATTGGGATTGCATGTGAACAATCATATCTTGTATGGTTGGGTGTTGTGTACTTCATCACTTATTAATTATTAAAATATTTAAAGTATTGAAATATTAATCTAAGAAATCTAAATGTAGAAAGTAAATATAATTTGGCCTAGTATAGAGTATCCATTCCTGACTTTTTATACACTTCTTGAACATGTGCTAATGTTGTTAGGTTATAAAGTGTTCTACTGTTAAGTATACCAAATAATTCACTATTTGGATTACCAAGCATTAATATGTCTATGCTTGAAATTGAACATACTCACATGAACTCATTAAATGCAATGGAATAAAATATTTAATTAATTACATGAAAAGTAAATGAGCATTTAAGATAAATTGTAAGAAATAAAATTAAACTATTAGCCAAGTGCTATAATGGATGAAATTAATCTGGATTTTATTGTTGTCATGCTAATGTGTCTAGGTACATTATGTACCCAAATAAAATTTTGTATGATCGACTCAATCCACACTATAGGCACTAGGAGGAAAAAAATATTCTAACTTTCATAGAAGAAAAATGGAAGAAAGTGAATCTAATCTAGCCTAGCATAGAGTAACTATTCTAGAATTTTCCTACACTTCTTGAACATGTGCTAATGTTTTTGGATTACTAAGTGTTTCACTACTTGGCATAATAAGTGATTTATTATTGAGATTATCAAATAATAAGATGTTAGCCTAGTGGTAAGACTCTTGATTTGAAAGCTCCAAGTCATGCATTCATTCTACTGGGCAAAGTTGAGTTTTAAAGTTCTAATTGGACCATATATCTTGGGTGTACCTATATTACAATTATTTCAAGGTTTCAACATGACACTATTAAGATTACCAATCATTAATATGTCTAAGCTTGAAATCAATCATACCCATGTGAATTGATTAAGTGAAATGAAATAAAATATTTAATTAATTACATGAAAAGTAAAGGAACATTTAAGATAAATTGCAAGAAATCAAATTAAACTATTAGCCAAGTTCTATAATGGATGAAATATATCTCAATTTTATTACTATCATGTTAATGTATGTAGGTACATTATGCTTTTAAATAAAATTTAATACGATATACTCAATCCATACCATGGGCACTTGATGGAAAATATTTTCTAATGTTTGTGGAAGAAAACTACAAGAATTTGCATATAGAATGATCAAAAGTGCCATAAATGCGATGGGTATGCACATTTATATAAGAATTTATGTGACTTGATGCATTTATGTAGTAAGGGAATTTTATTAAATACTTCTCAAAAATTGCTAAACCACTATATCATTTACTTGAAAAAGAGGTTTCATTTCATTGGAATAATGATTATGAGAAAGCGTTTCAAAATATTAAAGAGAACATAACCAAAAATCCCATTTTAAGTGTCCCGAATTGGGCAATTCCCTTTAATTCATTGTGGGATGCTAGTGATACAACCATAGGAGCTGTATTATGATAATTAGTCAAGAAATAACCTAAGGTTATTTATTACATTTTCAAAAGTTTGGACAATGCTCAAATTAATTATATTACCATTGAGAAAAAGCTACTAGCAATAGTGTATGCTCTAGATAAATTTTGACATTATCTTTTAGGCTATAAAACTCAAGTATATATAAACCACTCCACTATTAACTTTTTGGCCACGAAGAAAATCAAACATTCAAGAATAAGGTGATGGTATCTCTTACTCCAAGATTTTTACTTGCAAATTCTTGATAAGAAAGGAAAAGAGAATGTGGTAACTAAAAATATTTCATGATTAACCTTACCAAAATAGTTTAGAATGCAAGCCTCTTTTAATGAAAAATGTTTAGATCAAAATAATTTTCAATTACAATAGAAAGAAACATGGTATATTGACATTGCAAAATATTTAGTAACCTTAAAAAATCCATCTCATGAGAATAATAATGAAAAATAAAATTTCTTAAGGGGTGTGGATAAGTACATTTGGAGTGAACCTTATCTATATTAAATATGTGTAGATGATATTGCTTATAGATGTGTTTCTGTATTAGAACAATAATCTATACTTAGAATGTGTCATGATGATTTAGGTGGAGGGTATTTCGATGGCAAACATATAACGATAAAATTATTAAATAGTGGATTTTATTAGTCCACTTTTTAAAGGATGCACTTATCTTCTCCAAATCTTGTAACTATTGGCAATGGGTTGGATCACTTTTTCAGAGACATGAAATGCCTCAACAACCAATCTCAGTTTCTAATCCCTTTGTTGTATGGAGGATTGATTTCTTAGGATCATTTCTACCATCATAAGGAAATTGCTACATTTCTAGTTTGGCTACCATAACTAATGATGTAAAAGTAGTAATTTCCTTTCTTCATGAACATATTTTAATAAGGTTTAGCATGCTTGGAGTTTGAATTAGTGATCAAGGAACTCATTCTGTCAATAAAATTATGGAATGCCTTATGAAGTATTGTGGAATTCTTCATAAAATAGCAGCACCATATTACCCACAGATTAATGATCAAGTTGAAAATGAGAAAAAAGTCATAGTTAGGATATTAACAAAGATGGTATCTGTAAGAAGAAATGAGTGGCCTAGAAAACTTAACAATGCCTTATGGGCATATCAAACATCTTAGCAACATAGCCTTAGTTTTTCTCTTTACCAACTAGTATATAATAAATAATGTTTATTACCTGTTGAAATTAAGCATTATTCTAGGCTTTTAGCTCAATTAATAGGCTTTGATTAGCCTTTAAATATGGAAGCATAACTTGTATAACTAACTGAACTTGACGAAGCACATATCGAGGTAATTAATAAGCAGGTAATCATTAAAAAGAAAACCAAACTTTATCATGATACTCACATTATGAAGAAAATTTTTAACGAGGGTGATAAGGTCTTCCTTTATAATATGCAACTTCATAAGTTTCTAGGAAAATTAGTTTCGTAAATGGGCATGTTCATATTAAGTTCTTAAAGCCTATGCTAATGGTAGTGTTAAAATTACAACCTTAGAAGATAGTAAGTCCACCTTCCTAGTTGATGGTCAAAGACTTAAGCTATATATGACATGTATAGAACCTAAAATAAAACTCCAATTATCTGACTCTAAATACCTGGATGGTGATCCAAGTTCCTCAACTGTCAAAATGGTTATGTTTCATAAATTCTATTGCATTATGTAAGATCCACATAGGTTTGGCTTTAGGTGTTGAACAGACCTAAAATGTGTGACCCCTAGGCAAGGAGGTAGACTTAAAAGTAGCTTTATAGAATAAAATTTTAGATTCAATTTCTAATTCAATGTTAGTTTTAGTCTTAGTTTTCAACCTTCTAAATAATATAATAGGTTGGATAACTTACTAACGACTAGCCATAGTCACATGATGAATATTATTCAACCCTATTGCCAGTATTCTCTACTTATATAATTAATTCCCATTCTTTATTTATATTCAAAGTTTTGCAAGATTATAGTATATGTTTTAGGAATTTTTAGCTTGGACAAGTGAATCTTACCTAACTATATAACTTAACATGGAATGATAATAATGCCACATGGATATTTAGGCCATACATCATATCTATTTCTATGCTCCAATTTTATTTAACTAAAGTAAATTTAAGGTTAACAAAGTAATGACACATGCTTGGTTTACTATAATTCCACCTAATTAATAAAAAAACAAAGGCACATATATGAGGGTTTAACTAAGCCACATGCAAAGTTTTCTATGGGACCTTGTTCGTTGGTAGTGTAGCTAAGTAGCCAATACTCATGTCAGAATTCTAGCTTGTGAAGTGATGTGCATCATGGGAAAAGTTTTTACAAGACCATGTTCATTGGTAGTGTAACAAGCTTCTTAGTGATTTGGATTCTAGTAGCACTGGGACATCTTGAGCTTTGTTGATTTTTTAAAAAAAGTATCTTAAGTTAAACAAAAAATAATTAAAAATTATATATATGTATACTTATAAAAATAAAAAAGGGCTTGCTATTTTCTTTTATTAGCCTATTGATTCATGTGCATTCATCTTCTAGTATGACACTTTATGTACTTAAGGTATTTGTAATTTGAAAAAGTTGATTTCCTAATTCTATATTTTATTCTACTTGACTTTGAACTATTAATCTCTTTCTATGAAATGAGGTGATTATTTCTATGGTGGCCATTATCTAGTTAGTTGATTATCCACTCTATCATGTCCCATTCTTTATTATCACCTTGAAAACTTCAGAAGCCTATTCTTAGTTTAAGGATAGTGAAAGGAATGATACATCCAACATATTAGTATATCTAAATTAAGAAAGTCATTCTTAAACTTTTATAGTATTTATACTTGTGAGTTATGCTAGACTATCAAAGCTAAACATGGATGGGATGCCTCCAAAAATTTTAGTATCTTGGCTACTACATAGGAGAACCCACAATAAGTCAACTTGGTATAGGTCAATACTTAGGGGGTCTAAAATGATTTCTGATATAAATAAAAAATAACCAAAATAATACAAATTAAAAAATCAATATATATAATAACCCAAAAAATTGATTTAAATGAGATACATGTGAGTACTTCCAATCTCTAAATTAATTCCTATTTACATTTTGAAAATATTTATTTAATAAGTTTAGGATTAACAAGTTGGTTGCTCAATGTAATTAAAAATATGTTTTAAATTATGTGGACACCCATATGCAAGTTTGACTATAAAATTAAGTATGAGGTACATTAAGATTATTTATCAACTTACAAGTTCTTTTGCTTTGACATCCAATTCATGATCTATATTTTTGTTTCTTGCATCTTCATCACTTGATACTGTGGAGAATATGGAACACATACGCAACCTAGATAATTTTAATAATTTCATTGGATGTAAAAAGCTTTTTCTTTAAAAAGTGAGAAGAGAAAAGATTACTTTTACATATAATAAGAAGAGTTTTATGATTAGTTACTTGTATATGACCAATAAAGACCAATGATAAAGGTTTTTCTCTGAGAACTTTGGTTTCCTCATGAAAAATATTTAATAACTTTTAGGTGTTCATTATCTCTTTCACATTATCTAGGTAGGGGATTGGCAAAATGCTTATTGGAAGCTATGATGAGCACCTAAAGTACTACTATTTAATAATAAATAATGTTTATTTTAGTTTATATTATACAACTAGGAAGTATATTTTAGTCAATTGTTATCATCTATATTTTATTCTATTTCATTAATAATATTTTTGTATATCTTATTTTTTAGGACAAAAATTAGGGATTAAATGATCTTAGGTGAAAAATTTAACTACACCATCATGGCTACATTATTCAAATTACTAGATTTTAATCCTTGCTTTGCATAAAATAGATTCCAGATGTAAAAGTTATGGCCAGTCAAAGTTGGGCATGAAGAACACCTATTAAATCTACCATACAAGAAGAAATGGTCTACACCTATTAGTAGCACATGAGGTTTGAAGGGGAAATTTAACAAGGATGCCTTGGAAGTAAACTACCCAATAGGTGAAGACTCTAGAATCACCTACCTAGTAGGTGAAGATTTGGAAACCACCTACCAAGTACGTGAAGACTTTGAAGCCACCTATGTGGTAGGTGATAACTTTTTAGGCCCATTGTTGGCTCTTGTCTTCCTACTAAATGTACCAAAAATTTGCATAAATTAAGGTGTTGGACCTTATTCTTCCTAGCACTTGAGAAAGGTAGTCTAAGACCTATGCTTCTCTGCTACCCAATTGCTCATTCTATTAAGGTAATTATTGATTTCTCCCATTTTTCTTTCCATTCTTGTATTATTATTATTATTTCATTTGTATGAGAAGAGTTGGGACTATTTTCTCAACACAAGCGTAAGTTAAGGGGTCTCGTCCATCTATAAACATTTTCTCATTATCTTTGTATGAGTTAAGGCTATAAAGTTTGTACAAATATGTTTTTGTTGTGAATGAAAGAGAAGTTGAAGTCCTTATGTATTTTTGTTTTTGTTAAAATGAAATAATGTTCTATGGATATACCAGTGATCATTAGGTAACAAATGTTGATATAGAGAGAATTTGGAATATTAAGGGAAGATGCAATAAAATCTTGAGTTCATCATTTCTTCTTGGTACTTGAATCACCTAGGCTTACCTCTAGGAGTATGACATTGAGGAAAGTCATAGATGAGGTGACAAACCAATGATATAATTGATCTATTTGTAGAAGAGCTCATTAGTTACTTTGTAGATCTTTCCATCACATTTATTTGTGTTGGCCTAGAATAAAGGTAAAATATGAATAATATGGATTTGGATGCTGGTAGACAACTTTTATCTATTCTGGCACCTCAATTTGATTTTTTATGGCTCTATCATGTTCTCTCATAGAATTGTCGATAGGTGAGAAATATGCCTTACAATAACAAAACATGTAGCTTGCAAGTGTGGCTTAGAATAAAATATTATCATTTTTTAGATGATGAGTCATTTTAAGCTTTAACAATGATTCTTAAAGAATCCTAGCTATTTAAATACTAGCACCAACTCCTTAGTAACAATGTCAATGATGAACAACAAAGTAATCATACATCCAATCATATGAATTATAAGCATTCATGTATGATCCAATTGAATTCCATGGACTTAGAACGAGTTAGATGCCTTAGATTACCAAACACTAAGATGTTGATCATTGTCTTCCTAATCACACTTATGTATTTAAAATATTTAAAGTATTAAAATATTAACCAAGGTAAGAAGCATATGACTATATTTTTATTATTAAAATATTTAAAGTATTAAAATATCAACCCAACTTATCCAAATTTTGAAAGTGAATCTAGTTTAGCCTAGCATAGAATATGCATTCTTAACTTTTTCATACATTTCTTAAACATGTGCTAACATTGCTGGGTTACCAAGTGATGAGAGCAGTTACTCTAGTGGTTACTCTTGCAGTTATTCTAATTATTAGAGTAGTTACTCTAGTAGTTACTCTAATTATTAGAGTGGTTACTCTAGCGGTTACTTTAGTAGTTATTCTAATTATTAAAATGGTTACTCTAGTAGTTATTCTAATTATTAGAGTGGTTACTTTAGCAATTATTCTAATTATTAGAGTAGTTGCTCCCAAGTCTATAAATACAGTGCCCAAGTGCACAATTGGAAGGAAGTCTTTAGGAGTCAAGTAGTGAAACTCTTGTAGTCTGTTTGAAAGTTAGAGTATTTTCCAAGGGCCCACAACAAGAGGTCTAAGTGTGGATGGATCTTTATTTGAGCATTATGTACCTAAGCACACCTTGTGTACAGCAATAAAGATGAGCTCTTTGATTCATCCTTGCAGCAATTGAAATTTTTTTCTTACGCATTTATTTTATTTTATTTTCTTATGCATTTGTTTTGTTTTATTTTATTTTATGCACTTTACATTTCTGTTATTATCATAGCAATTCATTTTGATCAATTAAGAAAATCTTTAAATTACACAAGCACGACCACTTCGAGCATGCATGTAATGCTTGGTAACCTAGTAACGATTAGCGTTTGGTAATCCCAGTAGTGTTGCACTGGTTCAAGATGTGTACGGCAAGTGGGAACAGATGTTGGTGTTAGGATTAGGTAGACCTTAGTTAATGAGTAGTTAAGTTAAATTAGTTGCTTAGTTACCTCTCTCCTTCCCTACTAGCGTAGGACATAAAAACATAAAAGCTATACAAATCATATGCCTCAAGCTTACTTAACCATACAATCGTGACATACAGGTAAGCTTGGGAAGACAATGATCAACCAACCTGTCCTTGTTCCACAAGGGTGCATAAGCACTTAGGCCTTGGAATTCGACTAGATCGTGCGTGAAATGCTCGTATTCATATGGTTGAGCGTAGGGGTACCTCGTTGCTCATCATTGGCACCGTTTCTAGGGACTTAGTTGTTTGTTCGCTAATTAGAACTTAAGAAATCATTCAAATCATTAGAAAAAACCTTTAGGGTTGGTTTAGAAAATAATAAATAAGAATACATTGCACAATGAACAAACAAGTATGTCTTCTTCTTCGTATGAAAGCGCCTCACCACCTAGGTTTGAAACAGGAAACAATCGGCTGCATAATACACATGATGTTGATCCACTAGTTCCTCAACAAGTTCGAGTGGTATATATTCATCCTGATGAGTATATACTAGACTTTACCTTTATCCTAGATCATGATGAAAAACTATGTTAGCGAGACTTAGAAGGTAACATAGTGTTACCTCCTAATCATTCAGTCCCAAGCATGCTTCTTTGTGCTCTCACACGAATTGGCATGCTGCACTTACACGCAGAATACGTTGTGCAAGACCATAACTTGAGAGAATACTATCCTACAGAGGCACAACATCAAAGGGACTTGAAATAGGAGAGACATCATAAGTCTTTGAAGGTTAAGTGGTCCCAGGATGCCCCACATGTCTTAAGCAAAAATGAGGATGGTGAACCTACCTTAGGCAGTTGCCCACATAACGATGTTCCTCCCCTTGACTTTGGCCAAGGGGTTGTGTATCAGGACCTTCATTGCACTATTCAGAACCCAAGATCTGATACCCATGGGCACAAAGGGTCCAAAAAAGGAACACAAACTCATGATAAAGATGGACATTTTGATCACAATCGCGATCAGGGCCGAGATCATAGAAGAGAAGGTAGAAGAAACTATCATGGTGATGGTTCTCCTTCTTCTTCACCTTCATCATCTCCTTCACCCTCTCCTTCAATATCCGGATGTAGTCATAAAGATAAAGGTAGGAAAAGTGGAAGTCATAGATGGAACAACTAGAAAAGGGGACGAGGACACTCTAGAGAGTCACAACATAGAAGAAGGGAGAGTAGGGAACAGCATAGGCATCATAGATGCCATGGACGAGACGATCACAATGAACCCCTCCTTCCTACTCAAAGTATGTTATTCATAACTAAGGCTATTAGAATTCCAACAAGGCACCAGAAAGATAGTAGGATCAAGAGATTAGATATGAACAGTATCCCACGATTTGAAGGGGGATACAACGCTAATCCTTAGAATCACTTACAAGCATTCTATGATGAGTGTGCCTTATAGAACATAGAGAATGAATGGAAAAAACTTAAGTTGTTCCCATGGACACTAGTTAAAAAAGTAGAAAGTTGGTACTGGTCCTTAGAATCAAAATCCATTCGTAGGTGGAGTACTATGTTAGAACTATTTAATGACAAGTACTAAACGTACTCCTGAGTGTCTAACTTGTGAAAGCAAATCCAAGGTTGGAAACAAGGAGGACATGAACCCTTGGATGCTTTCATGGACTGATACTATGCACTGTTACATCATTTTCTTAGCCATGGTTATTCACAAAGGGATCAATTGCACCATCTCGTGGATGGGCTTAGGCATGAAACGAGAAGAACCCTTGGGACTTATGCCCAAGGGAGACTATCCAAGCTTAAGTCCCATCAAATTAAAAGGATATTGGAGGAAGTTGCTAAGGAAGAAGGTGAGCTATGGAAGAGAGAAAGTGTAGAAAAGTATAACCGAGATCCTTCCCTTCAGAAGAGGGGAGTAAAATTTTGTAAGGATGAAGAAGAGTCACCACTTGAAGAGATGGTGAATAGAAAAAATTTGCCTATCCAAAAGATGACATCAGAAGTTTTGGCAAAGGTAGACCAAATGTGAGCTTCCTTAGACAATAGATTTCAAATTTTTCTTAAAATAGTAGAGGAGTATAGAGAGCAAGGTAGTGAGAAAACAAAAAAGAAAGAGGCTGAACATGCACGTAGTAAGGGTAAGGGCAAAGTTGTCATCATTGAAGAGGTTGTGGATTCGGAAACAGCCAATGATAGTGGATGTGAGATATGTCAATATGACCATCCTAAGGGATGTTTCCTTGTAATCTTACATTTTCAGGAGTCTGGGGTGTATGCACTTAACTCACAATTAAACAAAAGGAAAACACCCCGAAGGTTACCTTATCCTCAAGGTAACCCAAGGCAGTTCCACCAACTCTTAACATATTATCCTAGTGGAACTCCACCACAATCGATTGAGCAATATCAATAGTGGCAGCATCCAAAATCATGGGGAATGCTACCACCAAGGCAACAGTATCCTTACCAACATCCTGACCCGTATGGATATTACGTGTAGTAGCCAATCTCCCCACGTGACTCTACTGGTCACGTAACTCCTCAACCTTACTATAAGGCCTGCGAGTATTATGGGACTCCTTCTTCTAAAGGTGATATTCTACAAGCATATCATCCTTCTCATCCAGCTGCACCTCTTCGACCAATAGTTCCACTACCACCTGCTCCTACGATGCAAGGTGAAATCCCTACCCAACCACAACAACATAACACCACAAGGACTGTTAACTCTCAACCTACTGTTGGTTCCAACAACCACATGAAGAAAAGACCTTTCTTTAGAACTAATAGTCCAACCAAGCCCTTATAATCACAAGTGGCTAATTCCTTAGATGCCTTAGTATCAATCCAAACTTCAGAGCCCCCTTCAACCAAATCACTGCACTCAATGCATACGGTCATGCTAATAGATGCTATCACTAATTGGATCAAAGCTGGCCACCTTCCTAGGAAATTCTCTAATACTGGAAGTCCTCTGATATACTTACAAATTGCTTGAAATGTGCCATGCAAGGCTCTTTTGGATTTAGGTTCTAGTGTCAACTTGATTTCCCAAGAAATGTACAAGGCCTGGAACTTGCCTCCATTGAAAAAGAGAAACATCCGTCTATAGTTGGCCAACTAGGCCATCACTGTTCCATTGGGACTGGTGGAAGACATTGTTACCACTGTTTGTGGGTGGTTGTACCTAGCTGACTTCCTAGTGATTCAAGTAAACAACAGTAAGGGGGACTTCCCAATCATAATGGGAAGAGCATGGATAAGCACCATTTAGGCACAGCTATTAATCTGTGATGTTTCCCTAGAAATATCAAAAGAAAATACATTCAGAAAGATCAAGAAGAAGAAAGTTTCGTGCATCGCATATAGTGACATAGGGTGTAATTGTGTGCAAAGGTCATGGTTTGTGAAAATTTTAGCATTGCTTGCATGCAATCAGTGTGCACAAGTGATGCTTGTATGTAGCATCCACATGATAGGAAGACACCTAGTGGCTGATAGCTGATCAAGAAAGCAGTTCACTCATATGCATGGAAGAAACTAAGGGTTTGACTTGTGCTTACATCGATAGCATAGACGCATTAGAGCAAGTCCACTGCCAACTTCCAAGTCTTAACCTTGAAAATATCAACTAGGGGAAGTTGGAAATCCCTAAGAAATTTAAGTAGGAGCCCCTCAAGCTGAAACCATTGCCCACCGGTATGGAATACACATTTCTTAAAAATGAAAAATCAGTAATTATCAATGCTAAGCTTGCTCTTCAATAGAAAGAAGAATTACTGAAGGTAATAAATAAATGGTTAGAAGCCTTCGCTTGGTCATATCCCAAATTAATTGGAATAGATCCTAGGATATGGCAACATAGAATTTACACTGATCCCTCCATAAAGCTTTGAAGATAATCACAGAGGCAATTGAACCTTAAGCTAAAGCAAGTAGTTAAGGAAGAAATCGAATAACTTCTCAAGGCTGGGTTCATATACCCCATTTGCTAATAGTGAATGGGTTAGCCCCTTAGTTATTGTGCCTAAAATGGGAGGCAAATGGAGGGTGTGCATAGATTTTAGGCTACTAAATATGGCAACATTCAAAGATCACTTTCTATTTCCATTTGTTGACCAAGTCTTAGACACCATCACAGGGCATCTTTATTACAATTTTTTGGATGGATATAGTGGATATAACCAAATAAAAATAGCCACAGAAGACCAAGCCAAGACTACATTTACTAGTCCTTGGGGGACATTCGCATACAAACAGATGTCGTTTGGCTTGTGCAATGCCCCTACAACATTTCAATAACTAGTTCTAAGCATATTTCAACAACAGATAGGGAATGGCATGGAGGTCTTTATGGATGACTTCTCACTTATGGAGAAAACTTTGATCAAGTCTTGGACTGGTTGGAGCAAGTGTTGAAAAGATGTGTAGAAACCAATTTGAGCCTTAATTGGTAGAAAATCCATTTGATGGTCTAAGAAGGCATAGTACTAGGGCACAAAATCTCCCATGGGCATAAGTTCCAAGGGTTCTCTTGGTTTCATGTCTTTGCACATCTACAAGGTGGCGCAGTTGATCCCGTTATGCATAACCATGGCCTGGGCAATGATGTAACAATGAATAATATTGTCCCATGGTAGCATCCAAGGGTTTGTAATTACCTTTCTTCCATTCTTGGATCTACTTACGCAAGTTGGATACTCTGGAGCACGTTTGATATTTATCGTTAAATAGTTCTAGCATCGTACTCCGCCTACAAATGGATTTTGGTCCTAAGGACCGATACCAACTTTCTGCTTCTTTTATGAGTGTCCTTGGGAATAAATTTAACTTCTGCCACTTTTTTTCGATATTCTGCAAGGCACAGGAATCGTGGAATGCCTATAAGTGGTTCTATGAATCAGCGTTGTATCCCCCCTCAAACCGTGGGATATTATTCATGTCTAATCTCTTGATCTGGCTATATTTTTGATGCCTTGTAGGAATTCTCACGGCCTCTATAATGTCTAACATACTTCAGGTGGCAAGTATTGTCATTTCTTTCATGGCATCTGTGATGCCTATGCGGCTTCCTACTTTCCTTCTACCATGCCTTGATTCTCTCGAATGCCCTCGTCCTCTCTCTCAACTCTCTCATCGAGGGTTCTCATCTTGCTTACCCTTATCCTCATGGTTTTGTTCCTTGTGACTGCACCCTGATGTGGAAGGAGAGGATGAGTGATGTGATGAAGGTGAAGAAGAAGGTGAACCATCACCATGACAATGTTTCTTACCTTCTCTTCGGTGACTACGGCCTCGATCGTGATGATGATCAAAATGCCTGCCCTTATCATTTGTGTGTGTTTCCTCATTGAACACTTGGTGTTCATGGGGATTAGAACCAGGGTTATGAATCATGGAGTGTAGGTTCTGATACCCCACCTCCTCACCATCATTAGGAGGGGGAACATCATTTAATGGAGAACTTGTTATAACTGGTTTACCATCTCCAATTTCACTTAGGACGTGCGGTTGGGGCCCTTTACCGTTCAACAATGTATGGTAGCTCTCTTGTCACGAGTCCCTTAGATGTTGCGCTATTGCAGGTTGGTAATCCCTTGTGTCAAAATCACCTACAACGTATTCAATGTATAGCTATGTCATGCTTATCTGTGTAAGGGCACGAAGAAGCATGTTAGGGACTGCCCGATCTGGAGGTAACACTATGTTACCTTGCAAGTCTCTCCAATGTAGTTGTTCATCCTGATGAAGGATAAAGGTAAAATCAAGTATATACTCATTGGGATGAGTATAGACTATCCGATACTGTTGAGGAATTGGCAAATTTTGGTTATGTGTGTTAGAATGCCAAAGGTCTCTTGTGTGATCCCTAGGTGGTGAAGTGCTTTTATGAGAAGAAGAAGACATTATTTATCTTGTTGGTGTGCTATTGACCATTGTTTAATTTTTCTTCTGATTAATCCTAAGGGTTCGTTTAAGCTTCCCAATGATGTGGATGATTTTCTATGTTCTACTTAGCGCATAAACAACTTAGTCCCCAGCAACGGTGCCAATGATGAGTGGCGAGGTACCCCTACACTCAACCATACAAATATGAGCGTTACATGCACGATTCGGTCAAACTCTGCAGACTAAGTGCCTACATACCTCATGGAACACTTAAGGTTAATCAATCATTGTCCTGCCAAGCTTACTTGTATTTGTCACGGTTGTATGGTTAAGTAAGCTTGAGGCATGTGATTTTTATATCTTTTATGTTTTATCGCCTATGCTAAGAGAGGAAAGGGTGAAGAGACTAAGTAACTAACTTTAACTAACTAAGCCCTAATTATCCTAGCATCAGTATCTGTTCCCACTTGTTGTTTCACACCCTGAACCTATGCAACACTGTTGGGATTACCAAACGCTATTCGTTACTGGGATTACCAGGCGTAACGCACGTGCTCGAAGTGGTTGTACTGAATGCACTTAACCATGAGAGTTGAGGGTTGAGAGAGATTAAGTCCTAAGAAAGCATTTAAACAATTAACAATAATTAAATCCTCATTAGCTTAGTCCATGCACTACAAGGTTTATCCAAAATTTCATCTTTATTGCTGTACATAATTGTGTGCTCAGGTACAAAATTGCTCGAATAAAGATCCGTCCACTTTGGGACTCCTACTGCGGGCACATGGAAAAAATTCTAACTCTGGAATGAAAAAACTGCAAGAGTTTGGCTATGGTCCAGATCTAGATGGTGAAATGAGGGAGAGCTGCCTCTTATTTATAGAAATGGTGGCGTGACGCAATATCGTGTACACGATATCGTAGCCCATGCGATATCGTGTCCCATGAATTACCAAGAAATTATACTTAAGTGCTCAAGATTAGTTGATGAGCGGCAAGGTACCCCTATGTTCAACCATATGAATATGAGCATCCATGCATGATCCGGTCAAATTCCAAGGACTAGGTGCTTATGCGCCTTCACAGAACAAGGATAGGCTAGTCAATCGTTGTCTTCCCAAGCTTACTTGTATGGCACGATTCTATGGTTAAGTAAACTTGAGGCATATGATTTTTATGGTTTTTATGTTTTATGTCTTGGTGCTAAAAAGGGATAAATGAAGTAATTTAACTAATCAACTAGGCTTTAACTAGTCCTAACACCAGCATCCATTCCCACTTGCCATACACATCTTGAACTAGTGTAACACTATTGGGATTACCAAACGCTAATCGTTACTGGGTTACCAAGTGTTCCACGCATGCTCAAAGTGGTTGTACTGAGTGTGCTTACTTGGGAGAATTAACGAGGTGAGAGAGAGAACATTAATTAACTGAGGAAAGCATTAAATAACTGTAAATAACATTAAGGGTAAGAAATAATTTATTCTGAATGTTGCAAGGTTTATCACAAAGTTCATCTTTCTTTCTAGCCACAAGGTGTGCTCAAGTACACAATGCTCGAATAAAGATCTATTCACTTTATGACTCCTATTGCAGGAACTTAGAAATAATTCTCTAACTCTAAGAAAGAAAAAAGGAAAGATTTTGGGTAAGGGAGTGAGAAACTAATTAACCCTATTTCCAAACCAAGTACGCTTGCCTCTTATTTATAGGTGATGAGATAGGTTCTAGCATCGGATGTCCGATATCGCTTGGCAGGCTCCGATATCGTGGACCCGATATCACGGACCCGATATCGCGGATATGATATTGTGACCTAGATATTGCAATTCATCATACCCCCATGACTAAATGAAAAATCATCCTCGAGTTCCTTACCAAATATTGGGAAGGTATGGAATTATTAACTGAATGAAAATTGACAACAATAGGGAATAACAGACTCAAAGTGCCTGGTGAATAGATTGATAAACATATTACAACATTGGTGTTCATACCCATGGCAGTGAACACCGTATATAAATGACATCCAGACCCTCATTTGATAGCTTGAAGAGAAAGAGAGGAAAGAAAATGAGGTGTGTTGCTGTCAATGTTAGAAATGTACAGTCCATTGTTTATCCATAGCCACATGATGAAGTATGTTCCTTGCATAATTTCTCCCACTCCCGTCCATCCTGAGTGCTCCATCCTATCTCAGTCCATTGTTTGTGTAACTTCCATCTGCACACACAACACAATCACGAATTAGCAAGGATAGGTAAGATATAATGCAATTGATACCTTGCCTTGATATGAAGCTCATTGGCTAGGTTGTGGGTATGGTAGATATTGGGTTAGAGGTGTATAACTGATAACTACCCAAGGTGTAGGGGTGAGATAGGTAATAGAATGGAAAAATTTGTGACAAGGCCCCCACGACTAAGAGTGAACCTCTAGTAGCAATAAGATGGAAAACTGAAGGAACAAGAAAGATGAGAAAAATAAAAATGGTGATGCCAATAAATGGATGTCATGGATGGGGATGAAATGAGAAATGGTTGATTGCAAGAAATATTTAAGGAAAAGGACTTTACAATTGCATCATAAAGGAATGTCAGTGGGTCCTCCCCAAAGTAGGCTCATGCCCTTTATGCCCTGACAAACCCACAAGCCAAAGAGTCCATAGGATCTAGGAATTACATATGGAAGTAATGGTTAAAGACTTACCCACAAGAATTTACCAAAGAATAACAATGCATCAACCAGGATATAAACTAATCATAAAATCAGCAATGAGGTGGAAAATGGGAAGAAATATGGAAGGAGAGGAGAAAATGGAATGGAATCCCAAGAGCAAGGTTGTGTAAAGTCCATTATGTATTATATGGTTAAGGTGACTGAATAGAATTCATTCCAAATCTGGATTCAAACCAACCACATCTAGTGACCTCGCATCAACACATGTGACCAACCTATTGTCTTGAAGCAACAAGAATGCATCCATCGAATCACCACCATTCCAAGGGGAGAAAGATAGAGAAGCAGGAAGTGAGAAAGGGCCTTAGTTAGAGGGAACCTTTAGGCATGGGTAACATGTCTATCTAGTGCCATAACTAGTGCTTGTAGCCCCTATTTTTTTTATGTCTAAGGGGTGTGCTTTGAATTCTCACCAGTTTTTTTTTTTTTTTTTTTGCGTGAGAATCACACCATGCAAAGAATTATTTGATTCATTCGACTTCCTGATGTTTGGTTAATGGCGTAATTGCAGAAAACCCATGAAAAGCATCTAAGTACCCATGTGAATAGCTAGCACAAGTGCATTGAATCCCCTTGAATTCACACCCTTTTCAACCATTGAGTCCTTCCTTGATTTCAAGAATACTAAGCCACCAATTCATTAACAAGTTTATTTAGAAAAAGGGACAGTACAGTTCCAAAGCCAAGGGAGACCACAGAGTTGAATGGATGAATGGACAATGTGGTCTTATTGCTTATTTTATCAAAAGAATCATATCTTAGTATCAGCATCAAAATTCAAAGGTAAAAACCAAACATTAGCAATCAATGTTATTATAGACAATCCACCATCATGAACACTTATTGTAAGACGAATGAGAGTAAATCATACAAAGAAACAAAGAAATAGTGAAAATGTTAACGATGGTGTAAAACAAAAAATAAGTACAATTGAAAAATGTGTAAAACAAAAATACAAAAGGAACTGAGGGCTGAGAGTAGTTAGCATTGGTGGTCTTCTCCCCCATGACTGAGTTGGAGGGGGAGATCCAAAATAATGAGTAGGATTGTCCACCAATAGAGGTAGTATTGGTACTAGCTATTCTAGGCTCATGAAAAGGTTTGGTTTATTGGATGTTGACCAAAAATTTCTTATCCGAGCTCTTAGGTTTATAAATCATCATGGTCCAAAAAGGAAAAGTTGCATGAATAATATAAGGTCCTTCTCGTAGCATTTGAAATTTAGTTCATTGTGGCACATGTGTGGGATTCCAGTAGAAAACCTTATCTCCTAGTTGATATTTAACTTTCCTAATCCTTAGGTCATGACATTGGTTGTTAAATGCCTTGTGCAGTTCGTTAGATGACAAGGCGGCTAATCGATTTTCATCTAGCAAGTTAAGGTTTATCAACTTTTCTTTCTTTGTTAGATCAAGGTCAAGGTTGAGGTCACACACTGTAGATAGTGTATGGAGCTTAGCTTGAATAGGAAGCATTGGAAGTTTACCATACACTAACTCATAGGGAGAGTAGCCTATAGGGAGTTTCCATTTGAAGCGGTATGCCCAAAGAGCATCATTCAGCTTGGTGCTCCAATCTCGCCTATACTTGCTAATGGTTCATGTCAATATTTTCATAATCTCCCTATTGGTGACTTCATCTTGACCATTAGCTTGAGGGTGGTATGGTGTAGTTAGTTTGTGTTCCACTCTTAAGCGTTGCATAAACTTTCGAAAAGTCGCACTTATAAAATGTGTACCATTATCCAAAATAAGTGCATGAGGCACAACAAACTTATTTACAATTTGTTTTTGAACAAATTGTGTAGCTATAGATGATGTATAGTCCATAATAGTGGCTGCTTCTTCCCACTTTGTGAAATAGTTAGCAACAACAACAATGTAGGCTTTTCCATTAGACATTGGTGTAATAGGTCCCATAAAATCAATTCCCTATATGTCTAAGGGTTCTAAAGGTTGAATCCATTGTTGGGGATCCTGTTTCCTAGCAGTCATTCCCCCTTCACATTGGCAGTTCTCACAAGATTGGATGAAATGATGAGCATCTTGGACTAATGTAAGCCAATAATATCTTGCAAGCAAGATTTTAATGGTTGTTTGTCTCCCAACATAATGACCTGCACAAGGACCCTCATGGGCATCTTGGAGAACTCATAGTTGATCTACATCAGGAACACACCATCAAACCAAGCCATTAAAACATACTTTATAAATTTATCCATTAATTTCCATGAAATATTTGGCTTGGTGAAGAAACTGTTGTTTCTTTTTAACATCTAACGCTTGTGGTATTTCTTGTGTAAGGAGATACGTAAGAATGCTACTATAACAATTTTTTTCCATGGTTAATTGATTATTTACTACACTTGCAAAGAGGAATTCATTGAGAAAGTGATCAGAAAGTGGAATTCATCCTCTTTATTGTCCCATCTTAACCAAGATAAATGATCAGCAACAATGTTCTCATTGCCTTTATGATCAATCATTGTAAGATCGAACTCTTGTAAGATTATGAGCCATCGTATTATGCAAGGGCTCACCATTGATTTATTCATTAGGAATCATATTGCACTATGATCCATGTGTACAAATACCTTATAGCCCAATACATAGTGCCTAAATTTTTCTAGTGCAAACACCACAGCCATTAACTCTTTCTTTGTTGTAGTGTAGTTAATTTGTGCACCAACGATACTCTAACTTGCATAGTGGATGTAATAAGGACATTTTTGGTCATCTAACTGTGTAAGTATGGCTCCTAAAGCAAATTTTGATACATCAATCATTATGTGGAATGGTCTGGACTAGTCAGGAGCTTGTAGAATAGGTGTTTCTACGAGCTTATGTTTTAAGGTTTGGAAAGCTAGTTCACATTCCTTGGTCCATTCAAAGGGCATGTCCTTTTTTGTTAATTCAACCAATGGTTTTGCAACCTTTGAAAAGTTCTCAATAAAGCATCTATAATAGCCAATATGTCCAAGAAATGATTGAATATCTTTTATAGTTTCAGGTTGATGAGTGATTCCTTGGATAACTTTGATCTTTTTGGGGTCTACCTCTATCCTTGTTTGTGAAATATTATGCCCTAATACGATGCCTTCTTGGATCATTAAATGGATTTTCTGCTAGTTGAGCCTCAAATTGGTTTCTATACATTGATTTAGTACTTGCTCTAATCGGTCCCATGCTTGATCAAAGTTCACTCCATAGGTGGAGATGATGTCCATGAAGACCTCCACACCATTTCCTATTTGCTGTTGAAATATGCTTAGAACCAGATGTTGAAATGTTGTAGGGGTATTGCATAAGCCAAACGACATATATTTGTATGCAAATGTCCCCCAAGGACTCGTGAATGTAGTTTTGGCTTGGTCTTCTAAGGCTATTTAAATTTGGTTGTACCCACTATACCCATTTTGAAAACTATAGTAGCAATGCCCTGTAATGGTTTCTAAGACTTGGTCGACGAATGGTAATGGAAAGTGGTCTTTGAATGTTGCCATGTTTAGTAGCCTAAATTCTATACACACCCTCGATTTTGCTCCCTGTTTGGGCACAATAACTAAGCGACTAACCCATTCACTATCAGCAACGGGGTATATGAACCCATCTTCTAGAAGTTGTTCAATTTCTTCTTTAACCACTTGCTTAAGCTTTGGGTTTAGTTACCTTTGCAGTTGTTGTCAAGGTTTCATGGAAGGGTCAATGTAAATCCTATGCTGGCATATCCTAGGATCTATTTTGGTTATTTTGGGATATGACCAAGTGAAGGCTTCCGAAAATTTGTTTACCATGTTCAGTAGTCTTTCTTTTTGTTGAGAAGTGAGCTTAGCATTAATAATTACCAGTCTTCCATTCTTGAGAAATGTGTATTCCATATCGATGGGCAATGGTTTTAACTCAAGGGGCTCTTGCTTAAACTTATTAGGGATTTCCAACTTCCCCTAGTTGATATTTTCGAGGTTAGGACTTAGAAGTTGGTGATGGACTTGTTCTAATGTGTCTATGCTATCGATGTAAGCGCAAGTCAAACCCTCAGTTGGTTCCATACATATAGTTGAGTTGCTCTCTTGGTTAGTTTTCAGCCACTAGATGCCTTCCTATCTTATGGCTGCTGCATAGAGGCATCTTTGTATGTTAGTTACTTGTGCATACTGGTTGCATGTAGGAGATGTTAAACGTTGTACAAACAAGGACTTCTAAAAGAAATTACATCCTATGTCACTATATGTGATGCATGGAACTTTCTTGTTCTCAATCTTTATGATCTTAGTTTTCTTTGATATTTCTAGGGAAAGATCACGTATTCCTAGGCATGTGTCAATTGTGCTTAGCCAAGCTCTCTCCATTATGATTGGGAAGTCCCCCTTACAATTGTTGATTTGAATCACTAGGAAATCGATTGGATATGACCACCCATAGATAGTGATGACAGTGTCCTCCACTAGTCCTAATGAGATAGTGATGGATTGATTGGCCAACTCTAGACGTATGTTACTCTTTTTTAGTGGAGGCAAGTTCCAAGCCTTGTACATTTCTTGAGAGATTAAGTTGACACTAGAACCTAAATCCAAAAAAGCTTTACAAGGTTCATTCCTAGCGATTTGTAAATATATAAGAGGACTTCCAGGGTCAGAGAATTTCCTAGGGAGATGGCCAGCTTTAATCCAATTGGTAACGACATGAGTCAACATGACCATGTGTGTGGGGTGCGATTTTTGGTTTGAAGGGAGTTCCAAAGTTTTTAATGATGGTGAGGCTTTCGAAGAGTTAGCCACTTGTGGTTATAAGGACTTAGTTGGACTATTGGTTTTAAAGAAAGGTCTCTTCTTTATGCAATTATTTGAACCAATAGTAGGGTGAGGATTAATAGCCCTTATAGCATTACATTGCTGCGGCTGGGCAGGGAGCTCACCCTGCATAGCTGGAGTAGGTGGTAATGGAGCTAAGGGTGGAAGAGATGCAGCTGGATGAGAAGGATAGTATGTTTGTGGAACATCACCCCTAGGAGAAGGAGTCTTATAGTATTCATGGGCTTAGTAGTGAGGTTGAGGAGCAACGTGACTAGTAGAATCACATGGAGATATTGGCTACTACATGTAGTATCCATACGAGTCCAGTTGACCTTTAGGGTATTGTTGACGTGGTGGTGGCATTTCCCATGATTGTGGGTGTTGCCACTGTTGATACTGCCCATTTGGTTGTGGTGGAGTTCCACTTGGATAATATGTCAAGGTTTGGTGGAACTTTCTTGGGTTACCTTAAGGATAAGGTAACCTTCGGGGTGTTTTCCTTCTGTTTAATCGTGGGTTGAGTGCATACACCCCAAAATCTTGCAAATGTGAGATTAAAGCAACATCCCTTAGGATGGTCATATTGGCATATCTCACATCCGCCATCATTGTCTGTATCCAAATCCACAACCTCTTCGATGATGGCAAATTTTCCCGTACCTTTGTTACATGCATATTCAGCTTCTTTCTTTTTTCTCCTTTCTCGATCACTACCTTGCTCTCTAGACTCCTCTACTATTTTGAGAACAATTTGGAATTTATTATCTAGGGAGTCTCACATTTGATCTACCTTTGCCGATACTTTTGATGCAAATTTCTGAATGGATAAAGTTTTTCTATTCACCATCTCCTCGAGTGGTGACTCTTCTTCATCCTCACAAAATCTAACTTCCTTCCTTCAAAGGGAAGGATCTTTGTTGTATTCTTTTGCACTCTCTCTTTTCCTTAACTCACCTTCCTCTTTAGCAACTTACTCTAACAATCTTTGTACTTGATGAGCCCTAAGCTCAGATAGTCTTCGTTGAGCATAAATCCCAAAGGTTCCTCGCATTTCATGCCTAAGCCCATCTATGAGATGGCATAGTTGTTCCCTCTGCGAGTAACCATGGCCTAGGAAACAATGTAACAATGTATAATATCAACCCATGGTAGCATCCAAGGGTTCATGTCCTCCTTGTTTCCATCCTTGGATTTGCTTTTGTAGGTTAGACACTCGTGAGTACGTTTGATACTTATCGTTGAATAGTTCTAACATGGTATTCCATCGACGGATGGATTCCAGCTCTAAGGACTGGTACCAACTTTCTGCTTCTTTGACCAGTGTCCATGGAAACAACTTGAGTTTTTGCCTTTCATTTTCTATATTTTGTAAGGCGCATGCATCATGAAATGCTTAAAGATGATTTTGAGGATCAACGTTGTACCCACCTTCAAATCGTGGGATATTGTTCATGTCTAATATTTTGATCCTACTATCATTTTGGTGCCTTTTTGGAATCCTAACAACCTCAATTATATCTAGCATACTTTGTGTGGCGAGTAGGGGTTCATCTTGATTGTACTATTTGTGGGATCTATGATGCCTACGTTGTTCCCTACTTTCCCTTCTTTTGTGCTATGATTCTCTCAAATGCCCTTGTTCCCTCTCTCAGCTATTTTGTTTATGACTCCTATTTCATCTACCTTTATCCTCATGGTCTTTTCCTTTATGACTGTGTTCAAATCTTGAAGGAGAGGGTGAAGGAGATGATGAAGGTGAAGAGGGAGGAGGACTATGACCATGTCGACACCTACTACCTTCTCTTCGATGGTCATGGCCTCGGTCATGGTTACGATTAGAATGTCCATCTTTATCATGTGTTTGTGTTCCTTTTTTGGACCCTTTGTGTCCATTGGTATTAGAACCTGGGTTATGGATGGTTGAGTAAAGGTTTTGATACACAACCCCTTGACCAAAGTCAACGAGAAGAACATTGTTTCATGGAAAACCTCCCAAGGCAGGTTCACCACAATCATTTTCACTTGAAACATGCAAGAAATCCTGAGACCACTTACCCTTCATAGATTTATGATGTCTCTCCTATTGTAGGTCCCTTTGATGTTGTGCCTTTGTGGGTTGATACTCTCTCGAGTCATGTTCATGCACGACATATTCTGCCTATAAGTGTTGCATACCAATTCGTGTGAGAGCACGAAGAAGCATGCTTGGAATTGAGCGATTGAGAGGTAACACTATGTTACCTTCTAAATCTTGCCAACATAGTTGTTCATATTGGTGGAGGATAAAGGTGAAGTTTGGTATATACTCATCAAGATGAACATATACCACATGAAACTGTTGG
Organism: Gnetum montanum; assembly: GCA_015680685.1. Lineage (NCBI taxonomy): Eukaryota > Viridiplantae > Streptophyta > Gnetopsida > Gnetales > Gnetaceae > Gnetum > Gnetum montanum. The sequence goes on from MNCI01006276.1 coordinate 41,258, forward strand.
GGTACTAGCAGATTATCATGTGTACTACACCTCCGATTGTTTCTTGTATCAGACCTAGGTGGTGAAGCACTTTTATAAGAAGAAAGAGACATGATTAATTATTTAGTGTGTAATATATTATTATATTTTTTTTTCATAACCAACCCTAAGGGTTTGTTCCAATGATAGGAATATTTCCTAAGTTCTAATTAGCGCACAAACAACAAAGTCCCCAACAACAGCGCCAATGATGAGCGACAAGGTACCCCTTTGCTCAACCATATGAATACAAGTGTCCATGCATGATCTGATCAAAGTTCAAGGACTAGGTGCTTATGCGCCTTCACAGAACAAGGATGGGTTAATCAATCATTGTCATCCCAAGCTTACTTGTATGGCATGATTTTATAGTTAAGTAAACTTGAGGCATATGATTTTTATGGTTTTTATGTTTTATGTCCTAATGCTAAAAAGGGAGAAATGAAGTAATTAAGTAAGTAATTTAATTTAACTAATCAAATAGGCATTAACTAGTCTTAACACTAGCATCTGTTCCCACTTGCCGTACACATCTTGAACCAATGTAACACTACTGGGATTACCAAACGTTAATCGTTATTGGGTTACCAAGTGTTCCATGCATGCTCGAAGTGGTCGTATTGAGTGTGCTTACTTGGAGAATTAACGAGGTGAGAGAGAGAACATTAATTAACTAAGAAAAGCATTAAATAACTATAAACATCATTAAGGGTAAGAAATAATCTATTCTGAATGTTGTAAGGTTTATCACAAAGTTCATCTTTATTTCTAACCACAAGGTGTGCTCAGGTACACAATGCTCAAATAAAGATCCGTTCACTTTATGAATTCTAATACGGGAACTCAGAAATAATTCTAACTCTGAGAAGGGAAAAAGGCAAGAGTTTGGGTAAGGGAGTGAGAAACTAATTAACCCTATTGCCAAACCAAGTGTGCTTGCCTCTTATTTATAGGCAATGAGATAGGTTCCGACATTAGATGTCCAATATCGCTTGGCAGGCTCTAATATCGTGGCCTCGATATCACAGTTCATCATTAGTCATACTCATTTTTCTTAACAACAATAGTAATAGTAAAGTGCATGAAATTGTAAAACATTAACTAGGAAAATAGTAAACATTATGCTAATTAAAACAAGAAACTAGGGGAATGTTGCAATAGTATGAAATAGCTTGATCTTTATTGTTGGTCACACTTGTGCCCAAGTACAAGATTTTCAAATAAAGACACCGTTCACTAAGTCACACTACATTGTGGGCATTCACACTTCTAAGTGCTAGATTACAAAAACAAATTAAAAGAGTTTTGTTACTATGGAATGAAAACGTATTGTGGATAATGTTTCTAAGTGCTGTATTTATAGGCTGTACACCTTACACGATATCAGATTTATGATGACATAGCATGTGCTACGATATTAAATATATGAAATCGTAGATACAATATCGTAGTTACAATATCATTGGACAAGAAAAATTGACTGTATCATACCCCCACGACTAAATGGAAACTTATCCTTAAGTTAAAACAAAATGAGGATAGAGTCACTTACAAAACTTGGAAGGTAGATTTACATGATACTATTTGCTGTAGTGGTGTTTACAAAATTGACATAAGTTATGACAAGGAAAATTAAAATAAAACAAAACAAGTTGACAAAGTTTGATGTAGCCTAAGTAGTACCTGGTGGTGGCAGCTTTTCCATTCATTACTTCCCTTGGTCATTAAGCTTTTGAAATTTGTATCTATTAAACAATGCTTGAAGTTTCTCCTCCTCTATTTTGGGATCATGTACTATCCATGCAAATTGTGCAATGTGTGATGGAGCTGGTACATCGTATGGACATGGTAGTTGTAGAAACATCTAATTGGACTTAACATACCATGCTACAAACTATCTCCTTTCCTCCTTAAATCCTTTGGCCATCTTGAGTAACTCTTGATAATTAGACATTTATCTAGCTAGGTTTGATGCAACATCTTTCTATCCTTGGTAGCTAACCTTTACTGCTTTTAGCTCAAAATTTACCATTTGAATTTTCTGCAAAGCATCCTTACGATCAGCAAATTCCTTCTTGTATAATGCATTCATAGATGATACTTGTTGTTATAGCTCATTTTTAGGCCTACCTACTATCAACATGGCTAAGTTAGCATATAGCAGGTTTGCTGATATCATGTATTCTGTTAAATCTTCTATCTATAGGTCTTTGTTTTTTATCTTCACTTGGTGGACATGAGCATAGCTATATAAGATGGATTGCCAATCTGGGTTCTATGTTGAAATGGAGTTGATCTAGGCCTTCATCATATGGATTTCCTTCTCATTGATTTATTTGTACAGGCCCACTTGATCAGAGAAATTTTCTTTAAGCCTTTCATGCATTTATGCCTCATTCTACCACATGCTTATTTCAATGGTTGATTTTTGCCATATGGTGTGTAACTCCTCCATTAATAGGGTTTTTTTCTCTTGTGCAAAGTGGATCATATCCTAGTTGACCCTCATCAATTATTCTCTTAACTAATGGATGCTCTCTTCAAGGACATTCTTCTGATTCTCTATGTTGGTCAACCTAGTGTTGTTTGTAATGAGTTGCTTATTTTCCTCTTATACTGCAATGAGTGCCTTAGCTTGAGTGTATGTCTGTGATTCTATTACTAAGGCATTCCAAACCACTTTAACTTATTCATTTTCCATCTACTTATTATGCTCCATGAGGTAATTGATTTGTTCTATTCTAAATTGCTCCAGCTATTCAAGCACAATAAAAGTAAGATCTCTCCATTCTACCTTAAGGTTACAAGATCTTCTTGTAATTTGTGAACTTCAACTTTTGCATGCTCTTCCCTAGTCTCTGCCATGACTAGGTTACCCTTAGTTGCTATGAGTTTTGACTACACTGTAGTCATATCACTTGGGATGTTAAAAAAGATTTATCATGACTTGCTGAGTCTGCACTAATTGATCCAACACATCTTCATGATTGGTAGGAGTCATTAAGGTACCAGCTAGCATTTGAGCATCTCTAGCTCTAGAAAGATTAGTTGGTGGCATAAAAAGTACATTAAATGATTCTTTTATGTGATTTTTGATCATCTCTATGACTCTTGTTGCATCCTAGTGCTGTATAACCATAGCCATGGCTCTTTCTCTAGTTTCTAACACGACTTGGAATGATGCACTGTTCCCAAAACTTTGTTCTGACCATTGTTCCTCTTCCCCTGACTACAATGAAATTTTCCCAATAGTAAAATGTTTAGAAACTATGGGCTAGATGGCACTATCAATGACTTTATAGAGGTTTTTCTCCTCACATGTTCCCCAACTAATGGTCTCTACAATTTGTGGTAGATGATTCATTGATCAGCTATAGTCTTGCAATGGTGGTGGTGGTGGAACGTGTTGTTGTTATTACTCTTGCTGCTGACCACTGGGTCCTACTTGCTATTATTACATAGTAGTTTAAGTAGTTTTCCTAGTGTCTATTTGTTTCTCCATTAGGTCCTTCTTTGGTGATGTCGGCTTAAGCATTTTAGCATAAGAAGCATTCTAATACTTCCTAGGGATGTCATTGGTGTATCCAAGAATTCCAAGGCTTCTACATAGCTTCTTGATGAGGCAATAAAATGGAATTATCAACTTTCCTACCTTCTTTTCCTCAAATCACCATTGGATTTGAAGGAAATAGAGGTATGCAATGTTTGTATCAAATTTCCCCATTAAGATAGCATTTCCTTAGGTTGCATATGTTGATATTCTGTCCAATCTTTTTGTGTCAGTTTTGAAGTAAATCCTTTCTTCAAGAGTTAGCTCATTGTAGTCCTTGTCAACTTTTCCATATGCTCTTTAAAACCACAATTTTCTTGTATTTGTATCTAATCTAGTGGTGAGATCTGCTATTTTTGCTCCTTCATTGGGCACATTAAGGACTTCCGCTATTGCCTTTACAAAATAGGAGATTGAGACTTCCTCGATGTTAACTGTTGCATCTTCTCCTTTATTATGTCAAAATTGATATCTCTCCCAAATACCATTCTTTATTACTTATGAGCATGGACCATAATGATTACACTTGGAGTTGCATCTTCACCTTTTCTGGAGAAAATTCCAAGAATGGACAATAGTTGAGTTGTACAATCACGGTCGACATGATTGATTTCTCCCAAATGGCTTGGAGGTAATCTGGTGATAGTGTGAGCTATTGTCCTTGTACTAGTGCTTATGGATTTGCTACCTCTGCTTGGGCCTAGTGTCTTGTAGTAGGAGTTTCTTATTGAAGACCAAAGGATTGAGCCTCCTGCTTTGCATGTTCTACTTGTGGGGCATGTTTCTCCATTTGACCTCATTCATGTCCTCTTGGCCTCTTACTCTCTAGATGTGAAGGTCCTCCTATTGCTCCTCTTTTTGGGCCCATTTACAATCATCAAGGATTTGGAAATTATTAAAATATTTACTCTAATTCTTAATAACTCTTTCTTTACTTATACCCTTTACTGAATCAAGTTCTTAGCTTGTTATGATTGCAGAGCTAGAAAAATTTTCAAGAAGGAACCCCTTAGGTGTTATTTTCCTTATAACTCTTTGTAGTTATCTATTTTTCTCTTATTTATGAATTATAATAGTTTTTATAGTTCATTAAGAGGATTATTTAAGTATTTTCAGATGTAGTTTTATTGATTTTCATTTTCCCTTCCATACTTACCCTTATAATACCTTTCGAGCATTAGAAAATTCTAACTCAAGCTTTAGCGATATCACACTAAACACCCCTCCCCATGACTAAGTTGAAAGCTCTAGGATCAACAACGTTCAAGAATCTCAGAAATTAGAGCAATGAGTATGGAGTTATGAGCATGAAGCTCTTAATTCAGAAGAAAAAATGGCAAAAGCTCCCTTAGCTTCAAAAATAAAAAATGAGAAAATTTGCTAAGTCCCCCATGCTAGATATACTATTTTTAATAGTGATATCGTAGATTTGCTATTGAAGGGGCTCTAATATTGGGTGTAAAAACTTCAAAATTTTCATTGATTTTTCATGAAAAGGAATGACTCGGTTGGAATATTTGGAAGATATGAAGCATGTCTAAAGAGTCTTGGGCTAGGAATGATGCATATTTTCAAAAATTTAGCATAGAAAGTTCATAAACAAGGAATCTCAATCTATGCCAGTTTATTAAGTGTTTTTGAGATGGGTAATGAAGTTTTAGTGTTCAATTGGAGTTCAAGATGATTAGGGAATTTTGTTTATTGAGTTATTCAATTTTCTAGAAGGCACAAGATGATGTAAAATTGCTCTTTGGGTATAAAATACAATAGTTATATAAGTGGATCCTCCCCAAAGTAAACTCCAACCCTCAATGCCCTTATATAATCATGTTTCAAAGTGGCCTTTGGCATTTAAGGAGTTGAATGTAATGCATTCTTGTTTAGCAAAACACACATGTTAGTAGCACCAACTTGGGAAAATCACACTATATTACACAAAATCACAAGTTATGATTACATATACAGTGAGATGAAATGGACTTAGAAGGGATTGCTCAAATTGGAACATGAGGTGTCTTACCATAGCCATAATGAATTCTTGTGTTTTATTAGTGGTTAAGGTATACGTTAGCCTTTCTATCCAACATTCAAACCAAGTCCAAACCACATTCCATTGACATCACATTATATCATCTCTTAGAGTTACAACTGTAAGACTACCACTGTTGCAAGGAGTATCATCACTTGGCATATTGTCTAAGGGAGGAGTTTCTTCATTTCATATTTTATGATTTTTTTAGATTCTTAAGCAGCCACCTACCTTCAAGCATGGGTAATATGTCTTTCCAGTGAAACCCCTAGAAATTTATTCTATGCATGAGTTTTATTTTTATATGTATCGACCTTACTAGAGGACTACCTATAGGCATGGGTAACATGTCTTTCTAGTGACATGGTAAGGAAGCACTTATTGTACTCTTACTCCCATTTTTCGTTCAATCTACAAGGATATGATGCAAGCCAAGTAATAGGATGGAATTCATAGCATTGATCCAAGAGAATCCACTAATTCCTTTGATGTCACACCCTTGACATTCCCACTTAGTTCTTCATTTTTTGATCTAGGCATAATGATCACAAGTTTATTTTTAATTTTATGATGGAAAGAATATCATTATGGCCATGGTATGAACCTCTTATTAATGGAATGGATGGATGAATGTTGTGGTCTCATTGTACAAATAATTAGTCCCTTATGACTTGATAACATAGGGAAATCTTCACCTAATTAGACTACATCTTATCTTATTCTTGGTGTGTTTTATTAATATTTAAAAATATTTACAAAGAAAAGAAAACAAAGTATGACAAAGATAAAAAAGATAACAAAAATGGAAAAATATGTAAAGAATGAAAAATTATTAATGAATAGAAAAATGTGGAAGAATGAAGAAATTATTAAGAATGGAAAAGTATAAAAGAAAGAAAAAGTTAAAAAAAAAAAGTAAAAAGTATAGTAAAGTATCTATGGGTCTAGATGGACACACCCACGACTATCATTAGGATTGGTTAAACAAAAGAAAGAATGGATGGAAGACACTTGGATAGATTGGGCAGATTCCTTGGAATGTTCATAGTAGAATTTGACTTGTTGGATGTTAGCAAGAATGAGCTTATGTGAATAGGATAAGTTTCTTGAACAATGTATGGTCCCTCCCAAAGTGTCTGAAAATTGGCTTTTTCCAAAGATGAGTATAATTATAATAAAGGACCTTATCACCTGGTTGTATAGTTACTAGTCTTATCCATGTATCGTGCCTAAGTTTAGAGTAATGTTTGTGGACTTCATTACTGATGAGTGCTACAAGCCTATTTTTATCTAGAAGGTTAAGATTCATGATACGTTCTCATTCGGCTAAGCTTAAATTAAGATCAAGTTGATTGGTAGTAGCTAGAGTATGGAGCTCTACGTGAATTAGGAGCATTGGTAACTTGCCATACACTAACTCATATGGTGAGTATCCTATAGGTAATTTCCAAGGCATCCTATAGATCCATAGAGTATCATTTAGTTTAGTACTCTAGTCCTTTCTAAACCTACTAACCATCTTAGTAAGTATCCTAGCAATTTCTTAGTTAGTAACTTTGGCTCGACCATTTTCTTGGGGATGATATGGTGTGGGTAGCTTATGGTTCACCTGAAGTTTTTGTGCTTTTTAAATGCAACACTAGTGAAGTGAGTCCTGTTATATTATATGAGCATTCTCAATACTCCAAATCTATTCATCACATGTTGTTGGAAAAATTTGGCAGTTGTCTATGCCCACTTAGTAGAGTAATCCACAGTCATGATTATGTATGCTTTTCCATTTGAAATTGGTGTTATGGATCCCATAAAATCAATTCCCCTTATATCAAATGGTTGAAGAGGTTGTATCCACTACTATGGTCCTTCTTTTTTGGTTGTTATTCCTCCATCCTTCAAGCATTTGTCACAAGACTATGAAACGTTTTGGATGTATCTAAATAAGGTAGGCCAAAAGTAGCCTGCCATCATCAGTTTGAATGTCATTCTTCACCTTGCATAGTGGCTACCACATGGGCCTTCATAGGCACCATGTAGGACTCTCTATTGGTCACACTTTGACACACACCATTTGACTAGCCCATCTGCATAGATCTTGTAAAAATTACCACTGATTTCCATATATCTTTTTGCTCTATGAAGGAATTATTCCTCTAGTTCCTTACTTGAATTAGTAGGAAGCTCTTGCATTGATAAATAGGTTAGATATTCTATGGTCCATGGATTCCTTGTTGAACTTATAGCCTTCATTTTTTCAGTAAACAAGTTCTCATCAAGGAATTGGTTAGATAAAGGTTTATCTTGATCATGGGATGTTCTACTTTAGCCTTGATAGATGACCAACTACCACATTTTATGTTTTCTCTTTATCAATCATTGTGATGTCATATTCTTACAAAATAATAAGCCATCTAATCACTCTAGGACTAATCACTGGTTTATTCATGAGAAACCAAATGGCACTATGATCAGTATGGACATAAGTTTGATACTTGATCATATTGTGTCTAAACTTTTCAAGTGTGTACACCATACTAATCAACTCCTTTTTCATTATGGTGTAATTCAATTATGCTCCAATGATCTTCTATTAGCATAGTGTATATAATATGATCTTCTTTGATTATCTACTTATCTTAGTACTGAACCAAGCGCATAATTGGAAGCATTGGTCATGATGTGAAAAGGCTTCAACCAATCTAGAGCTTGAAGGATTGGTGTCTCAACTAGTTTCTACTTTAGAACTTAAAATGCCTTTTTGTATGACTCTATCCATTTAAAGCGTACATTCTTCTTAGTAAGCTTCATCAGCGATTTTGCTAACTTTGAAAAATTCTCTATAAATCTTCTATAGTATCCCATGTGGCCCAAGAATGATCTCACATCTTTTACTACCTATGGCCTTTGAGTGATATTTTGTATAACTCAAATTTTCTTAGGATCTACTTCAATACCTTTCTGAGAGATTTTATGTCCCAACACTATACCATCTTAGGCCATCAGGTGGCTTTTCTACCAGTTGAGCTTAAGATTAATTTCCACACATCTTTTTGGTATCTATTCTAATTCATCTAGTGTTTGCTTGAAATCAAGCCCATATGTCAAAAAAATCATCCATGAAGTCCTCAATGCCATTTCCAGTTTGTTTCTAGAAGATGCTGAGTACTAGTCTGTCGAAGGTGGTTAGCACATTATAAAGACCAAAGGGCATTTTCCTATAGGCATATGGTCCCCATGGACTGGTGAATGTTATTTTTTCCTAGTCTTTGGGTGCAATTCTAAGTTGATGATATCCATTGTATCCATCGAGAAAACTATAATACTCATGTCCTGCGATGGTGTCTAGGACTTGATCAACAAATGGAAAAGGAAAATGATCCCTGAAAGTAGCAGCATTCAACATTTGGAAATCAATGCATACTAACCACTTACCCCCTTTCTTTGGAAAAATTACTAAGGAATTGACCCATTCACTATCCACAATAGGATAGGTGAATCCTACCTTTAGCAATTTCTCAAACTCTTTCTTGACTACTTTTAATTTGGGATTGAGCCTTCTTTAGGGTTGGCATCATTTTTTGATTACTAGATTGGTATATATCTAATGTTAATAGATTCTTGGATCAATTCTCGTGATCTCATCATAAGACCACACAACCATACATTCAACCATATGAATATGAGTGTTTCATGCAAGATTCGGTCGAACTCCACAGACAGGCTACTTGTGGTATCTAGATAGTTACTCATTGATCGCAGTTCATTGTCTTCTCACTTGGACTAGTATTTGCTTTGTCATGTATGGTTTAGTCCAGAGTGAGGTGTATGATGTGTTCCTAAACTAATGCTACTCCTGAAGGCGATGGAAAATAATCTTAGCTAAGCTAGGAGGAAAAGGGAGACAAAGAGCTATACTAAGAGGAGATAGGGAGAGAGAGTCTAAGCTAGCCTAAGTACGATGAGCATCCGTTCCTTAATCATTCATACACATCTTGGACCTCATGCACAAATACCATTGGAATTACCAAGTTCATGGCCTAGGTATGCTACTAGGTTACCAAGTAGTCACACTTAAATGCTCATGATTAAGTTGTACTCATTTTTCATTTAAGGAGTTTAGGGTGAAGAGATATTTACTACGAAAGCAATAAATAACAATAACAATTAAATAATTAAAATAAGTGAATGCTACAATGATGAAGTAATCTCAATCTTTATTTTCAATCATGTGCATGTCCAAGTATGTCACACTTGAATAACGGTGTCATACAATTACAATCATCACACTGCGGGCACGCATTGGGAGAAAGGGTTGAGAGGAACTAAGAAATGAACTAGCTTCTAAAACTAATTAAAAAGCTAACTATTCAAAACTAAAAAGACTTACTCCTCTCATGCACCTACATGTGTATTTATAGGCTCATGCAAGAGTCATGATATCATGTATTTGATATCATTGTTGGGTTGCAATATCACGTACCTGATATCGTGGGTCCAATATCGTAGCCCAATGAATCACAATTTATCATACCCCCATGATTGAATGAAAACTTGTCCTCGAGTCAAAATGAGAACAAGCCCCAGTGATTACACAATGGATAAGTATGGGATTATTGACTGATAGGGAATTATTCATGCTGCAATGTGGGATTGAACAAAAAAAATTGGGACACACACACAAAATTACAAACTTGGGTGGAATTCATGTGGTTCATGGTGGTGGTGGCTCCTCCATGGGTTGCTTCCCCTTCTCTTGTGCTCCAGGTTTTGGGATTTAATAACATTGAAGTAGTGCCTAGAGCTTTTCCTCTTTAGTTTAGGGATCCTATGCCATCCATGCTGATGCTCCAATGTTTGATGGAGTTAGCACCTCCCATGGGCACGACAGTTGCAGAAACATTTTGTTTCTTTTTACGTACTAAGTCACAAACAACCATTGTTCCTCCTTTTAGGCTCTAGCTTTATCCTTGTATTCCTGAAAATATATAAGCCATCAAGCCAAGTCTGTTGTGACATTTTTTATCCTTGGTAGCTTACTTTAATGACCTCCAATTCAGAATTTGTGACTTTCAACTTCTGCAATGTTTTCTTGTGTTCTGCAAATTCTACTTCATACTTGGTGTAGGTGATAGCTACCTACCTCTTAAGCTCTATCCTTAGGCATCCTGCTATCAACATGGCTAGATTGGCATATGGCAAATTTGCCAACTCCATGTACTCTATGAGATCTTAAATCAGCAGGTCCCAGCTTTTAAGTTCCACCTAGTGAGTAAATGTGTATGTGTCCAATATGGCCTATCAATCAGTGTGTTACACACTAAAAGTTTTGATGTGGGCCTTGGCCATATGGATCTCCTTCTTGATGATTTGTTTGTACATTCCCACATGGTCTCGGAAGTGCTCTTTTAACTTTTCGTGTTGCTTGACCTCATTCTACCACGAGCTTATTTCGATGGCTATCTTCTAGAAGATGGCACATACCTCCTCCATTGAGAGGGTTTGATTTTCTTTGGCCAAACAGTTCATGTCATGGTTAACCTTGATCAACAGTTCGTGTAGCCACTCAAAATTTTCTTCAAGAACGTTCTTCTGTTTCTCCACAAAGATCAACCAAAGATTGTCAGCAATAAGCTGTTTATTTTCTTCTTGTAAGGCCTTGAGTGCCTTGGCATGCACGTAGGTTTGTACTTGTGCCTTGGAGGCATCCCAGTCGGCCTTCTCTTTTTCCTCCACCACCCTTTTATTTTTCACCAGCAATTTGTTGAGTTGCTCAGTCCTAAAGGTGTCCAGCTAGTCTACAGGAATGAATTGAGAGGGATCCCACTATGCAGCTTGCAAGGTTATGAGCCTTTCTTGCATTCTTGTACCTCTATCATGACCAACTTTCCCTTGGTGGAGATGAGGTCTGATTTTGCTGCCATAACATCCTATGGAATGTCAAACAAGGACGCCATCACTTGTCTTGTTTATAGCAACTGATTAAGCACATCGTTATGTTCTATAGGAGTCATTGAGGGATCAGCCAGAGTTTGAGCATCCCATGCTCTTGTGAAATCTACTGGTGGCATAACAGGGACATTAAAATATTCTTTGATGTGGTCTATGACCACCTTTGCAACTCCTATTGCATCCTATTGCTACATGACCATGACTATGGCCCCTTCACCAATCTCCAATTACACCTAAAAGGATGCAGTGTTCCCTAAAATCTGTTGTGATCAAGAAGTCTCTCCTCCTCTTGTCTGAATGGACACCTCACCCCATGTGTGATCTATAGAGACAGTGGACCATACGGTATCATCGATGATGCAAAAGAGATTGCATCATCACGACTTCCCCAACTGACCATCTCAGCGATGGCCTTGAGATGGCTCATCGACCATCGGTAATCCTATAGCAGTGATAGTGGTTGATCTTGCTAGCTCATGCTAGGCCTTGCTTCTTGTTGTTGGTTGGGTCCCATGCTTGGAAGTTGGTTGGGCCCTACAAGTTGAGTTGCAGTGGCCTCCATCATCTGTTCTTACTCTTGTTCTGGCTCCAACATCTCACCAGCAATTTTCCTTGCAGCTAGTGGCTTTAGCAATTCAACGTATGAAGCATTTTGGGCTTTTTTGAGGATGTCATTAGTGTATCCTTGAATACTAGCATGCTTGCACAGCTTCCTGATGAGACAAGGGAAGGGCAATATAAAATTCCCTATCTTGCGTTCATCAAACCACCTTAATATCTCCATGAAATATAGATGAGGCAAGTTAGCATTAACCTTTCCCATCAATATCGCACTTCCTCTTGCTGCATATGTTGAAATTTTTTTCAACCCTTTTGTGGAAAAGCTATGATAAGTTCCAATTTTAAAGTATATCTTCTCTTCCAACGTTAACTCTCCATAGGTCTTATCTTCCTTATTGTATGCCTTGTCTAACCAAACCCTATGTGCATTAGCATCAGAGTAAGTAGATAGACGAACAACCTTTAGCCCTATGTTTAGAAGGTTTAACACTTCCGAAATGGCTTTGATAGAAAAATCAATAGACATACCACAAATGTCAACTGTGGTTCCCTCTTCTCTATTGTGCCAAAATTGATACGTTTCTTCTAAGTACCAGGCATCGCTTTTAGAGAGGATAGGCCATAATGGGGACCCTTTGAGGTGGTCCCTAATGGCCCCAGGAGTGAATTCCATGAAAATTCTGAAGTTCAATTCCACGATCACTGCAGCTGATGTGGACCTTTCACGGATGGCTTGGACACATTTCAGAGGCAACGTGAGGTGTTGTCCTAGTTCAGTCTCCTTCTTCCTATCCTAATTATACAATGGAAGGGCCTTCTTGATGGATACTAAACAATTGCTCCTCCTACTCTACATGTTGTTCAGCAGGAACCTATCCTTTACCTCTCCTAGGTTGCTTGAATGCACCTTGAGAGGGACCTTCTTCTTGTTCATGCTTTGGGGCCATCTACAATCACACAGGGCCAATCATTAGTAAGGTTGCTTACCAAAGTTAATTTATACTTTACTTCTTGCCTTAATGAGTTTGTTCTGATTCGGTGTGATTTTAAAGTTAGGAATTTTTATGGAAATGTCCCCAAAATATTTTAGTATTTGGTCCACTTTGCTTAGGTGGTTTCAGAGTTTAATTTCCCGGTATAGATAAGGAGATGAAACTGTTTTTGGCACAGGTTTATTATTTTTATAACTAATTACCCTTAATAGTGTTCTTTGGGCAATGAAGAATTCTAAAAAATTTATACACAATTCAGTGTGTACCCCTCCCCCACGACTAAGCTGAACACTCCAAGTTCAAGTAGGTTCAGACAAAATTAAAATTGGAGCACTAGCGAGCAAGTTATGATTATCGAAACAAGAGATGTGCAATCGAAAGTCATAGAAAAAAATTTGAAAAAATTCCCCTGCGTGAATATCTGCAAATGATGTTGACAGGCATGGGGGGTCCATATATATATATATTTTAAGGATGCAATATTGCGTACTCGCTAGTGGGCATTAAACTCAATATTGGGGACCTGATATTGCGTCCTATCGAAAATAGGGCACTTGAGAAATTCACAAATTTTTTGAACTCTAAGGTATAAACTAAGGATGTGTAGGTCAAGGTAAAGGAGTCCAGGGTAATACGACTAGTCCTAAAGGCACAAATAGTATAATGGTGTAAAATCTGTCAATGAAAATCATGAAGAGTAGGAGGAAAAAGGACATGTGTTAGCTCATAGGAACATGTGAGCTGGAAGGATGATAAAGGAAAGAAAAACATTGGTAATACTTAGAGGGTATAAGATGATGTGTGGGAGATGTGTTACAAGTGCAAATTACAAAAGTCATGCAAGTGGGTCCTCCCCAAAGTAAGTTTCAACCTATAGTGCCCTTGCGTAACCACACCTTAAAATGTCTGTAGGAATTAGAAGGGTTAAATATAATCTACACCAATGCAACAAAACACACACATGTTAAATACCACCGTGATGAGGTATGAATTCCATTCTACACAAGACACAAGTTGAAAAATACATTAACAGCGAGATGAGGTGAATTGTAGAAGGGATTGCAGAGATTGGGACATGAGGTAACCAAATCAGGGCATAATGAATCTTTCATGTAAGGCATGATTAATGTGTCATTAACCTATCACTCCAAAATCAGGACCAATGATAGACAACAATAAGAGCACCATGATAGCAAGGCATACAATCACTTGGCGTTTTGTTCAAGGGAGGAGTGATTTGGAATTGCTTTGTGACACTTTGATCTTGATCTTTGCTTCTCTCTCTTTTGTTTTTCTTTCTCTCTCTCTTTTTTTTGAATGCTTAATCCAGAGAAGCCACCTACCTTCAAGCATGGATGCATGTCTTTCCAATGAAACCCCCTAGAATAGCATTAAGTTTCCTTGATTGAGTGCCTTTTGATTACTCTTACTCCCATTTTTCATTAGATCTACAAGGATCTTAGTACAACCAAGCTACATGATAACTCTTACAGATGTCACCAAAGAGAATCCACAAGTCCCCTTGATGTCACACCCTGGTCATTCTCACTTAGTACATCCTTCTTCACTCTGGGTATAATAACACAAGGTTACTTTAAGTTTTAATGATTAAGAATATCATTGTACCCAAGGTAGAACCCCTTATTAATAGAATGGATGGATGGATGTTGTGGACTCGCTATTCAAATAATTAGTCACTTGAGACTTGATAGCATAAAATAACACCTCAACCAATGGTTCACATGAGTGTTTTATTCCTAGATGAGATTATTCATAAAAAGGTAAAAGGATAAAAAGACAAAAAGGAAAAAATATCAAACAATAAGTTGAAAAGTGAAAAACTGAAAAACATATTTTTCAAAATTAAAGAAAATGAAAAATATTTATTAAACTTACTTGTTATTAGAATGGGGGGTATCCCCCATAACTAAACAATTGAGCATGGCTAGGATTAATAAATGAAGAATTGGGATCCTTGCATGTTGAAAATGTTGGGAATCGATCATACTTACCCCATTGGGATTCACACACTTGATTAGAGTTGACATAGTGGGGCAAGTTATAAGATGTGGCTAATTTATGAGTTGACCCACTATGGTACTTGTGACTGTAAGATGGTATGCAAAGACCAACATGTCTCCCCATGTGACTATATTCATTGGGCTACATGGTTGTTGGAGTATTGAGTGGTGGCCCTGATAAGGTAACATGAGGCATTGGGTTTGAAGAGGAAGATGCACCATAGTGTTGGACTTGTGCTGAGTTGGCAGATGTAGTGGTTTCTGAACTATGGTGTCCCTTTATATGGTTAAGTCTAAAGAAGGGATGCCTATGATGTTGTGGAGGATTACCACTGCTATTGACAGTAGAAGCACAAGTAACGTTCGTGGGTTGATGTTATGATGCAAATCCCTCAGGAACAACTGCTGGCGATGTAGAAGGAGGTAAAGGATGAGAATGTTGGAATTGAGAAGTGTAAGGTACCCAAGGTGGTGGTCCTATTGGAAAGGCTATGGTTTGATGGTATTGAGGATAATGATAATAATGTGGTGAGATAGAGGATGTTGACTTGGTTGGGGAAACAGGATGTTGGACTTGATAGGCACTTAGGTTCAGATGGTATGGAGGGTATAACTAGTTTGGGAGTAGCCTACCCCATGAATGGGATTGTTGCCACTGTGATTGAACACAGTATTTTTGTACGAACTCTAGATGTAACATTCTTCTCCAATGCTCATGTAAATGTGACAAGATTTGACATTGGCCCTTGGGATGATCATACAGGCAAATGTTGCATTGATACATATGATTGGCAGCTGAGCTCTTATTCTCTTCTAGCCTCCTTTCCAATTGTCTAAGGGTGTTTTGTCCTATTTCTTGGTTCGTCATAACTCTACCTCCAATAATGTTGGCATATTCTCCACATTTTTTATGCATACATTCCATCATCTTGTTAATCTTTACATCAACCTCATCCAATGATTGTAGTACTAGCAAAGATGGTTCCACCTACTTGAGATGAGTTGATTTCTCCTCTTTATTATCATGGACCCTTGTTGATTTAAAGGTTTGGGCCTGTTCAGATTTTTCAACATTCTCCCATCTAGCCATTTCTCCTTCTTCCTTTGCTACCCACTTAATAAGCTCTTGAAATTGGTGGGTCCATAATTTGTATAGTTGACCTCGGGCATACATCCCTAAGGTTCCCCTTGTTTCATTACGGAGCCCATCTATGATATGGTACATTAGCCTCTCCTCAGAGAACTCATGGCTTGGGAAATTGTTTAATAATGCATAATATCTTTCTAAGGCCATGTCCAAGGGTTCATGTTGTGCTTGTTTCCACTCTTGGATTTGTTTCCTCAGCATTGACACTCTTGCATAAGTTTGATATCTTTCGTTGAATAGTATTATCATTGTTGGCCAACGTCAGATTGAATTTGGTTTTATCGACCTATACCATACTTTTGCCTAGCCAACGAGTGTTGTAAGAAAGAGCTTAAGCTTTTGCCATTAGTTATCAATGTTGTTCCACACACAGGCATCATGGAAGGCTTGTAGATGATGTTGCAGATCTAAGTCATAGCCTCCTGAAAACTTGGGAAATTTCTTTAAATCAAGCCTAGGTAGACAACTTTCCTTACAATGCTTGCAAGATATTTGAACAGCCTCTTGTATCTACGTTAGGCTTGTAGTGGCCAGTAGGGGTTCATCGTCACTAGGTATGTTATGCATTTATGAGTTGGGATGATGTTGTCTTTGTTTATGTTTATAGGAAACCCCTACATCAAATTGGGTACTCCAAACTTCATCTTCATCATCATATAATTCATTGGTTCTCCAATGAATTTCCCTATTGGTTGTTATGTTATCATAATCTTGTGAGAGAGACATTGTGTGTGAATTTGTGTGTGAGTTAATTGAAATTAATTTCTTATCTAAAAGATGTATCATGAATACTTTGTTACAGTGATCTTGTATGATGTAACTAATCTAAATAACTAGCACCGTCCCCAACAATGGCACTAATGATGAGTGGTGAGGTACCCCCTACACTCAACCATACGAATACGAGTGTTTCACACATGATCCGATCGAACTCTGCAGATGGGCTAATTGTGGTATCTAGATAGTTACTCATTGATCGTAGTTCACTGTCTTCCCACCTGGACTAGTATTTGCTTTGTCACATATGGTTTAGTCTAGAGTGAGGTGTATGATGTGTTCCTAAACTAATGCTACTCCTGAAGGCAATGGAAAATAATCTTAGCTAAGCTAGGAGGAAAAAGGAGACAAAGAGCTATACTAAGAGGAGATAGGGAGAGAGAGTCTAAGCTAGCCTAAGTGCGATGAGCATCTATTCCTTAATCATCCGTACACATCTTGGACCTCATGCACAACTACCACTAGGATTACCAAGTGCATGGCCTAGGTACGCTACTGGGTTACCAAGTAGTCACACTTAAATGCTTGTGATTAAGTCATACTCATTCCACATTTAAGGAGTTTAGGGTGAAGAGATATTAACTACCAAAGCAATAAATAACAATAACAATTAAATAATTAAACTAAGTGAAAGCTGCTATGATGAAGTAATCTCGATCTTTATTTTTGATCATGTGCATGTCCAAGTACATCACACTCGAATAAAGGTGTCGTACAATTACAATCATCACACTGTGGGCATGCACTGGGAGAAAGGGTTGAGAGGAACTAAGAAATGAACTAGCTTCTAAAACTAATTAAAAAGCTAACTATTCAAAACTGAAAAAACTTACTCCTCTCATGCGTCTACATGTGTATTTATAGGCTCATGTAGGAGTCACGATATCGCGTATCCGATATCGTTGTTGGGTTGCGATATCGTGTACCCAATATTGTGGGTTCGATATCACGGCCTGATGAATCACGATTCATCACTAGGTTACCAAGAAATTACATTTAAGTACTGGAAATCAATTGTACTCATTTCTCTTAACAACAATAGTAATATTAAAGTGCATGGGATAGTAAAACATTAACTAGGAAAATAGTAAACATTATGCTAAGTAAAACAGGAAACTAGAAGAATGCTACAATAGTATGAAATAGCTCAATCTTTATTGCCAGTCACACTTGTGTCCAAGTACAAGATGTTTGAATAAAGACTTCATTCACTAAGTCACATTGCACTGCAGGCATTCGCACTTCTAAGTGCTAGGTTATGAAAGCAAATTGAAAGAGTTTTATTACTATGAACTAAAAAATTATTGTGGATTGTGCACCTAAGTGTTGTATTTATAGGCTGCACACCTTATGCAATATTGGATCTGTGATGACATAGCATGTGCTACAATATCAAACATATGACATCATAGATACAATATTGTGTTGGCGACCGTTTGGGACACGACCACCAATGAGTGTCCTCGAACAGGATTTAGGTGCCTGCTGGTCTCTGGCAACACCAAGGCCCAGATACCTCTAAATAAACTCAGTAGTTAATGTGAGTATGTGTGTGTGCTGTTGCGGCATGCGGTTGTGAAAAATGAAATGATTGCATTATGTGTAAACTATAGATGACTTATCTTAAAGAGATTCAGCCAACTTTGCCAAGTACTATGAGTTGTTGAGAGTTCCTATTTTGTTCAATTGCCTAGTCTACGTGGTCCTTATAATACCTACTTGTAAAAAATAAAATTTTGCAAAAACATTTGAGCAAAACTCTGCAAATCTACTTCTAATTTTCCCCAGAGAAAGAGATAGTTCCACAAGAAAACTAGAAATAGAGCAAGATTCGATGGAAATAAGCAGAAAAGAAAAGAAAGCAGATTTGTGTAGACCTCAAATATTTAAACAAGGTAAAATGACACGAGTAAACACTTCACAATAAAGCTATCCCAAATTCAATATCTACGAATTGTTCAAACTTCCAAGGCTCAAACAAGCAATATCTTCAAGACAATCCTATTATGCTACCAAAAATTGCTGCGTAAACTACCACGTACGAGACTCCATTTTGACTAGATAATAGATGTCAACGATTGCATTCAAACAGAACCTTTAAAAGACTTGACAATTTCTGATTGAAATACCACGAGAATTCACTTTAAAGATAAAAAGAAGCTATTCTGGTCCCATCAAAATACCAAAGATTTTCTGAACCCTCTCGACTACTGAATTGTTCAACGGCGTGACTACAAACAGAGGCTCTCTTACAACAATCCCAATAGCAGTTCCCACACGTTGCACAATAATGAAATTTACTACTAAAATGCTCTTAAGGCTTTTAAACACAAGCGCTTCTATGGCAAAATTTTAATAGAAATTTCTATCGGGCAACAAGAACAGTAAGAGCAATCTAAAAATCCCAAAATTACTTGCCAAGGATGATACTATCTAAACCACTAGCTAAACAATTTAAACAAAACAAAAAATGAAATGCATAACTCACAGGACCATGACAAAGAGGCTGAAATCTTTATTCTAGCAAGCCATCTTGCAAGCAATCGTCCACAATTTCTTTACAAAGCTCTTCTCCCAAGACTCAAAATGTCTCCAAGTGAGAGCCCAAATGCTAACTTGTAGCCTTCTCAAAATGAGATGACAAGTCTTCTCCCAAAAGTCTTCCAAGTGATGTGAGAAGTGATGATATGATCCTCCTTCCTCCTTGACCCTTGAAGCCTTTTTATAGGGTTCCAAGGTAGGTAGGGAAGTTACATATTCAAAAATATCTCACCTAACTTCTCTCCCAAGTAACTTGGCCAACCAATTAGGAGATTACTTGCCCAACAAGTTAGGAGGTTACTTGCCCAACAAGTTAGGTAAGTTACAACAATTTTGGGTGGTTTCAACCACCAAAGAGATAAAAAAGCTGCAGTTGACAAGTGTCCCATGTAGTTGCCAAGTGTCTTCATGTAGTTGCCAAGTGTCTTCATTCAGTTGCCAAGTGTCTTCATTCAGTTGCCAAGTGTATTCATTCAGTTGCCAAGTGGTCACCATGGAGATAAAAAAGTTGTAGTTGACATGTGTCCCATTTAGTTGACAAGTGGCCATTGTGGAGACAAAAAGGCTATAGTTGACAAGTGGCCTTGGTGGTGGTTATAACCACCATTTCAATTGACAAGTATTCAATTCACATAGGATTTTGAACAATTGTTGCACAAATTCCATTTTTAAATCATAAAATATTTTATTGTTTTTTTTGTTTTAAAGAGAATATTGCAATTCCAGGATTTATTATAGTTCAGTGACATTTGCATACTCTTCTTTTTAGAACAAAAGTTTACAAGTTCGATACTAGATCTAGATTCAAGATAGATTGTGTTTTTCTTACCAAGCCTCTTATCAACACTGCAATTTCACGATCCACGGGTTGACATCTTAGCTGCAAACAATGGAGACCAGATAAAATCTTTTGACCAAATCGTTGTGTTGAAAGAATTTTGTCATTCCAAGGCAGGCACAGTTGCTGCGACTGTGGGTGGTGGAGCTAGCGGCCTGGATGCTGGCACTAGGAAAATAGTTTAATCCAGTGGAGCAAGGCAGAGAGAGAGGCATGCATGCAGGAACGCAATGCTGTATATATGTGCGTGCTGTATTTTTGTGCTGCCTACATGCCAAGATGGACCAAAGTAAGTGAAGGGAAGTCCATTTCCAGATTCTCTTTTCTCCATTTCGTTCCTTTGGCTTTCTCACAAATGGTGGGAGGACTCCAAAATGTAGCAAGCGCTCGCGCCAAGTCCCACAATTCACCAGCAGCAGCAGCAAAAGAATTCGGCGTGGCCTCCACGCAGATGCCCATGGAACCACGGATACTTCCATGGCCCAGCAAGTTGTGAAAAATGCCACTACCGCTACCTCTGATGATAACCCTAACACGTGTTCTGCCATCATCATTGTCGACCTGGATACCTACCTCGCAACCTTCCTAGAAACCTCGAACTCCACAAACCTTTCAGCTCCATCATGGCCTCCGATCTCCTTGTCTGGAACAAACGAAAGATGCAGAGTTCTAGTTGGAACAAAACCCTTGCTCTTGATATTCCTAACAACTTCCAAATACTGAGTGGGGACACACTTCATGTCCTGAGAGCCCTACGCGAAGATATTTCCTTGCTCGTCTTTGTTCACCTGGAAAGGAAGATGAACCTGCTTTTCTTCCTCTGTGGTCACAACATCCATGTGAAAATTCAGCAGAACGAAGGGCAGATTTGCTTCGTTGGGGATCAGATCCCGGGTAGGCGCGAATGAATCAGAGAAAGAAAGCATATCACTGGCAGCGAAATCGGCAATTCCAGCTGCTGCTGTTATGCATGGGAGGCTTGAAACCATTGCCGAGACTGAGACTGAGACTAAGACTGAGAAGAAGGAGCTTGAAAACATGGCCTTTGGAAGGCCTGGCAGGAGCCTCTCCAGCAGCAGCATCGTTAGACGGAAACTGGAGCGGTGCCACAATTTGTGTAGATGAAGATGCAGAGGGTGGGTGTTATTCAGAGTTAGGCTTCACAAACTCGTCATTGCACGCTTGACCAGAGCACGGGATTCGTATGTATGCTTCATGAACCGCTTCACCACCAAGACTCACATTTCTTCTTCTTCTTTTGATGCATTCCGTTCACACTATTGAATCCATTATTTGGTCATACATTTGTTCTCTATTTTCTTTTTCTTTGCCAACAATTGGGATTGAGATTGTCTAAGCTGACTACAAGTTGCCTTACATTCATTACCTTCCCATACCTTATGGAGGTTAACTCAACCCACTTCTTGACTTGTACATCAATACATGTTTGTAGATCCAGTGAATACTTCTTTGGCACTAAAATAGCTGGTAGAAGATTGTCATGAACTCTGAACAATTGATCATTTGTCTTAAACAAAACTATATTTGCTAGTGAATCAATTAGAGAAAAACCTTTCAAACTACCAACCCAACACCTCTGAAAAGTCTTCATCCAATAAAATATTGGCAATGTTTCAATCAGGGTGAACTTTAGTTATATGATTAGCTCCACAACCTCACAAAGCCTGCTCCATTAAATGGCCAAAATGTGCCAACATATTGTAGTTACAATATCGTTGGACCAGAAAAATTGACTTTATCAGATGTTATACCTAGAGTACCTTTTTATAAACATGTGGTTACCACTTTTAATCAACAAAATGCATTATTTAAAAATCAAAAGTGTAACTTTTTTATTGAAGGTGTCCTAGGGGAGTATGTTATAAATGAAAATTCTAGTGAAGTTTCTAAAATAAATCCTTACACTCATATATATTCCACACAATATTATCAAAATTTTAGAAAATTTGAAGAAAATTATGAAGATACCCTAACTTATCATCAACATGATGGAAAAATTTTCCTTTTTGAGGATCCTCCACCATTAGAAAAAGATAAATATATAAATGAGATTCTAACCATTGAAACATTAGGGTATGGATCAATCTTTGATAATATAATGTCTACATTGATTAAAGAGAAATTTTTTTTGATTACACTAAGTTAAATACTTGGATATTAAGAATAGATGGAGACTTTTCTAAGAAGTGATATGGAGTAGAAATCATGCTTATACTTCCTAGTTAAGATCTTATCCTTAAAGCTATGATTGACTATGAAGTGCTTATTCATGGGATCAAACTAGACTAATACTATGATTTATCAAAACTTAGAATTTACATTGTCTCTCAACTTATAGTAAATTAAATTAATGAAATTTTGGAAGACAAAGATTCAACCATGAGATCATATAAAGCATGTCTTTAAACTCTTCAAGGAATTTGATCAAATATTTATTGAACATGTTTCAAGAGAAGAAAATTACATTTTCGATGTGTTAGCCCAAGTGGTGACTACTTTAGATATTTCATTTTGATGTAATGCTTGGGATTTGAAAATTATTATAGAAAAGGTTTAACTCTTATTCCATTCCACTTTATATTTATTTATTTATTAATTTTTTATTATGATAATCATATTTCTCAATTTTTATTTTTTGAGGATAAATTTAATGATCAATATCTTAAATTATCCCAAATTAATGAAGAAGATATCGCAAAAGATAGTGTACTTTTAATTAAAATCTCTTTTGAAATAGCAAGAAGCTTTGTTTGATGATTTACATACAAAACTAAAGAGATATCTAAAAATACTAATTGACAAATGTTATTAACAACAAAATAATCCAAAGTCAAAAGAAATGTTAACAATATCTTATGAAAATAAGATCTTACCTACATGCAAATGAGAAACAAAACTTGATTGATTTATTACATGAATTCAATGATTTCTTAGCTTTGAATTATGAGGATCTTAACATTTTTAATCCTCTTGTGAGGACACATATAATACCTCTTAACCCAAAAATAAAACCATTTAGGCAAAAACTTAAACCCATTAACCCCAAGGTCAAACCATTTATTCCCTCATATTTAGTAAGCAAAAATTCCCTTATCTATTTTATTTCCTTCATGTATTAAAAAATATCCTTATTTTTTCCATTTCCTTCTATATTCCAAAAAAAAAAATAATGGAAGGAAAAATTCAAAAGTTATGGCTAACTCTGATTTTAAAGAAGCATGTCTCCTTCATAAATATTAGTATAAATCTCATTCTTTGGAATATCCTCTATACTAATGGCTATTATATCAAAGATAATTTGGATTGGGATCATAAGTATAAATTATAATCTATAGTATTCCTGTAGCTTATATTGAATGATCTCATAAAGTGATGCAAAAGGTGACCAATGGTTATGCACTTAAGTTAATTGTATGATTATTTTAGTCATTATTGAACAATGAGGTATAGCCTAGTAGTAAAACTCTTGATTTGAAAGCTCTAAGTCATGGGTTTGATTCTAGTGGGCAATGTTGAGTTATAAAGTTTTAAGTAGACTATATATCTTAGGGTGTAGCTATATTATAATTATTTGGGGTTCCAATACTCTTATTATTAAAGATTATTGTCAACCTCATGATTTTGTAATACATAGTATGGTTAATGATCATTGTGTTTTCTTATGTTTTACATATTTTATCATCATTATGATTTCTATTAGTTTTGGTATTTTTGCTCTTGCATGTAACACAAGCTTGGGGGCTAAATATTGATATATAGCATAGGACCATCATTTGATAGACTTTTGTGTTGTTGGGTCCTAGATACATGATCCTATGATTATCTTACATGACAAGTGAATATATGTTCGTATTAAGTATTCTTTGCAATAGAGGTATGGTTTTATAAACCTTTAGAGTCTTAAAACTATTAAAAAACATTGATTTAATGATAACATTTCTTATTTAAAATAATATTAGTAATTATGCTCCAATGATTCGAACTTGTTTAATAAAATATAAGTACATATTGTAGTTAGAATGATAAATCTTAAAACGAATCAAACTTAATTTTCCTGCTCATTTAAATATGGGGTTTCCAAAAATAGTATCTGTCAGACATGCTGATGAACAACATGTTTCATAAGAAATAATGACCAACATGTTTCATCCATGAGAGTCTTATTATTAAATATTAGTAACGATTTCATAGTTCGGAAAAATCAACTAATCAAAATGATAAATAGATTCCATTTCGGAAAGAGAGTATGTTATTACAAGGAATTTTCAAAAATTAGCGAGTTCCATACTTTTCAGCCAATTGATGGCGGGCATGAGTGAGATCTTGGGCACACAAGGTAGTATTCATTTTTCAGTGGAAGGTAAGCTATCACTTTCTGCTTTTTTTTCTTTTTTTTTTTCGTCAAACAAACCATAAACCAACTAAATTGGTAAGAAAGCTTCCTCGCATTTCATCATAGAACCTCCTTCCGATGCAATTCAAACGCCAAGGCAAAGCAACCTCGCATTTCACCGGTTGCTACACTCAAATTAATCACGATTGTCATAGTAACGCTGCATTATAACGACCAGAGCACCTTCTGATTAAGTGATCATTTGTATACCAACCAAAGGTTTCTGTGCAATTTTATGAAAGATCTGAAATTTTGGATGCTGTTCAATTTTCTGAATTATAACGACCAGAGCACCTTCTGATTAAGTGATCATTTGTATACCAACCAAAGGTTTCTGTGCAATTTTATGAAAGATCTGAAATTTTGGATACTGTTCAATTTTCTGAATGCTTCTACTTGGATGGTGGAAACACTGCGTAGCACACATGCCACAATAGGGCTTGTGCTAGTAGTAGTACAGCTATATCTCTAGCGAGAAGTAATTCTACACATCCTCATTGATGGACTCAATCGTGGCCTCCCCAAACTTATCAATGTATCACGGCATGCATGGCTTTTAGTTTTAAATAGTAATAATAATAATTTCTAGTAGTTTTAAATCATGGTTTTTATTAAGAAAGAATCATTTAAATAAAATGAGTAATTTCTAAGGGGTTCTAATAATAATAATAAAAGAATGAAAATTTTTAAAATATTGTAGAATCATAAAGCAGTTACAGAAAAATAATGTTGGTTATAAAATCATAGACTCTGAATTTTGGTGTTCCATCCCCCTTCTCTCTTTTTTGGCTTTTAAAGGATGTTAATGTTGCATTTTGTTGCATGGAGCTAAACAAGAAAGGGATACAAAGAGTCATGTGGAGCCCAACTTTAAAAGAATGAAGACACGAGTATTGGAAGAAAATGCAATATCAAAGGAGGATCCAACAATTGAGAAAAAGAAACTAGCAAGTGTTGATGCTTCTAGGTCACAACCTCACCTTGAGGAATCCTTATTTCTCTACCTTGATGTATATGATTCCAAGAAAGTATTTTTAGGGAGTGTCAAATTATCCAAAAACTTTTCCAAATCAAAATTGTCACCCTTTCCCATTCTCATTTCTCCTTGTTCATTCTTCAATTGATGTATATCATTACACATCTAGAAGAAGATAGATGTGGAGTTGTACCTTAATTCGGTGTTCTTTATAAAATTGCTTGAAATAGAGAAAACTTAGTGCAAGGACTTTTTGAACAAAGTGTAACTCCTTGAGGTTCAAAATGGAAAACTACTCCAGCAAGTAATGAAATTAGCAATAGAGATTTATGACTCAATACAAAGCTAAGTCTCTACATTTGTTTATTTTTATTATTTTACACCTATGTTACCAAGTATTAGTATGGTCTCATAGTTCTCAATTTAAATTCTCATTTATCTATATGTATGTTTTGAATTTAGTTATTTTGTTTCTTAAAAAAATGTATGCTTCAAGGTTTAATAATATTTCTTTTATTCTAGCAATCTCCATAATCTGTTTTTAGTTTAAATAAGTATTTCATGTTTAATATATTTTTGTACTTATTTTAAATCATGTAGGTTTAATTTTGCTGAGATCATCATCTCTATTAAAATGACAAAATCTATTCTCTATCTAGAACATTTTAAATTTAAATTTCTAGGTGAGTATTTAATATTGAAAATTTTCAATTCAATTAGTTTGAAAGATGTTATTCTACATTTCAATGTTTATCAAACATGAGATTCACAATACATTGCTGATGTTTATTTCAATATAATTATTGTAATTTGATTAATGATTAGTATCAAAGTGCTACTTACAACATTAGTATGCTTTCTTTATTTCCAATATAAAGTTATATTGAAGTCTATTTTGGCATTTACATTTAGTTTTGATAGTTAATGTTATAGTAATATAATTAAGCTATTTAGTTTTTTATTAACTATAGCCACATTAATTTGGAAGTTTAATATTTGCTAAACCAATTAAGACTATTCTTGGGTTTTTGTACTCATATGGGAGATGTCCTAGGCTTTTGTCTCTTAAAACGTGTTTTCAAAAGGATGTTAGTGTTGGTATGCAATTACAATTTACGCATCGACCACAGAATATAATATTACATCAGGACTTTATCATAAAAAATAAATAGATATCATCATAATAGTAGGATAAGAGATGAACATTTTCATGGGAATTTTCATTTTTTGACCAAGATTTTGGTGAAGAGACCAATTACTAGCTAGGTGTTTTCTTTCCATCTAAATACTGCCAAAAGACCTATGCTATTTTAAGCTTCATTGCCACATAAACTTTCTTGTTGTGCTTCATAAACTTGTGTAAATTTAATTTAGAGCTTCCTTTTCTTTTTAAAATTTTTACCACATCAGTTGAGAAAGTTGAACTTTTAAAATTCTCCTAATATTCCTACTACCATGTAGCTCTTTTTTTACAAAAAATAAAAGTGTATTTTTATCATCAAGTCATTTAGGTAACCTCCAAAGATACTAATATGAACTTTAGCTTTGAAAAAAAATGTGCACTTAAAAGAATGCTTTAGGAAAGACAAAGTTCTATGTCATTGAGTTGGACAAGAGCTTCCAAACTATTTGTGCTAATATCATCTAGGTGAGCTCTACCAATCTAAATGAGCTCATAAAGATATGTGCTTAATGAGCTGCAACAAATATAGCTTACACTGCAACTACCCTGAAGGGCTTTTCTAAGAGTTACCCTGATCATTACTACTATTTAGTTAAATGGAAATGCTTATTGTAACCTAATAGTCACTCTCCATGCCAATTTCTAGTCTGGGAAAAAAATGAGTAATATCATGCAATAACTTGAACATGGGATTTGCCACAAAGAGCTTTTATATAATAGATTAGAGAAAAAGCTCCCTTCTAATCTAGTTTGTGTGTAATAAAGTTCAACCAAAATTTCAAGCTCAAAACTTCCAATAATCTCCTCCTTTTTGAGGTTGGAAGATATCACATCTAGGGCTAATAATTCAAGAAAAAAATAGAATCTACATAGAAATTATTAATATTAACTAGCTTATAGCAATCACACAAAAAAATTAAAAGATAAGAACAACCTTAATATCTTCCAGCCAACATTAAGAAAATATGACAAAAAAAATACCACACAAGAATAGCTCATATCATACAAGCTTAGATTAGGCAAGCAACTCATTAGAATATCACAACAAGCATACAGTGGAATAAAAGACAAGCTCAGATCACACATATCAAGATAATATTAATCATACAAAGAAAAATAACATTGAGAAGAATGGATCACAACACCATAATCATTAACCATAAAATAAAAATATTAGATAATTCAACATCAAACTTTCATGAAAAAATGAAACACAAATTAGCATATAGCATTAATGAGTAGCGAGCATACCCTACACCCAACCATATGAATTACTAGCATTCACTAAGCGATTAGGTCGAATTTTGTAGACTTTAGCTCTCCAAGTACATTGGGTCTAGGAGGTGAACCTTAACAATCATTATCATTTTTTCAATTCCACTTGTGAGGTGCAAGTGTATGGTTAAGTGCAACTAAGTCATCTAATTCTTATCATTTTATGTTTTATCATTTAATCATCTAAGTGCTAAAAATAGAATAATAAATGTTTAATTAATCTATTTAATCTAATAACTAGCTAACACTTAACTAATTCTAATATAAGCATCCTTTTCCACTTTCTGTACATATCTTGAACACGTTGCAACACTACTGGGTTACCAAGCATTAAGTGCTACTAGGATACCAAGCGTAATGTATGCTTGAAGTGGTCGTACTTATGTTTGCTATTTAATTGATACAAATTACTTAATTAAAATACATTAGAGTAAATTACATGAATAATAAATGCATAAGAAAAACATTAAGCTATTTCAAGTGCTACAAGGTTTGATTAGAAAAACTTGTCTTTATTGTCGTTCACATTAAGGTGCTCAAGTACATCAGCGCTTGAATAAAGATTTGTATACATCTTTGACTCCTACTATGAGCACTTAAAAAATATTCTAAGTTTGGAAAAAACAAACTACAAGAGCTTTGCTGTAACTAATGGAAGAAGTGCCATAAATTGGTCGATAGGTGCACATTTATAGGCGATGACATGGTGCCATGTCAACAGGTACTCATCAACATAGCAAATTGTATGTCGATAGGATCCTATCAATGTGGTTGTGTTAATGACATCTTGTTGATGCAACTCGATAACTCGCACTTCATCATACGCCCATGACTGAATGAAAACTAGTCCTTGAGTGAATAAAAGAAGGAACAAGTTCTTTACAAAATTTTGGGAAAGTATGGAATTATTGACTAACAACGAACACACAAATTAACACATCGAAAACTAAGTGCCCAAGTGTATGGATTAACAATCATTACAAAAATGAATGTTCATGACAACAAAATTAAACACCATGATAAAAAATGACAACACAACTCCTTTGATGGCTTAAAGACAAGGGAGAAGATCAAATAATCCTAGGCGATGGAGGTTCATGAGGTGTTGAAGGATGTTCTTCTACTTCGAGCACCTGTGGTTGTTGAGGCAATGGTTGTGGTTATCTTGTTGTAACTAAAATTTCTAGTGGAAGATTGAAGGCATCCAACAACACCTTCATTTTCTTCTCCTTACTCTAGGGATCATTCATGGTTCACGTTGCTTCACCAATGTGGGCTAGAATGGGAATATCTCATGGATAGGACATTGTGGGGAATACCTCCTTCATGTTGATAAACCTAGCAGTGAACTATTTGCATTCGATGCTAAATGCCCTAAGTTCACTCTACAACTCCTCGTAATCATTCATCCTCTTAGCTATGTTCTTAGTAGTTCATCTTCAATTAGTAAACTTCACCATGAGAACCTCAAGTTTCACGTTTGCAACCTCAAGCTTTTACTTGGTCTCTTTATGGTGTTTGAAATTTGTCTCATAAAATAAGTATGAGCTATCCACTTCCTTTTCCAACTCTAATTATGACCTTCCAATAGTCAGCATTGCCAAGTTTATGTATCAGAGGTTGGTGAGCTTCATATATTTAGTCATTTCCTTGATTTGTAGCTCCATGTGAATTTCTGTTTTGTTGTACTTGTTTAGCCCATCAAAGATAGGGTGTCACATGTTGTCTCCTTGCTAGAGCTACTAGAGGGACTCGTTGACTTATGCCTTTACCAGTTGGATGTTTTTTTCATTAATTTCTTTCTGCAAGCCAACCTAATCCTTATAATGATTTTTCACCATTTTGAACTTAAGGGCCTCATTTTTCCAGGTGATGGTTTCTATTGCAAAATTCTAGTGCAAGGCATAGACATCTTTCATTGAGAGATTTTTATTTTTTACTACCAACCTTCTCAATTTAGTGTTTACCTTGGTAAGCTACTCCTACTATTAATGGATGAATTCAAACATTTTTTGCTTCTATGCATCAACATTTTGCTGGCAATGATTTTCAATGATCAGAGCTTCATTCTCTTGGTGAGTCTAGACCAAGTCCTTCTATATGTTGTATGTTGTGGCATTGGCCAAGGATTAGTCAAAGACTATCAACTCCTTTGCATACTCAGCCTCTTTAATTTAGGCTTAAAGCTATTGGAAAGCTTCATCTCACATGATTGCTTGGCTAAGTACCGCAAGATCAGCAATGTGGGCTCTTAGTTCAAAAACCTCCATAGCCAAGCATTGGTTTTATACTCTGGCTATTTTAAGTTGTCCCTACATGGTGATGCATTTGCTCCTTTTCTCAAGCAACTATGGCTGGATAATAGTGATGGTATCCAGAAGGATAAAGACATTCAAAATTGGTTGCCTAGTTCCCACAAGTCAATGTAGCAATTCCTCATGCTAGGCTACACTTAATCTCCCACTAATAGTTCCTACAAATGTCTATAAATATCTAAGTGTAGAAACATCTGGTACAAATTCCATAGGCACATAGAGCTCTTGAGTCACTCTATCAACAACCACTTTAGTTGTTGTCTCCTACCTTGGTGTTGCATCACCATGACAGTTGCCTCCTCACCCTTCTTCAAATGCACTAAAAAGGTAGCAACATTCCCAGAGATTTCTAGGAATTGTTGATGTTTCAAGAGGGACATCATTACCTCTTAGGAACTCAAATTCAACCTTGTGGGCACCTACATTCATTAAAAAAATATTGGCATCCCACCCTCCATCTAGCTTATGGTTCAAGCCACTTTGTTCAGGTGGCTCATGGCTATTTGATACACAAATGGATTTCCACCACTCCTTGTTATTTAGTCCAACTACAAGAGTTGCTCATGGAGTTCATGCATGCACTCAAAGGTAGCATGGGACTTTGGTGTTGTTTCATGAGTGGATGGTAAGGGTTGTGGTTACTACTCCTCTTCCTAGACTGCTTTCACAAGCACTTTATCTTTCATCATCTCTACCAAAGAAGCAGACAGAGCATGATAAACTGCATCATTTGTGTAGTGGGCTATGCCTCCCCTCTTACAAATTTTTTTGATAAGGCATGGAAAGGGAAGTGCCTTCCTTTCATGTTTTTTCTCCTTAAAGCACTTCTCTATCTCAAGATCAATTAACTGTGGAATGTTGATAAGGAATCTTCTACCTAGAGTGATGCACACATAGGTAGAGAAGATTGTGACCTTGTTGGGCCTCACCATTGGATTGACGTGAAATACCAAAATTTTGAAATAAACACATTCTACCATTGTAAGCACACCATACTCCTTGTAGTCCACTCCATAGAACCATTGCGTCCATTCTTTCTTCATGCATGGTTTTGCCTGCATTGGGATTTCAGCTAAAGTGGCCCTAGTTTCAAGTAACCTAAGGATCTCAAAGATTGCTTTCATAGAGTAAGACATAGCTATGCCCTTGATTTTAACCATGGCATTCACTTGCCTATTGCTCTAGAAGAGATATGTATCTCCCATGTACCACTCCCCACTATAACTAATGATAAGCCACATGGGAGAGTTCTAAAGTTGTGTTTTGACTTTTAGAGGAGCAAACTCCAAGAAGGTTCCAAAGTTTAGCTCCTAAAGTATGAATTTCTAAACCTCCTTGAATGCAATTTGTGTGAGACATGCCTTCATCAAGATGACCTCAAAGTTTAATCTTTGCACAGGTGCCTCATTTTAGTGGGATTGTTCAGTTGTGGCCACTTCGAAAATCTATCTAACAAACTCGAATTTGGGCTCCTTCCAAAGACGTCCCATTGCATTAGTTTTTGCTACATGCTCCTAAGGCTATTCCTAGCCCCTTCTAGTTCTTAGCCATTTGTTTTCTTGGTTGAGATAATCCTCCTTCTTGCATGTTCTTTCCCTTTGGTGCCATTTGTGATCACAACAAAACTAAGCATTAGCATGTGATGTGTAATGTATAGCATTTAGGCACCTTATCTTGTTGGTTAGTTACACTTGGCTAAGTTGTAACCATGGTAAATTGATTATTTTAATATTATTTTAACATTATTTGATTAATATAGCTAGAAGAGTTTGTTGGAAGGACTTAACCTTCATAAATTGATGATTTTAATGTTAGTTTATTAGTTAAACCTTTGTTGGAGTTCAAAAAAAAATTTAAAAATTTTCACTAAAAAACTAAGGTTTGTGGCTAGCATGATGTATAACTTACCTCTAGTAGCTGCAGGACTAGAGATCAAGGGTAATCAAATAAATGGCATGAAAGTTATGGACTCTGGAAGGTTCTAGGCTTTGAAAAATGCAAAAAATTCCCCCTTGTTTGAACAAAGCTATGAAAAAATGTTAAGTGTTCATGCATATTTATAAGATTTTTTCCTAGGATCATGTCAATGGAGCCTATTGTAGAAATTCTTTACATTGAAAATTATGAAAAATAGAGAGAGTTAAAACATGAACATGGAATCCTTAGAGAGTTAGAAAATTCGTGGACATGATGAAATAGTGGAAGAGGGCTAGATTATTCACAAAAAAGGAGTTTTGGGCTAGAGAATGAATGTGAAGGAGTGCATAGTTCAATGCAACCAATGGGACGCACATAGGTTTTGATCACGAAAATGCCTAAGGATAAGAAACTTAACAAGCCCAACCAAGAGGTATGCAAGTGGGTCCTCCCCATAGCAGGGTTATGCTCTTAATGCCCTTGCTTTCAAACCATGGAGTCCATGGGCTCCATGGGTGATTAATGATTGTGGAAAGTTAAGGACTAAATATCATAAGAATCTACCTAAGAATTTTGACAAATCAAATGAAGATATCAAACAAAATCATGAAAAATTGATAGTGAGGTGAATTATGGAAAGCAGAAGCAAATGAAAGAGAAGGTGAAATGGAGTCCTGAATCATGGTCACATGAAGTCCCTTATGGATTTTATGATTAAGATGACCTAATAAAGTCCATCCTTAGTCCAGATCAAACCGAACCACTTCTAGCGACTTTGCATCAATACTTTAAGATCAATCCATCCCCTCAAGACACAAGAATGCCCCCATAAATTAATCACTATTCCTAAAAGGGATGAAAAGAGAAGTAGGAAGTGGGATGGGCCTTAGTTAAACGGGACCTTTAGGCATGGGCAACATGTCATTCTTGTCCTATAACCAAAGCGTGTGCTTTGAATTTCCATCATTTTTTTATTTTATATTTTTATGATTTTTGGATTGAAACCACACCATGAAAAGACTTTTAACTTCTTGTTATTGGTCAATAGTGGAATGGTGAGAAATCCATGAAAACACTCATGCACTCAAGAGGGTAAACATGTACAAAGAGCATCAAATCCCCTTGAAGTCACATCCCTGTTTATCCATTTAATCCTTCCCAAGTTTGGAAACTACCAAGGTCACAAGTTTGTTAAAAGTTTTATTTAAGAAGGGATCTCATACTTCCAAAACAAGGAACACCATAGAGTTTTGTAGATGAGTGGATGATGTGAACTCACTACCTATTTCATTAAAAAAATGATGTCTTAGTTATCAATTCAAAAATTTAAAGATAGAATCCAAACATTAGCAATCAAAGAACATTATAGTACAAACCACCATCAATAGCAACAACAGTAATACTATGACTTGTTGGCAATAAGGAAAGAGAAGACAATCATAAGAAAAACATTAGAAAACTCAAACTAAGTAGAGTAGAATAAAGTAAAATATAGAAGAAATTGTAAAATATTTAAGAAAGGAAAAATATAATAAAGATGTTATAATACAAAAAATGGTGTAAAAAAAGGTGCAAAAACAACAAAGTGCAAAACAAAAATTATAAAAATTGAGGAGCCACTTTAATTAATTAGCATGGATGGCTATCTCCCGAAAAATCAAGTTGAAAGGAGGAGATCTGAAATATTGAGCATGCCTATCCATTTGAAAAGGTGTTGCAGTCACTGGCTCTCGTAGGCTCATGGAAAGGTTTAATTTGTTGCATGTTAACTAGCAGTTTCTTATTTGAGCTTTCAGGGTTGTATATTAACATGGCCCTAGAGGGAAGAATTTCATAGATGATGTAAGGTCCTTTACATAATGTTTGAATTGATGGCACATGTGTGGAGTTCCAGTAAAGGACCTTGTCTCCCAGTTGAAATTTTACTTTCTTTATTTTGAGGTCATGACATTTCTTGTTGAATGCCTTGTGCAAGTCATTATATGACAGTGTTATCAATTGATTCGCATCTAGTAAGTTGACATTCATCAATCTTTCTTTTTGTGCTAGACTTAAGGTTGAGATCATAAGTCATTGAGAGTGTACAGAGCTTGGAATAAATAGGAAGAGTTGGTAGTTTTCCATACACCAACTCATATGGAGAATAGCTATAAGGAGTCTCCAAGTTGAGTAGTAGGCCCAAAGGGCATCATCTGGTTTAGTGCTATAGTCTCTCCTATATTTGCTAACTATTCTTGTTAAGATCTTAGTGATCTCCCTATTTGTAATCTTAGCTTCACCATTGGCTTGGGGATGGTAAGGTGTTGTTAATTTATGTTTCACCCCTAAGAATTGCATGAGTTTCCAAAAGGTAGTGCCTATAAAGTGAGTACCATTGTCATAAATAAGTGCATGTGGCACACCAAACCTCTTTACAACATTTTGTTATGCAAACTGAGTAGCTATAGAAGATGTATAGTTGATGATGGTTGTTGCTTCTACCCATTTTGTACAATAATTAACAGTAACTATGATGTATGCCTTTTCATTTGACATGAGTGTGATGGGATCCATGAAGTCAATGCCCCAAATTTTGAAGGGTTGTAGTAATTAGATCCACATGTCAAAATATAGTTTTGGTAACATTTGAGAGTCTTGGTAATGGCGGTATTGACACTGACACTAATGTTATCACTGATGTAACATCAAAGTTAGTAATACTTAGAAAAAATTCTCACTTCTTTTGAGATTTTTTAAAAGCTATTGGAATTGATGCCAAAAAGTTGGGATATAACACTAAATGATCCCTAGTAGTCTTCCAGGCCAAAAATATAACTTGAAAGGCTTTTTTTTAGGGCATTTTGTGTTGTGGTATTAAGAAACCCAATTTAACATCCCATCACCTCCAACACTTAAAAAAAATTTGATCCTTGGGGTCTTAGGATCACTACCAAATTTGATAAATTCAACTCTATGATGTTAAGGGAGCTTAGGATGTATCATTTAGAGTTCTGCATGATGCAAAATCTGAGATAGCTTCAACACTTAGAAAACTCTTAATTTGCTCTATCTCCCACACTTAGAAAATTTTGAATTTCAATGTTTTTTAGTGATCATGGAAAATTAAGTTCATAAGTTGGACTATGAACCTAGATGATTCCTAATAGTTCCTCAAAGTTGAGAATTTACTTTGTGATGATGTATTTGAAGGATTTGGGGAACCAAATCCTCATTGAATGACATTGAAGGTAAACTTATTCTCAATTCATAGTGAACCAAAAAAGTGCATACAACTATACTATTATTGTGCTTCATCCCAAGTGAAATAGTCAAGTGATTGAAACTAATGTAGACCCATCAGGTAGTCTTGTTTAGGTCATCCTTTTTATAAAGGATCAGTGAGCTGGCTTTTTATCTATTTATGCTTCTAATGATGCTAAAATTAGACATGAGTTGTGGAAACATAATCTTTTGGATCTTCCTAAAATTTCTTTTGTCATGGCTAGAGATTTTGAATTTGTTACTTCCTAAGGTGATAAAGTTGGAAGTGAGTGTGTCCTTGTTATTATTTATGATAAAATTCTTTAATTTTATATTTAGTAGAGATTCAATATTTTTGATCCTATTGTAAATAGAGGAAATATGTTTGAAAATCAGTGGTTCACTTGAAGTAATAATAGAGCTAGTCAAGATAGAATCATCTCATAAATATAATTATTTTTTATATCCTCTATAGTAGTTTGCAAACTTGATATTTCCAAAAATCCTTCTATTACATATATGTAATTGAACTATATGTAACAATTTCTTATGAATTACACTTATGTTGACCTTAGTTCATATAGTTAAATGTAATTGAGGCATATGATCATTGGTGTTATGTTATCATGATAAAATATTTTTAAAGTATTAAAATTTAATCTAATTTATCTAAGTGTAGAAAATAAAGTCTAATTTAGTCCTGAGTGATAAGTAGTCATTCTTGACTTGTTATACATATCTTGAACTCATGATATTATTGTTGGGTGATGAACGTCAAAGAGTCACATCGACAAGCCCCTTGTTGACATGGCCTTGTCTATGAGCCTTCACCAATGAGGCCCCATTTATGTGGTGTGCCCCATCGATGGGGCTGCATCGATGTGGCTACATCGATGTAGTGTTTGCTACGTTGATGGGGCCCCATCGACATAGCCCTAGGGCAAAAACTATAAATACGAGTTCACCAACCACATTTAAGGGATAATTCTTATCATAGTAGCAAAGCTCTTGTAGTTTGTTTATTTGAGAGTTAAAATATTTCTCTAAGTGCCCATAGCAAGAGTCAAAAAGTGTACGGATCTTTATTCGAGCATTGTTGTACCTAAACACACCAATGTGAAGGACAATAAAGATGAGCTTCTTAATCAAACCCTACAGCACTTGGATTAGATTAATGATTTATTTATATGTTCATTATTTTTATTAATTATAGAATTAATTAAATTAGGCTTGAGTGATGGATCCATTAATCAAGATAAATAGATTAAGCACATAAGTACGATTGCTTCGAGCGTAAACACATATTTTCTTGGTAACTCTAGTAACATTATTGCTTGGTTCACCCAGTAGTGTAGTGCTTGGTAATCCCAACAGCAAGTATGTGGGTTTAGGATGTGTACAATACGTGGGACTGGATGCTTATGTTAGGACTAGTTAGACATTATTAGTTAATTAATTAGAACTCAGTAGTAGTAAATCATCTTATCTTTATATTTTAGCCCCATAAACCCTAAAAACATACAACCATAAAAATCATATACCTCAATTACACTTAACCATACCATGTACATCACAAGTGTAATTGGGAAGACAAAAAATGACCTTAAGGCAAGGTTCACTACGTAGACAACTAGTGTATTGGAGAACATAGAGTTCTTGGAATTCGATCGGATCATGCATGAACACCTTGTGATTTGTATGGTTGAGCGTAGGGTTACCTTCGCTATTCATCATTGGTGCCATTGCCAAGGACTCATTTTATTTGAAACATGTAATATCTATATTTAGTGAATACCATTAACATCATTGTACAAACCTCAACGTCCATATCATTCCTACTATACATAGAATTATAAAAGGCACACTGACATTTTATTTTATATTGCAAAATGTCTTCTTCTTCTTGCAGTAATGAGGATGTGAAACCACTTGTCCCTTAAGAATGTAGGGTGGTATATACTCATCCTGATGAGTATGTACTAACTTCACTTTCATATTGCATCAAGATGAATAGATTTGGTGGCGAGACATGGAGGACAACATTGTATTACCTCCCGATCGATCTGTTTCTGAGATGCTAATTCAAACTCTTAAAAAGTTAAGCATCTCAAATCTTCAAGTGGAATACGTTGTGCATGGCTTTGACACTCGAGACTATCATCCCAAGAAAACACAAAACATGTGATATTGACAATAGGAAAAGCAATGTGAACTTGTAAAGGAGAAACATTTCTGTAATCCCTTGCTCTTGCTAAACCAAACTGATAATGAGGATCCTTCCCTTATGGGCTCCCAACATGAAGATTCTCCACCCCTTTTTATTGAAGATGAGGGTGTGGCCCATGATTTATGATTCACTATTCATAAACTAGGTTCAGGAAAAAGTGACATTCCAGGCACAGACTTGGGTAGACATCACAATGGCAAGGGATCTAAAGATGATGATCGTAATGAGTGAAAAGGTGGTGGCAGACATCATGGTGGTGGTGGCAATCCACCTTCCTCTTCATCCTCTTCATCCTCTTCATCTAATTTCTAACATTCATCTTCATCTACTGGTTGTCATAGAAGCTATCATAGAAATAATCATGATGAAGGTGATCAATGAGACAATAATGATTGTAGAACCTACCAAGAACATTGGGGTAACAACGGGCATCATTGAAGACAACACAATAATAATGATGATGAGCGTCTGTTGGTGACTCGAAGCGTGCTTAACATTGCAAAGGCAATAAAGATTCCAACCGAGCATATGAAAGATAGTTAGATCAAGTGCTTAGATATGAACAATATCCCAAGATTTGAGGGGGGATACAATTCTATTTTGCAAACACATCTCTAAGATTTCCATGATGCCTATGCCTTATAGAACATTAAAAATGATTAGTAGAAATTCAAGCTCTTCCCTAGGACACTCATCAAGGAAGCCAAAAGCTAGTAATAGTCCTTAGAGTTAGAATCTATCTATCGATGGAGTACAATGCTCGAGATATTTAATGACAAATACCAAACATACTCCAGAGTGTCCAACCTGATAAGGCAAATCCAAGGCTAGAAATAGGGAACACGTGAACCCTTGCATGCTGCCATGGGTAGATACTATTTTCTCTTACATCAATGCCCTCGCCATGGTTATTCTTAGAGGGGACAACTTCACCATATCATAGATGGGCTTAGAGCTAAAATAAGAAGAAATCTTAGGGTTTATGCCTAAGGAAGACTCTTTGTATTAAAAGTTGATCAAATCTAAAGGCTTATAGAGTAAGTAATAAAAGAAGAAGGTAAATTTGAAAAAAGGAAAAGTGCAAAAGAATATAATAGGGGCCCTTCCATCAAAAAGAGAGAGGTCCGATTTTGTGAAGAGGAGGATGCACCATTTGATGAAGTAGTATACAAAAAAACCTTGGCTATTCAAAAATCTACTTATGATATTTTGGCTAAGGTTGACAAATTATGGGACTCTTTGGATGAAAAATTGAAAACTGCTATGAAAATCACTAAAGAATCCAAAGAGCAAAATAGTGATTGTGATTGCAAGAGATGAAAAGAAGCTGAACATGCCTATCAATGAGGTAAGGGAAATACTAATGTAGTAGAAGAAGTTATGGGAACTGACTCTAATGATGATATTGGTTATGAAATTTATCAATTTGAACATTCTAAGGGATGTTGCTTTGTGGTGTCACACTTACAAGAGTCTATGATGTACGCACTGAATCCTTAACTATTAAGTAAGCAAGCACCTAGAAGATTGCATTATCCTCAAGGCAACCTAAGGTAGTTCCACCAACAACAATAGGCTTATTATCCAAGTCGAGCTTCACCACAATCTTACAAGCAATACCAACAATGGCAAAAACCATATTCATGGGGGATGTCACCACCAAGGTAGTAGTACCCTTACAGGCAGCTAGATCCTTATGGGTACTATGTTCAGCAAGCCATTTCTCCACGAAGCTCTGCAAGTCATGCTTCATTCTAGCATCACTATTATCCTCCAAAATATCATCAAAAACATTCACCATCTACTCGGGGGGAGAATCCATATCCATATCATCCTCTACATCCATCTATACATATCCCTCCATCCTCTACCTATTTACCTCCTGCTCCATCTATGCAGGGTGAAATTCCCCCACAGCCACATCAGTGAAATGCTACGAGGGCTATAAACTTGCAACTGGACTTCTAAATAAGTGGTTCAAATAATCGATCTAGGAAACAACCATTCTTTCGACCTAATAGTCCTTCAAAGCCCTCACAACCTAATGTGGCTAGTCATCCTATATCTTTGGCTACCTCATCCTCTACATCAAATACCTTTGATATCCCTTTGAACCAAATGCCACCTAAGATCCACACTATAATGTTAACCCATGTTGTTTTCAACTAGATCAAGGTTGACAATCTTTCTACAAAGAGAGCTAACCCTAAAAGTCCCCTTATCTACTTGTAGATTGTTAGATATGAATCTCATAAGGCTCTTCTTGACTCTAGTTTTGGAGTTAATCTCATATCTCATGACATGTATAAGACGTAGAACCTTCCACCTCTTAAGAAGAGTAGCATCCATTTAGAATTGGCAGATCAGTCAATCATTATTCATTTGAGGTTAGTGGAGGACATTGTGACCATAGTCTATGGATGGTCATACCCTACTAATTTCCTAGTGATCAAGCTTAAAAATTGCAAGGGTGACTTCCCTACCATCACAAGATGTGCATGGTTAAGTATTGTGGATGTGAGAATGGGCATCAAGAGACCTCTCCTTGGAGATTTCCAAGGAGAATAAATTTGAAAAAAATGTAGAAGAAATGCATTCCATGCATCACATATAGTGATCATTAGTGCAATTATGTGTAGAAACTCTTATCTATTAAAAACACATCCATTAAAGCATGCAATTAGTGTGCATAAGAAAAAAAATACAAAAGTGTCTATATGCAGTAGCCATAAAGTAAGAGGGCACTCAATGGCTAACAGCTAATTCTAATAGTAGCACATTATGCATAGAACCAACTGAGAGCCTAACATGTGCTTATGTTGAAAGCATGGATGAACTTGAGCAAGTTCATCACCAACTCTCTAATGATGAAGATGATGATACCTATTGGGGAGAGTTGGAATCCCTAAAAATTTTAAATAGAAGCCTCTAGAATTAAAATTTTTACCTATCAACATGAACTATGCATCTTTAAATAATGGTAAGATGGTCATAATTAATGCCAAACTCACTCCTACATAAAAAGAAAATTTGTTAATGGTGGTTAATAAATGGCCAACAACCTTTGCTTAGTTATCTTGAGCTGACCAAGGATATGCTAGCATTGCATTTACATTGACCTAGCCATGAAGCTAAGAAGGTAGAGGCGGTTGAATCCCAAATTAAAGCAAATCATGAATAAGGAAATAGAACAACTCCTTAAGGTGGGGTTCATCTATTCCATTATGGATAGTGAGTAGATTAGCCCACTCATAATTGTACCAAAGAAAGGTGGAAAGTGGTAGGTTTGTATTGATGTCAAGCTATTAAACATGGCTACATTCAAAGATCATTTTCCATTACCATTTGTTGATCAGGTGTTGGACACTATCTCTAGGCATTGTTATAGCTTCCTAGATAACCAAATCCAAATTGCACCTGAGGATCAAGCCAAGTCAACATCCATGAGTCCCTAGGGAACTTTTGCATATTATAAGATTCCTTTTGGTCTATGCAATGTTCCTGCAACATTCCAATGCCTGGTCCTTAAAATTTTTCAACAACAAATTAGTAGCGGTGTGGAAGTCTTCATGGATGACTTCTCCACTTATGGAGCTACATTTGAGCAAGCCTTGTACTATCTTGAGCAAGTACTGAAAAGATGCATTGAAACAAATTTACAACTCAATTGGCAAAAGAGCCATCTCATGGTCCAAGAAGACATTGTATTGGGACACCAAATTTCACAAGAACGGATTGAGGTAGACCCTAAAAAAATAAGGGTCATCCAAGAAATAATCCGTCAACCAAAAACCATTAAAGATGTTTGGTCATTCCTTGGACACACTAGCTACTATTGGAAATTTATAGATAATTTCTCTAAGATCACAAAACCATTGGTAGAGCTTATAAAGAAAGATGCACCTTTCATCTAGACTAAGGAGTGTGAACATGCATTCTAGCAGTTCAAGGAAAAATTCATAGAAACTTTAATTCTATTGGTACTCAAGTAGTCTAGACCATTCTACATAATGACATATGCATCTAATTATGCTTTGGGAGTCATGCTTATGTAGCTGGATGATAAGAAACGTCCGTACTACATCCATTATGCAAGCTGAAGCATTGTGGGAGCATAATTAAATTACACTACCATGGACAAAGAACTAATGGCAGTGGTGTACACTCTTGAAAATTTTAGGCACTATGTGCTTCACTACAAATCATTTATACACATGGACCATAGTGCAATCCACTTTCTTATGAATAAGCCAATGGTGATCCCTCATATCATACAGTGGCTTGTGATCTTGCAGGAATTCGATCTCACGATGGTAAATTAAAAAAGGACCAAGAATGTGGTTACTGACCACCTCTCTCAATTAAGATTGGACAATAAAGAGGAGGAGAGCCCAATCTCTGATTAATTTTTAGAAAAAATACACTTTACTATTGCAATAAATGAACGAATGCTTGTAGAAAAAAATGGTAAGATGGCATCCTTACTTATCTTCTCATTCAAGAGATTCCACAAGATCTTGACTTTAGAAAGAAATAATAATTTATTTATCATGTCAAATACTTCATGGAAATCAACAAACATCTCTACAAGGTGTGTGTTGATGGCCTAATTCATTGGTGTGTCCCTAATGAAGGTCAATTGCACATTCTCTAGGAAGCTCAAGAAGGACCTTGTAGAGGCCACTGTGCAAGGAGATGCATAGCCATAAATATCCTGATGGTAGGATAGTACTGGGATGTCAACTAGTTTGTCTAATCTTGTGAACACTACCAACAAGATGGTGGAATGACCACACGAATGGAGGGTCCTCAACAATGGATTCAATCACTTGAGCCCTTTAATATTTGGGGCATAGACTTCATGGGTCCCATCATACCCATGTCCAATAAAAAAGTATATATTATTGTAGCAATTGACTACTATACCAAATGGGTAGAAGCAGTAGCCATTGCCAACTGTACATCATCCACTACTAAATTCATACAACAAAGTGTGGTAAATAGGTTTGGTGTGCCACGTGCACTAATTTCTAACAATGGAACCCATTTCACAAGTGCCACCTTTCACAAGTTAATACAATTCCTAGGGTTGAACATAAATTAACAACACCTTACCACCCCTAAGCCAACAGCCAAGCTAAAGTCACTAACAAGGATTTTACAAAAATCTTAATAAGAATAGTAAGAAAATATAAGAAATATTGGAGCACAAAACTCAATGATGCCCTCTAGGCCTACCGCTCAACATGGAAATTTCCTATTGGCTATTCTTCCTATGAGTTTGTATATGAAAAACATCCAACCCTAATAATTCAATCTGAGCTTTGTACACTTTCAACAGCCTATGACTTGGACCTTGACCTGAGTTTAGCACAAAAAGAACGATTAATCAACCTAAATGTGCTAGATGAGAATCGATTAGTGGCCCTATCTTTAAATGAAGTGCATAAGGCATACGAAAAAATACAAC
This sequence comes from Gnetum montanum, assembly GCA_015680685.1. Taxonomy (NCBI): domain Eukaryota; kingdom Viridiplantae; phylum Streptophyta; class Gnetopsida; order Gnetales; family Gnetaceae; genus Gnetum; species Gnetum montanum. The sequence continues at coordinate 84,695 of MNCI01006276.1, forward strand.
ATGACCTTAGAATAAGAAAAGTAAAATTCCAACCTGGTGATAAGGTTCTCTACTAAAACCCCACACACGTATCTCAGAAAACAAAGTTCCAAACATTGTGGGAGGAACCTTATATAATTGATGAAGCTTTTTCCTCTAGGCCCATGTTAATTTACAAACCTAAAAGCCCAAATAAAAAGCAATTGGTCAACTTCCAACAAATAAAGTTTTTCCATAAGCCCAAGTAAGTCAACGCAACGAATACCTCAACGAATGAACAACCATGCTCAATTTTTTGGTTCTCCTCCTTTTAACCTAGTTATGGTGGAGATGGCCATCTATGCTAATCATCCATATGGCTACTCGCTTTTTCTAGTTTCTATTTTTTGTTTCTTTTTTTTTTACACATTTTTATCTTTATAGTTATTTATTTGACAACTATTTGATTTTAAATCTTTTTCGTATTCTACACCATTTTTTGTTTTACACCATCATTAGTACATTTATATATTTCTTGAATATTTTACATTTTCTTATATATTCTACTTTTTTTTGTTTAAGTGTGATTTTCAAATTTTTACTAATAAAAGTGCTTTATTGTCAACAGGACAAAGTGGTGTTGTGGCTGCTATTGATGGTGGTTTGTGCTTAATTTTTTGTTTGCATATGTCTGGGTTCTATTATGAATTTTTGTACCCATGGCTCAATCATGGTTTCTTTTCATGGTTACAGGTAGTGAGTCTCTGACATCTACCAATCCACCAAATCTATGGTTTTCCTTATTCTGGAGGTTTGATGTCCCTTCCATTAAATAAACTCTTAATGAATCAATAACCTTAGTAGTTTTCGAAATTGGAAAGGATTCAAAGATTTGAGAAAAGGATGTGACTTCAAGGGAACTCGGTACTCTTTGTGCTTTTCTACTTACTCGAATGCTTGGGTGCTTTCATGGACTTCTTACTGCTTCGTGTCAACTAATAACAAGAAGTTCAATAAATTCTTTGCATGGTGTGGTTCCCATCGAAAATAAAAATAACACAAAACAAAAAAAAACATGATGAGAATTCAAAGCACATCCCTTAGACAAATAAACAAGCTACAAGCACTAGTTATGAGACTAGAATGACATGTTATCCATGCTTGAAGGTCCCCTCTAACTAAAGCTTTCCCTCACTTCCTGCTTTCCTTTTCTTCTCTTTATGGAGCGGTGGTTGTTTGTGGGTTCACTCTTGTGTCTTGTGGGGGTGGATTGGTCTTAGAGTACCAATGCGAATTCATTGAAAGTAGTTGGTTTTGGTATGGAATAAGGATGAATCTTATCAGGTCATTCTAAACACACAATTCCACAAGGGACTTCTTACGACCTTAATTCAGAATTCCATTCCACCTTTTACATCATCCACCTATGCTTACTGTAATTCACCTAACTATCAGTGTCCATGTTCTTATCTCTATGTCTTGGTCTAACATACTTGAATTCTTAAGTAGCATCTTCTGGGTTTCGATCCTTAACTTCTATTAACTATTAATCATCTCTGGGGCCCATGGACTCCTTAGGTTGAGGTTATGCAAGGAAAAACAAGGCATGTGCCTACTATGGGGAGGATCCACTTGCATATCCTTTGGTTGGGTTCGTTAAGTACCTTAACCTTAGGCATTCTTGCAATCAAAATCTTTCATATGCCCAACTTCAGCATTAAACCCTATGTTCCTTTACAAATTTTGTTCAATAAACACATTCTCCATTGAATTTCTTAATTTTTAAGCTTTCACAAATCCTCTTCAATGATTTTATCATATTATTGACTTTTCTAGGACTCCATGAACCTCAATTTCATTAAAATATTCCTAATATTGTTTTTTGAAGAAATTCAAGTCTGAAATTTTGGTCGATGGGCCCCATAAATGGAGCCCCGTCGATAGAGAAGACTTGTATATGAGGCCCCATATACAGGGCCTCGTCGACATAGGGGAAAAATACTATAAATACATGTGACCCCCCTTTGAAATTTCACATTTGTTCATAAATGCTAAAAGAGGTTTTGCAATTTTCAGAGCCCAAAACCTTCCTGAGCCCATAACTTCCTAATGGTTAATCCGAATCACTCCGTTCTTTCACCCTATAACTACTAGTGGTAAGCTCTTCATTGTGGGGGCCATAAATGTACCATTTTTGACAAAAAATGTTCACCATTTTTCTAACTCCCACTAAGGTTTAACTATGAAATCAACTATTAATCATTAAATTACAAGAGTTAAACCTTCCCAACAAGCTTCAGTGACATTAACAACAAATAATTAATAAATAACTAATAAAATAATCAATCTAGCATGGTCCAACATTAGTCAAAGTGTAATTACCTAACTAGAAAAGGTATTCAAAAATTTGAAGTTACACATGATATCTACTAATCCATGGATGTGTTGTGACCACATATGGCACCAAAGGGAAAACATACACAAGAAGTAGGACCATCCCAACCAAGGGAGCAATGGACTAGAATAGGAAGAGGCCAAGAATAGCCCCAAGAAGAACCACTTGCAGCCCACACCACAATTCCTCTTAGGGATGAGGCAGAGGTGGAATCTATTAGACATATTCTGAAACTAGCAATAGCAATGGAATACTTCCATCGAGATGATGCACTAGCACAACTAGAAAATCTTGAAGTGACCTTAACAAAGGCTTGCTTGAATCAGATTAAGTCAAAAGAGGTCCAAAACTTGATGCTTTAGGAGCTAAACTTTGGCCCTTTCCGACAACATGCATCGAGAGAAGTATAGGACCAATTGAAGACCTCTCCCATGTGGCCAATCATCACTTCCATCAGGGAGTGGTACATGGGACAAACATTTCTATTTTGGCATAATAGGTAGCCTAGAGCCACGATGAAGATCAAGGACATCTCAGTGTCCTACATGGCATAGGAAATTACTATAGTGCTTGGGTTACCCAAAATAGACACAAACTTGACAAAAATTCTAATGTAGGCTAATCTGAATATCAAAAAAGAATGGGTGCAATGGTGTTATGGTGTCGACCACAAGAAGTATGGTGCACTCACACTAGCAAAGAGGATCCGTTCTAAGATTTTGGTCTTTCACCTCAATCCCATAATGAGGCCATGCAAAATCACTCCTTTCTCTACTCGTGCATGTGCCACTCTAAGTGGGAGATTCCCAATCAAACTTCCACAACTAATCTATCTTGAGATAGAGAAGTTCTTTAAAGAAAATGAACATGGAAGGAAGGCACTCCCCTTTTCATGCCTCATCAGGAAACTTTGCCATAGGGGAGGGATAGTCTATTACACCAATGTCAGAACTATTCTAGTTGCCAATTGGGTAGAAGTGATGAAGGATAAAATGCTAGCAACTCTGATTCAAGAAGAGGAGTAGTAACCACCACCACCACCTGTCACTTAGACAATAGTGCTAGACATCACTGCAACCACCCAATGGTTGCAAGAGTACAAAGAATGGCTCTTGAGTGAACAAGAGCAAAGAGCAAGCACAAGTGGTGGGGACCCATCCATATATAGACCAACCATAAGTCACCTTAATGAGGTGGCCTGAATGATTAGTTTGATGGATGAGGGTGGATCCATTTTCTCAGCCCAAATAACACAACTACTCGCGAGGTCAAATTCGAGTGCCAGAGAGGTCATAGTATCTCTCAGAAAATAACAGCCACTCCCAGAAATTTCTAGGAATGCTACAACCTTATCAATGTGCTTGGAGGAGGGTGAAGAGGCAACTATTTTGGTGATGTAGCACCACAGGTAGGAAATAGTAGCAGAAGTGGTTGTTGATAGGATTGCAAAAATTCTCAATGAACCTACAACATCTACACCAGACATCACTGCACTCAAAGATTTGAGGAAGTCAGCAAGAACTATAACTAACAGAATGAGTGTAGCATAGCATGAATAGCTGTTAGATTGACTTGTGGAAATTGGGCAACCACTTTTAGATGTCTTTAACCTTCCATACAACATCACTACGATCTAGTTGGATCTGCTAGAGGCAAGGGGCAAAAACATCATATTGGAGGGGCAACATGAAATAGCAAAAGAGTGGAATGAATGCTTAGTTGCAGAGGTTGTTGAACTAAGAGCCTAGATTGCTGACCCTACATTTTTGAACTTAGAAATCATAAGAGATGAAGCTATGCAATAGCTCTAGTCTAGGTTCAAAGGGGTTGAGAATGCAATGGAGATTATGGTGTTCTACAAATCCTTGGTAGAAGCCACATAGCACAAGATTTAGAAGGCCTTAGATCAGACCCACTAGAAGAATGTGCAATTGACCTTAGAAAATCATTGCCTATGGAATGTTGATACGCATAAGTAATAGCTAGCATATTTCATCAATCAATAGTAGGAGTAACTTGCTAGAGCAAACACTAAGTTAAGGAGAATGACAATAGAGAACAAGGATCTCTCCATGGAGGAGGTGTGCACCCTTCACCAAAACATTGCAATTGAAGTGGTTGCCTAAAAATCTGAAGCTCTCAAGTTTGAGAAAGTCAAGGATCATTACAGAGAGCAGGTTGGCCTACAATAAGAAATAAATGAAAAACATATCCAATTGGCAAAGGCAAAGTTAAATGAAGCCTTCTAGCAACACCAATAAGGTAGAGAAGTTTGGCAACCCATCATTGATGGGATTGATGCCTATAACAAAGAAGAAATCTACACAAAGGAGTTGTAGATCGAGGAGATGATGGAGTACATGGAGCTTGCCAGTCTTCATTATGCAAATCTAGCCATGTTGACTATTGGACAGCCACGGTCAGAGTTGGAGAAGTAGATGGCCAGCTCATACTTACTTTACAAGGTTGAGTTCAAGCACCACAAGGACACCAAGGACATGCTTGTCATGGCTAATGCTGAATTGGAAGTTCTCAAGGCATGTTTCACAAATCAAAGATCAACTGTCAAGAACCTAGCTAGAAGGATGAACAACTACCAAGAGCTACAAAATGTAGTAAGGATGTTTAACATTAAATGTAAACAGTTCATTGTTTGGTTTATCAATGTAAAGGAGATGTTTCCAATCATGCCCTATCTATGGGATATCCCTATTCCAGCCCACATTAGTGATGTTGCACAAACTATGAATGATCCCTAGAGTAAGGAGGAGAAGATGAAAGCATTATTTGATGCCTTTCACCTTCCACTAAAGGTTGCAGCTACAGCGGGATAGCCACAACCACCTCAGCCATTGCACATGCTCAAAGTCAATGAAGGTCCTTTAGAGCCTCAAGAGCCACCACTACTTGGGATTGTTTGATCTTCACCACTGTCTTCACATTGTGAAAGGATGTGTTGTCCAAATTTTTGTAGTCATGTCTTGGTGTTTAATTTTGTGTCATGAACACCAAAATTTTTTGTAATTTGTTGATCCATACACTCGAGCACTTATCTTTGTCAAGTTAATTTGTTTTATTTTAGTAAGAGTCAGTCAATAATTCCATACCTTCCCAATTTTGTAAAAGAGCTCAAGGACAAGTTTTCATTCAATCATGGGGGTATGATGAATGTCAAAGAGCCATGTCGATGGGCCCCCTATTAACCCAACCTCATCGATGAGCCCCCATTGATGAGTCCCCATTTATGTGGTGCACCTTATCAATAGGGCCATGTTAACATGCATTTGCTGCATTGATGGGGCCCTGTCAATGCAGCCCTAGGGCAAAAACTATAAATATGAGCTCACCAACCATATTTAAGGGAGAATTCTTGTCATAGTAGTAGAGCTCTTGTAGTTTGTTTATTTGATAGTTAAAATATTTCTCTAAGTGCCCACAACAGGAGTTAAAAAGTGTACAAATCTTTATTTGAGCATTATTATACTTGAACACACTAGTGTGAACAGTAATAAAGGCAAGCTTCTTGAGGATGCATTCATTGTTTTCATTAATTATGGCATTAATTAAGCTAAATTTGGCTTGAGTAATCAATCCATTAATTAAGCTAAATAGATTAAGCAGATAAGTACAACTACTTCAAGCATAAACACATATTTGCTTGGTAACCCTAGCAGCGTTATTACTTGGTCTGCCCATTAGCATAGTGCTTGGTAATCCCAGTAGCGAGTACGTGGGTTTAGGATGTGTATGGCAAGTGGGACTAGATGCTTATGTTAGGACTAGTTACACATTAGTTAATTAATTAGAACTTAGTAGTGTTAAATCATCTTATCTTTATATTTTAGCCCCACAAACCCTAAAAACATAAAAACATGAAAATCATATACCTTAATTACACTTAACAATACCATGTACATCACAGGTGTAATTGGGAAGACAATGAATAACCTTAAGGCAAGGTTCACTGCCTAGACAACTAGTGTACTGGAGAACATAGAGTCCTTGGAATTCAACAAGATCGCATGTGAACATCTCATGATCGTATGGTTCAGCATAGGGGTACCTTCACCACTCATCACTAGGTTATGAAGTTTGCACTACTAGGTATACCAAGTAACAATATTGGTGGATTTATCCAATGATAATGTACTTATGCTTAAAACTAGCTATACTGATTTTGCATGATTAACATGCATTTGGAATTAAAATATTAACTAAATGTGATATAAGTAATAAACAAGAAAATTAAATTGTAAATAAAGAACTAATTTAAGTTAGATTGCTACAATCAAGGTAAATTAATGGCAATCTTATTATCATCATGAAAATATGTCTAATAATAAGATTTACCTAAATAAGACTATGTATAATCAATATAAGTTCATGTTGTAGATAATTGTTGACTATTCTAACTCTAAGAAATTAAATTGCAAGACCTTCCCTATAATTAACGATTGAATGATGTCATAAGTATATTAGGTGGTGCATTTATATAGATAAAATAAACTATTGCATCAACATTGATATGTTAATATAAAAACCCCATATCAATGCTAATGTGTTGACACAATGGACTTATATATTGGTCATAAAAATGCATATGAAATTATTGCTAATGTAGTAGCTTTCAAGCTGAAAAAGCATATCACCAAAGTTGTTAACTAAGAACAATTAGGTTTTATCCCTAAAAGATTCATTTGGTACAATGGTCTAATAGTCACACAGGCTTTGACTTATGCTAAAGAGTCTTGACAATGTTGCTTTCTTCTTAAATTAGATTTCACTAAAGCATATGATCAAATTGAATGGCATTTTGTTTTTAGAAATCTTAAGCATATGCAGTTAGGAAGCTTTTTTGTTCATTATGTTTTACTTCTTTCAAATACTTGGGCCCAAATCTCTATTGATGAGGAATTATTTAATGCATTTTTTCTACAAAGGTTCGTAAAATAAGATTGTACTCTTCCCCCCTTTTATTTATTATTACAACCAATCTATTGGGCTATGCCTTTGATTTTGAATCTAGAATAAATAATATTCATGGTGTCTCTTTTCCTTTCAATTTGGGTTGCATCAACATTATTCCACTTCTAGAAAATATATTTCTAATGCTACAAAAATATTTGTCAAATGTCTAAAAAGTTGTTGGTATTATAAAAACTTATTGCAATGCTTCTAGTTAAAAATCAACTAGGAAAAGTTTAGTGGCATTAAATATTCTTATAGATCTTGTAATTTTAGTATCCTGAATGTTGCTTGAAGATAGATAGAACCACATGAAACCTTTAAACTTCTTAGCATGCATCTTACTTTTATTTCCAACATTTTATAATTATGAGATTTTGTTGTGCATAAAGTTATACAGAAAGTAGAAAAGTGGTTTAAATAGCATCTTTCTCTTTCTAGAAATCTTGATGATGGTGATGTGTCCTTTCATTTTTCTTCAAACTCTTTAAAATTTAACAAACTAAGAGTTTTCCATGAGTCATGGTTTAGAATTTTAGGAAACCATAAGTCATAGTGTTATAGTATGAATTGTGTTGAAGATACCATGGGCTCACCATGGGTTGTGGTGTATGAAAACAATGAAGAAATTCAAAATGAGGATATAATGAGTGAATGATGAGTGATGGTTAATTTTAATTTCTTTAATTTCTTAATGTTTACAAATCAAAATTTGATGAAATTTTTATGTTTGGATTTATGTTGATGAGCTCTCTAGTTTGGAGCAATAATATTTAATGAATGATGTTAGGTAAAATGGTAGAAATGTTAAGATTAGATGATGACTCTTCAACTTCTAAACTTGATATTGAGACTTGTTAATTGATGCTACTAATCTTGCAAGAATTTGAACTAAGCATGTGTTTTAGATTTAATTATAGAGTTATGTAATATAGATGGAATAATTAAAAATATTGCAGAACTTCGATGAGATTCATAGAGATAGAATAATGGAAATTGATGAGAATTAGTGGAAAATGAAATGTTAAGATGATGAGAAAAAGGAATTGAAATGAATATTGAAATTGTAAATTTGTAAAACCACTTTATTCACATAAAATCCAAAGTATTATAAGTTGGAAAGACTCTTATTTATAGAAAAAATATTGGGGCCATACTAGGAAATATTAGGGACCTTTGAAAAAGTGAAAATAAGTGAATTGAGGATATTTTAAGGTACATCCATCCATCAATTAACAATAATTCTAAATGAAAAATAATATCATAACATAATTTTGACTACTAATTTACAAGTCATACATAACGGTTTTTTTTTTTTTTGGTAGTCTATATGGTCTTTCTTCTTTGGATGATGATGATGTCCTCTTGCATATAATACTAAAGTCAACCAAAAGAACCATTTTTGTAAAGTACATTCTTTCTCGACTCATCTTTACTACTCTTCTTTCTTAGCTTTAAAAAAATACAACTATATGATAATTAAAAGAATTATTGGGAGTTATATTTGACAAAATATTAATTTTAGTTGTAGCTTTGCTCGAGTTAAGTGGAATATATGTACTCTTTCCAAAGAGTGGGTGGCCCTAGAATTGGAAGCCTTTAATATTGATCATTGGCTCTATCTATAAAATTAATTCTTAGCACAATGGATGCTATGGAGAGTTAGAAGAAGTTAGTTAAACTTCATTTTCAACAAATAGGTTACACTCTTTCAATAAATTCAGCTTAAGGAACATTTGGAAATGGAAATAGGATAGAGGAAGCAAGAGTAGGTTGAAGTGACTTTGAAAGTAAGGTTCCCTTGTTCCTCATCCATAAATAATATATGATTTGAACATTACTCTTGTTCCAATCACAATCTTGTTTCTTGCCCAATGGTTGTGTTTGAATGTCATAGTCTTGTTCCTTGCCAAAAGGTTGTGTTTGAATGTAATAGTTTTATTCCTCACTTAATAGTCAGGTTTTCTCTTGGCCAAACCATAAAAATATAAATAATATGTATCTAGTCTAACTAAATAAATATATAATCTTCAATAAAAACTAGAATTGTAGCTTAACTCTATGGCTTACATGCTTTGCACCCGGAGGTAAAGGTTCAAACCCTCATACTAGCGCCTTAATTGCTTTGCAAACCTTTGTTCATAGGGATTCCACATTAAATTCACCTATGCCTTAATTTCGTTCAATTAACAAATAAGTGTTACCGAAGAATAAAATTATTAGCCATATGTATATAAATTAATCCTCCTATCGTGCACCTCAAAGCTCTTATAAGAAACGACGGGTACTGATTTTTCATGAACTAATATAAAGAATTGGGTGATTGCAGACGATCCCATGGTTTCAGAACATCTGGTACATGTATGAGCAACGTAGGTTTCATGTAGCGGAACAGGAATTTGAAGGACTTTCAGATCAGAGCATATGCGAATTTGGATATTGTGAATCCGAATCTGGTTGCGATCATCAGGCATACGTCACGATGAGATCAAGAGGTGAGGGTGTTCTTTGGAAAGGAATGGGTGAAAGACACATTTTGCTGCGGGAATTTGCGATTTTTCATCTATGGCTGAAATCAAGCGTTTTTTTATCGATATCATCGCACGACTGGACCATTGCTGCTAGACCATTGCCTGCAAATAGGTTTCTTGACTGCACCTTGTTGTGTTAATGCATTTTGGGCCCCAAACTAACAAGTGCTTGAATGGGTTTTGCAGCATTGCATGTGGGACCTTTGCCTTCTGTGTCATCCGTGAATAAGTACTCGGTGAGTTTGTTCTTTTTTGTTTTGTTTCTTTTTTTTATATTTTCTCTATTTTGATTTTCTGAATTGACTAGGCTTAGGCCCAACGGGTCTACATGATCCAATCTTTTTTGTCTTCTTGCTTTGATGTTGGAGGAAAAAACGTAAAATAATGGAATCCTCCAACATTGACTCACAGCCTACTAACAACTCCACCAACATGGATGCTAATGATTCTATTTTACATTTTGATTTTCCTAAAGATATCTTTGATCAAACCATACAAACCTTTACTCACCTTTACACAATTTGCTTCTTCACTAGTAGGATTCCTCCTGCCTCGGTGTTCCAAGATTGGGTTAAAAAATTTTGGGAACCTCGTAATATTAGAATAACCCTAGCTTCCAATCTTACGAGAGGCTTTTTTCTGTTTGCTTTTAAAACTAAGGTTATGGTAGAGTTCGTGAAACAACAATCAATTTGGGATGTTTATGGATCCTTTTTAGTCCTTCAACTTTGGAAGGAGGATTTCAATCCTGCAAAAGCAAGCAAAAGTATTTTGCTGGTCTAGATTGAATTTCCAAGGCTCCCTCCTCATTTTTCTTCACATGTTGATATCCTTGCTACACAAGTTGGGGAAGTCATCGGTATGGAGGCCTTTTCAAGTTTTCGTTCACAACCAACTCGAAGAGTATGCGTTAAAATAGATATGCAAAAGCCACGTTCTAATTCATTGGAAGTTAATGTGAAAGGAAAAACTTTTGTTCAAAAAATTTCATATCTTACACTTCATAACCGTTATTACTACTATCTCGATCCAAACCACTGTAAAGCTCAATGTCCAAAGTTACTGGCTAAGCTTAAAGCTAAGCGAATTTTAACAAAACAAGTTAGTGAAAAACTAAAAAATCAAAACAAATCTCAAGACATAGGCAAGGATAGTGTCCAGGTTCACTCAACTAAACCTTCTTCTTCGGATTCTAAGGTGTCCGACATGGAAGATATGAGAATCGAGGATACTGATGCCACTAAGACTCCTCTTAACCATGAATGGGTTCCAAAAGACACTACTAGTGGCTGGGAGCGTGTTCCCCGGAAATCTTATGCCTCAATCACATGATATAACCCTATCTTTAGTGCTTTCCCTAAAAGGCATCGATCCTCGACTAGTGCTAGCCAGTCCATTAGCAAAAGAACAAGTGCTCGATGTCCTCTAGTTAACAACTTTGAATCTAAGAATTCTTTTAAGGCCTTAGTGGTTGAGAAGGATCCTTCTTCTTCTACACAAACCCAATGAAGTGTTGTTCATGGAATGTTAAGGGCCTCTCAGACTCTCGTAGACGATATATAGTTCGAGATTATATTCGGAGACATTCCTTTGATGTTGTTTGTTTTCAAGAAGTTAAAATCCAAGGATTCAATCTTCAAATTTGCTGCCAGAGCATTTTTCTCAATAGTTCTTATGTTTCTACTCACCATGAACATGGCAAAGGGGGGGTTATAATTTTTCTCCATAATAAGTGGCAAGAGTCTATTCTTGATCACGATTGTGATAATTTAGGGCTTTGTAGTTGGGTTCGATTACGGTACGCTAATGAGATCTTAGGGATTGTCTTCATTTATGCTCCTTGTCACTCAACTGATCGGAAGCTCTTGTGGAATTGGATCAGGCACAACTTATCCAAAGCTAAGTGGATTATTGCAGGGGATTTCAACATGACTGAGCATCCAAAGGATAAATTTGGAGGGCAAAGAGGTGGTTTAGATAACAGGGAGCTTTTTGAGTGGCTCTCATTGAAATGTCAATTAAAGTTGCAAGAAGCTAATGAAAACTATTCCTCTTCTAGTACTTCTATCTAGTTTAGTTGAAGTAACGCTAGACATGGTGCTTCCTACATCTCTTCTCAATTGGATCGGGTTTATCTATCTACTAATCCTCTTATTCATTTTACTTCTACCAACGGTGCCTCTATCCAGGCATATTATACCCAGGTTTTGTCAGATCATTATCATATTCATTGGTCTCTTTCCCACTCTAGGAATGCCTACTCTTTTAACGATCTTTATATTTTTAACACTACCTTTCTTCATAGTAACTCCCTTTGCTCTCTATTGATGCAAATATGAAATTTGCATCTGAAACCCCTTGGTGAAGATGATTGGATTGATTGGTGGACTAATCCTTGTACCCGCCTCCAACGGTTTTCGAAACATGCAGGTAAATTGGTGGCTTCACGACTAAGTTCTCACAAGTCCAACCTTCATAAGAAAATCTCCTTACTTCAAAATACCATTAATAAAGATGAAGTTATTGAGGCTCACTTTAGTCGTTTGAAACTTGCCAAGGAGAACCTACGTATAATGGATCACTATGAAGCTAGAGGTGCTCACCTTCGTGCTCGTCTCTCTTGGCTTCGCATGGGTGACTAGGCTACTAATGGCTTTTTTCGTCTCCTCAAAGGGGGGAACCCATCCCATAAAATTCCAGCTATTCAAGTCGAAGATAATATCTTCACCTCCAAGGATGACATTTTATAGGCCTTCTTTGAGTTTTACTCTCAAACTTTTCGAAAAGAGGCGATTGACCCCACTGCAGTTAACACTTGTTTAGGAGCTATTACACCTTTTAATCACTCCATNCCCCTGGTATGGATGGCCTTCCCACCAAATTTTTTAAAAAATATTTGCCTACTCTTCAAGACATTGTCTATAATGTGTATAAGGAAGCTCTTAGGGAAGGATCCTTTGGTAAGCAGATTAATGTTGGTATTATTAAGCTTCTCCCCAAGTCAGGAGATCGTATGAGCATAAGTAATTGGCACCCTATCACTCTTTTAAATGTTATCTATAAAATAGTTGCCAAAGCTATAGCTAATAAACTTAAACCTTTTCTTTCTCATCTTATAAGCAAGGAGCAAACTGATTTTGTTCAAGGCAGGTATATTTTAGACAATGTTGTTATTGCTATTGAGGGCTTGCACTGGGCTTCTTCCACTAATCAAAATGTCATTCTTCTTAGGCTTGATTTTGCTAAAGCTTACGACATGCTTGATTGGTCCTTTTTAAAAAGTATAGTCAAACACCATAACTTAGGTAATGTTTTTGAGAGACATATCGATCTTATTTTTTCAGAGGCCTCTTCAGTCATTTGCATTAACGGATCTTTCACTAAGGTCATTGAGCTTCAAAAATCAGTTCGACAGGGGTGCCCTTTAGCCCCCTATCTTTTCATCCTAGCTGTTGATGCTTTTGGAGCTAGTCTTAGATCTCATAATGAATCTATGCGGCTAAGAGGTGTCTCTCTTCCACAACAAGGAAAGGATCTTGTTTATAGCCAGTTTGCAAATATACTTTTATCACTTTGATTGAGGACCATAATAATTTTAACACTGCCTTTCACTGCATAGATATCTACTGGAGAGCCACAAGAGCTAAGATCAACTAGAACAAAATGCAAGCCATCTGATCTAGCTTCTCTCCTAGGCCTCCTTGGACTTATCATTTTGATATCAAGTGGCTATCTCCTACTGATAATTTCACCCTCTTAGGCATCCCTATTGCTTTATTTGCTACTCCCACTAACATATGGAACAATGTGGTGGAAAAGGTGAAACATAAAGCTTTGAAATGGGCTTTTAAACCCTTATCTCTTACAGGTAGATTTATCGTAGTTAATCATATTTTGAGCTCCACTCATGTCTATTACTCTTACTTTATGGCTCCTTCCAAATCTTCCTTTCAATGCATTAACAACATTCTTATGAATTTCCTTTAGGGGGATAAGGATGATCACAAAGCTTTTCATCGAGTAGCTTGGGATACTTGCACTTTAAGTAAAGAACACGGGGGCTTAGGCCTTGCCTCTATTGAGCACCAGAGTATTCTCTTGGCCTCCAAATGGGTGACCCGGTGTATTGAAGGAGATGAAGCTTGGAAGATCCTTTTTAGGCATACCATCTCTTGTCTTGGTATTCACCATAGATGGCAAAATACTCATTGGAGAAATTGGATCATTAGTGAAGGCTCTCAGAAGATCAAAGGTTCTTTCTGGTTTAAGCAAATTTGGCGGTGTTGGAGCCAACTTAGAGGTTTGTTGCAATGGAAACCTTCCCAGATAAGCTTGTGCTCTCTGTCGACACACTCGATCTGGTGGTTCCCTATTTTTAAAAAGAATGTAGGTTGTCTTTATGCTGAATTCTCTCATAGAGCCAATCGTTTTGCTGACCACAATCTCCACCATATTGATCAATTATATACTGTTAGAAATTATTCTCCTACCCTCTCTTGGACACATGCGAAAGTAAAATGGGGGTTTCAAAGACAAGATATTATCATTTACCAACACATAGAGCAAGTTCTTTCCAACTTTGCTGTGCATAAGTTGCATACTAATACTCCTTGGTATGATGATTGGTTTTGGCTTGATGGTTCCCCTCTTCGCTCTTTACGCATCTCTAAAGCCAAATCATGGTTTCATGTGCAAGTTTTTCAATTCTCCACTCTAAATAGACGTTGGAGTTTACATCTTGAGGACCACTAGTGGAAAACTATTTTTCATCGTATTTGGACTTTCAAAGCCCAACCTAAGCACCGTTTCTTTTTTTGGTCCTTGGTTCATCAAGGTCTTCCCATCGGGCATAGGCTTCATTTCTTAGGAATAGATCATCCTAAATGCCCCATTTGTAAAGTGGATGACTCTTTTCAACATGTCTTTTGGGATTGCTCATTCTCTCAACACATTTGGAAATGGTGTCAATCTCTCCAAGT
>MNCI01006276.1:100054-213046 GCA_015680685.1 Gnetum montanum
TACTGAGGCACTTAACTAAGAGAGAAGGGTTGAGAAAGAATTAATAACTAATAAAGCATGTAAATAATGAATAATAAATAATAGTAAATAAAATCCTAATTAGCTTATTCCATGCACGCAAGGTTTATCCAAGAAGCTCGTCTTTATTTCCGTACACAAACTTGTGTTCAGGTACAATGTCTGCTCGAATAAAGATCCGTTCACTCTAGAGTTCCTACTGCGGGCACATGGAAAATATTCTATCTCTGGAGTGATCAATCTGCTAGAGTTTCACAACTGTCTAAGCCTAGGATGGAAAACAAGGGAGAGCCGCCTCTTATTTATAGACTTGGCGGCGCACCGCGATATCGCGTACGCGATATCACAACGGAAGACGCGATATCGCGCCGTGTACCATCATACTCCTTTTTTAGCTGTCGTCCTGGGAATGTGTCGTCCCGGGGATGCGATAAGCTTTTGTTTTGTTGCAGGAGGTGACCGAGGGGTCATCTTGCAACATTGGGCTCTGTTAAGGTTTACTCCTTTTTTAGCTGTCGTCCTGGGGATGTGTCGTCCCGGGGATGCGATAAGCATTTGTTTTGTTGTAGGAGGTGACCGAGGGGTCATCTTGCAACATTGGGCTCTGTTAAGGTTTTGGTTTTAATTTTTCTTCTCCAGCTTGTAGCTCACTGTAACAAACAAACCACCACCCCCCCTCCGGGAGATTGTTTTTCGTTCCATTCCTCCAGCTCTTCTTGCTCAGGCAAAAAATTTATATTAGAGGAAAACAATTCTAGGGATGGGCATTGAGTGCTTCAGTGGCGTTCTTCTGAATCCTGTGCAAACCATTCCTATTCCTCACTTAATAGTTAGGTTTCAATGTAGATTCTCTCAGCCAAATCATAAAAATAGAATTGTCGCTTAACTCTATGTCTTGCATGCTTTGCAACCGAAGGTAAAGGTTCAAACCCTCATACCAGTGCCTTAAATGCTTTGCAAACCTTTGTTCGTAGGGATTCCACATTAAATTCACCTATACCTTAATTCTCGTTCAATTAACAAATAAGTGTTACCGAAGCATAAAATTGTTAGCCGTATGTATATAAAATAATCCTCTTGTCGTGCACATTTAAGCTCCAGCTCGCCGTGGAGGAAGCTTTTATAGAATATTTGCGTTGTTAACGTGTCATTTGGTGCACGTTTTTGCTGGGAACCATTGCTCGTTCCCTTTTTCAGAAGTAACGCGGAATTCCACTTTTCCCTTTGCCATAGCGTGCGATGCGTCAAGGCGAACGAAAGTTCCTGCTGCTTACAAGCGAAAGTCGGAGGAAATTTTGGTTGGGATTCTTTTCCGTTCCATTTCTCCTGCTGTGCTTGCTTAGGCAGAAAATTTATATCAGAGGAAACAATTCTATGGATGGGCATTGAGGGCTGCAGTGGCGTTCTTCTGAATCCTGTGCAAACCATTCCTATTTCTCTCTATCCGTCTTCGTTTTCGCTGCCGAACCAGGGCAACAAAGCGATTCTAGTATTGTGAAATGGGAGAGAGAGCATTGTATAAAAGTAGCCGAACAGAAGACGAGGAGTCAGCAAAATTGGGGGGGCATGAACGGCAGCAGCCTGCAACGCCTTTGCCAGATTGGGATGTCGGGTCATCATCAAACGGGGAAGTTTATAACAGCAACAAGAAGTTCTTCGATGTGTTCATCAGTCACAGAGGCCCTGATACAAAGCGCACCATGGCTGTTCACCTGTATGATCTGTTGCGGGTTAAGGGAATCGAAGCGTTTCTTGACAAACAAGAGTTGGAGAGTGGGGAGAGGGTTTGGACGGCCATTGAGGAAGCCATTACATGTTGCAACGTGTACGTCTGCATCCTTTCCACTGGATACGCTCAGTCTGAGTGGTGTCTGAGAGAACTGAAGATGATGCTGGACAATTACGAGATGGATCCATGTCACAAGAAGCTGATTCCTGTCTTCTATGACGTGAAACCTTCGGACGTTCGACATTTGCAAGGAGCTTTTGGGCAGGGCTTGGAGAAACTTAAACAGAAAGAGAGGTACAAGGACTCCCGCGAAGACTTGGACAACTGGAAAAATGCTTTGTCCACGGTTGGTGAAATAACAGGATACGAGGGTCAAGGGTGAGTGTTCTTTTTCAACACATTAAGATATTTTGTTTATTAGGTTTAATTCAGCTTAATTTTTTGCATCATGAAATCCGATTTTGAGATATTCCACCGAACTAGAGTGTATCCAACTATGACTTCAAACTTCGCTTTGCGTAGCTTTATTGATGATTGGAGTTAGGGGGTTGTTCTTTGCGAGAAAAAAAGAGAACCAGCAAACTTAGCCGATTGGTATGGTTTAATTGCAGTAAATTACATTACATTAGCATATCATCATTGTCGAGAATCCAAACATATGCTGGACGGCAGTTTTCACCCTTAATTTTCCCCTAAATTTTAGGCAACGTACCGTCATTTATAAAACAAAGTGACATGTTGCAAAATAAATCTGTGCATCGGTTACATAAATTTTCAAAGATGGTTCCCTTCCCTTTACTTCCAGCCGACCCGTTGCCTCATACAACATTGGTTTCCTATATACGTGCAAATTACTATGTTTTATATGGTAACGATGTCCAAATTAACTTTTGTGTTTTAACCTTTTTTCCGTTAGGGAACTTTGCACAACCATTGTCGGTATAATATGTAAGAAACTATTCGATGTTGGAGCAGTTGCTACTTCTGTAAGAGGATTTGCAAGACAAGGGCAATTAGGAAGCATCATTCAGGATATAAAAAGATATCATAAGAATGCGCTTGGTGTGACATTCGTAGAAATAAGTGGTATTGCAGGCATTGGAAAAACAACCTTTGCAAAAGAACTCTATAATCAGATTTACAATGAATATGAGAGGAGTTGCTTTATTGAAGATGCAAAGGGACTTGTAGAGAAACATGGCATCAATGAAGTCCACAAACAGCTTATTGTTCAACTTTTCAAATGTGATCCAAGTCACTTTAGAATAGAAACAAAGAAGCTTTTAAGGGACAGGTTACGCAATGCTGCAGATATTTTAATAGTGATTGACAACATTAACAACAAAATTCCACTGAGTACCATGTTTGTAGAAGATGATGTTTATCTCAGGCCAACTAGCATCATTGTTGTAACAAGCAGAGAAGAGGGAGTTTTGAAACATGACCCTCCACTTGCCATGTACTGTAAAAATTTTATTCCAGTGCAACTCTTAGAGTTAGACTTCCATACATCAAAGAAGATATTTTGTGAGTATGCATTTAAAGGGATCAACAATGTGAAGAGTGAATTTAATGAGCTTATAGATAAGATTGTTGACAAATGTCATGGGATACCATTAGCATTGACTTTACTTGCCGGACAAGTTGACCAACGTGATATTCAATCCGTGGAAAATTTATGGAAGTTAATAGAAAATTTTTTACACCCTGAAGTGAAGGATATATTAGAGCTAAGCTATAACAATCTTACTACAAAGTTGGAAAAGTGTTTATTTCTAGATGTAGCCACTTTTTTCCGCTGGGAGAAGGTAGATGACCTCCTTCAACTTCGACAAAGTGATCATGAAGATGATAAATCAAAAGTTCAACATGCTCTTAATATATTGAAAAGAAAGCTTTTAATTAAGGTAAACGATGGTTTTCTAGATATGCATGATCTGCTTGTTGACTTGGGGAAGAGCATAATTCATGATGAGGATCCATGTCCTAGCCAGCGTAGTCGCGTGTGGGATCCTTCTGATGTCAAATACATATTATCTCATAGAAAGGTATGATGGGTGATTATGATCAAATTGTGGTATTTCGATTTGCTTTAACAAGTGAAACGATTATAATGTTGTGTGCTATGAACTTCAGGAAGCATCAAAGGTCGAAGCACTCTGTTTATATGAGACTGGGACTGATGGGAGATACTCTGCTGTGTTAAATAAGGGTGGATGCCCATGGTCTGTGGATGCATTCAGTGGGATGTCTTCCTTAAAATTCCTGTTACTTGATGGTTATTGCATTGAAGGTACCGTTTACTGGGGAAAAAAAATAATGTACACTTAAACCTTATGTTACTCTGTTTCTGTTCTGTATCACTAACACTGTTTTCTTTTTTAATGTGCTTAGGCGATCTTTCAAAGTTATCTCGAAGACTACGGTGGCTTAGATGGACCAACTGTCCATATCAATGCTTTCCCACCCTTTCTTCAGAAAGTATGAGACTCCTGCAAGTGTCACTGAATTCATGCCCACGATCATTAAATCCTAATGGGAGAGTGCATAATACAAAATCTTTCTTTAATAGATTGCTGAGCAATACATGGGTGTCTAGGGAACACCTTGAATTCCTTGCGGTAAATCTGCAGGTTCTGTTCTTTATATGGATTCTACATCACCTTTTGTCAAGGATAACGGTTTGGCTTTGGCAAAAATGTTTACCACAATAAGTTTGTAATGGTTTGAAAATGTGATGTATTGGTATAATTTTTAAAATTGGTATAAATATTTTCATGAACACGTTTAGCAAACCACCAATCCTACATGTGTATAAATTTTGGTAGTGGATCTTGTTTGTATTTTAATAGTGATTTTTTAAAAATAATTTTATTTGAATTTCAAAATTTTGACATGTTTTTTAAAAAAGAAAGATTACTATACTTCCAAATGGACCTTAGGTTCGTTAATTGATATCATGAAAAACTTATTAGTCATGAAAATGAAACTGTTGTTAAGTTAACATAAAAGTAATAGTACTTTTGAACAATTCAAGCATTGTACTCTATCTTTGAATTGATTTCGGTTCTAAGGACTGGTGTAAACTTTTAGCTTCTTTACTGAGTATCCCAGGAAATAGTTTCAATTTTTGCTATTCATTCTGCACATTCTATAAGGCACAACACAGGCATCTTAAAAAGTAAAGTTTGCAGATGAATTTGTGTATTTGAATTATACTCCCCTTTGAACTTAGAGATATTACTAATACCCAACTATTTGATTCAACTGTCTTTCATGTGCTTTGTTGATATTCTAACATCCTTCACAATGTTCAACATGTTCCTTGTAGCCAGCAAGGGTTCATCATAGTCATAACGGTCTCGATGGCCCCTTTCATGGTCATGATACCTATGATAAGCTTTGCTATCCCTTCTTTCTTTGTGATGATCACTTGATTGGCTACACCCATGGTCTCTACTGTTATAGTGAAATCTGTGATCATCTCTATCCCGTCGATCACCTCCATCATAGTTTTTGTTGCCTTTGTGGCTCCCATCGAAGTTGGAGGAGGAAGATGATGAGGAAGATGAAGGCAAAGAGAAAGAAGAATGGGCACCAAAATGGTAATCTTTCTTTTCTATTTGCCAATCTTTCTTTTCTATGCCTCCATGGAATGATAATCCTAATAGGCATGATCTTGCACTTTGTACTCTCCATTGAATCCTGTAATGCCCAATTAGATGAAATTGTTGAGCATCATTGCAGGAACAAATTGGTTGGGAGGCAACACAAGTTTGCCTTCCATGTCCCTTCATTGCAACTATTCATCTTGGTGTAGGATAAAAGTGAACTCTAGAGTGTAGGTATCTGGATGTGTTTAGACCACCTTAAACTGTTGGTGCATGGGCAATTTCTGGCCTTTTTTCCTTGGATTGAAATCAGTTAGGAATGATGGCGGAGAGTCTTCCCTACAATAAGAAGCCATGTTAGTGCTCGTAGAAAAAAGAAAAATAGTGTGCTTTTATTATTCTTTGTTATTTTATAATTTTAACTTTGAGTCTTTCACAATGTTGTTAAGTGAATTTCACTAACTTCCTAGGTAGCACACTTAGTTAACTAAAATCCTTGGCAATGATGCCAATGATGAGCAGCAAGTATACCCTACACCCAATCAGACAAATCACAAGTGTTTACTTCACTATCCAGTGGAATCTTTAGCTCTCTAAATGCCAATAGTAAAGATAGTGATCTATGGACGCGATCATTGTCTTCTCGATTCCACTTGTGTAGGTACAGGCATATGGTTAAGTGCAACCAAGGCACATGATTTGTATAATTTTATATTTTTATCTAATTTATCATAAGCATAAAGTGAAGTGATTAAATATTAATTAATCTAATAAACTATCTAATGTCCTAAACTATTTCCTAACACAAGTATCCGGTCCCACCTGCTGTACACATCCTGAATGCATTACAATGCTATTGGGTTACCAAGTGCTAGCACTTTTGGGATTATCGAGCATTAACGTTATGCTCAAGACAGTCGTACTTATGTGTGTTAATTAATCACATTTAAGTAACAAATGACATGGAAGTAAATCACGTAAATAATAAAGTGCATTAAAGTAAACATTAATCTATTTCCAAATGCTGCAATAATTTCTAAGAAGTTTATCTTTATTGCCATCACACTGAAGTGTCCAGGTATATTAGTGCTCCAATAACTGTAGGTACTTATAAAATATTCTAACTTTCACAAAAATAAACTACAAGAAGTTCTGTAAGCTATTGATTAACCAATGCCATAAATGCGGTGGGTACATGCATTTATATAGGCAAACCCAAATGCCATGTCAACGCATCAGGTCATGCATCGATGCAGCCCATTGATGATGATTCATTAATACCTTATCTAATTATCCATATGGGGAAAGGAAGCAAAATTAAATGTACGGATTTCAAATATAGTTTAGTTTCTGACTTGTTGGTTAGGGTTTGGATCACCAAGCCCTACATGAAAACTAAAAGAACATACTTTACATGATAGTGAAGCTCTCGAGAGGAAATTGATGAACCATTCATTTCTTTCTTTCCACTGGTCTTGATGTCCTTCATAAAGGAGAGTTGCTAGTTGACACTTATTAGGTCCACAAAAATGAAGATGCTTAGAAGAATGAAGAGTCCACCCTTCTCTATTCAACAATCCTACACACACAAACAAAATAGAAAAGAAAACAAAAGGTAAAAGTAGGAAGGTTAAGAGAGTTGATACTCTTTGCTTAGAAAATCTGCTAGGTTGTTACGCTTACCATCAATATATTTAGTGGTAAAGTCAAAATTTGCTAAGCATAATGTCCATTTAATGAGCCTAGTGTGCGATACTTTATTTAGGGCCTTAGTACTTAAGTATTTTTCAAAATGTTCCAAAAAGCTTCTAATAATAAAATGAGTGTTTTGTAAAAACAACCCAAACTTCTCAACAACCTTGATTATGGTCAAAAGTTCTTTGTACATACTATGATAATTTAGCTTTTGCCATGTGAACTTACCTAAAGCATATCAACAAATGTGTATGACATTTTCTTTTTGCTCCTTAAGACTAGCCACCCAAAATTCATTTGAAGTATCTATTTCAAGGATGAGTTGTTTGTCTATTAGAAGCCTTAATCTTGGAAGATTCTTCAGTTGTCTTTGATATGCTAGATAATGGATGTGTGTTGGGCTATGCATGATGAGGGTGATTCACCAAGTTGTTCATTAAGCAACTTTCTATTTTTGGCCAAATCTTTGTAGAATCCTGAGATGCAATATACAAAACCTACAAATCTTTGCAGTTATGTTTTGTCTCTAAGCTCATTAGGAAACTTACTAATCAATTCAAAAATATGGGGTTGCAAATTTATTTTCCCTTCATGAGTTTCTAGACCTAAAAGCTAGATTGAGTCTTGGACGATCGTCATCTTAGTAGGTGATAGGACTAATCCATTTTGTCAGTTAAGTATTTGAACACTTGTAAGTGTTCTAGGTGTTGTTGAGGATTCTTGCTTAAGATTAAAATGTCATCTATGTATACTAAAATAAAACTATAACTACTAAAGATCTTATCCATACATTTTTAGAATATTGATGAAACTATTTTTATTCTGATTGGAAGAACAATCCATTCATATAAAGCACCGAGTGCTGTGAATGCAATTTTCCATTGATCTTCAAGTTGAACCTATATCTGATAGAAACCATATTTTAGATAAAACTTTAAATAAACATTTGTATGCAACAACCACTGAAATAAATCATCTTTTTAACATTAGATGTTGTATTGGCTTAATTAAATTGTTCAAAGGCTTGTAATTAACAACTAATCATTTCTTTCCTCTCACTTGTTCAGCTCATTTATTGATGTAAAAAGCAACACAAGCAAACATATTGTTGCTAGGTTAGATGAGCTTTTTTCTCTAGTAGTATGTTGATATCCTTGTCATATTCTTCTTTTAATGGTGGTGGTATTCCAATGTGATGTGCTTTAGCTTTAATATTTATATTGTCCTTTAGTTTAATGTTATATCAATGCTCTTTATTATTTCTAAAGATGGTTGAATCATCACTTGCTAACTTTAGTAACTCTTGTTTTATATTCTAAAATTATCTTCAAAATTTCTAACATTATTAATGATGAACCACGATATCAAGGCTGCGATATCGGGTCCATGATATCGGTGCCTACCATGTGATGTCGGATACCCGATATCAGGACCTACCTCCTTACCTATAAATAAGAGGCAGGCGCACTTGGTTTTGAAATAGATAGTTAGACCCTTAGCCAAACTCTTGCCTTTTTTCCTTTCCAGAGTTAGAATTATTTCTACATGCTCACAATAGGAGTCATAAAGTGAATGGATCTTTATTCGAGCATTGTGTACATGAGCACACCTTGTGTATAGCAATAAAGACGAACTTTATGATAAACCTTGCAGCATCTAGAATAGATTAATTAGTATTAACTGATGTTATTAAATTCTTTCATAGTTAATTAATGATTCTCTCTCACCCTACAACTTTCCTAAGTAAGCACACATAATACGACCACTTCAAGAATGTGTGTAATGCTTAGTAACCTAGTAATGATTAGCGTTTGGTAATCCTAGCAGTGTTGCACTAGTTCAGGGTGTGTACAACAAGTGGGAACAGATACTGGTGTTAAGACTAGTTAGAACCTAGTTAATGAATAGTTAAATTAAATTAGTTACTTAGTCATCTCTCTCCCCCTTACTAGCACAGGATATAAAACATAAAAGCTATAAAAATCATATGCCTCAAGCTTACTTAACCATACAATCATGACATACAAGTAAGTTTGGGAAGACAACGATTAACCAACCCATTCTTGTTCCACAAGGCGCATAGGCACTTAGTCCTTGGAGTTCGATTGGATCATGCGTGAAATGCTCATATTCGTATGGTTGAGTGTAGGGGTACCTTGCCACTCATCAATTAATAACCCATTATGTATTAGGTTCTTTTTGGGGCTTCTGTTGTTCAGGAAATCTGCTATGGTATTGAACTTGTTGAGGCAGCTTTGTTCTAATGATTCCTATAAAAGTTGGTCCTATGGTGTAAGTTCCAAGGACTTCTAAGTTATTTGTTCTTATCAAAAGATCATAACTTCTCATTTCATAGTGAATGACTGTGGGATGGATTATTTTACCATTTAGTCGAATAGGAATAGTAGTTGTATGAATACTAGCTACTTTTTATGTATTGAACTTAATGTATGGCTTTGGGGTTTCTTTCTAGAGAGTTGTTGGGATAATATGCTATTTTGTTAATATATTTCAGCTTCTAAATCTATTAATGCATCCATTGGATAAGCTTTATAATTCTTAATCTTAATAAATAAAGTACATATAGGTAAATTTGTCCTATGGTTAGAGTTAGCACTTACTATAAAGATTGGCATAGCTTGGATTTCCTTCTAATATTATTCTTGTTGGAAACTCTCTTCTATTCTCTCTAATTCTACTAATTCATCTATTGCCATTTGTATGAATCTCTTTAGTTGTTGTATTCTTTGTGTCCTTCATAGAGACTTGTTTAATTCTAGTGGTCAGAATTGTGATTGGCATTGCTTTTGATGGTAGGGTTCTTCATACTTATCTAGCTATTCTTCTCACTCATGATAAGATTCTTGTTGGGGTTGTGAGTGTGGGAATTTGAACCATCATTCTTTGATTATCATTTGTTGTTCAGCCATATGAGCTTCCTTAACTTGAACTAGCTTGTTGAGTGCCATGATTTTATTAATTTCGTAGATCGATTACTTAGCCTTTTCTTTCTGCAACTTTTTCAATTCTAATTATAGCATTTCAAACTCTAGATCTCTTTCTACTGGATCAAGATGATCTTGTGACATTTTTAGTGTGTATTCATAGAGCACACATAGTAATCTGAATCATCATCATTATTAGTATAATGCTGATTGGGATCGTAATAAGAATTGTTAATAACATAATGAGAATACTCTTCAAATTCTATTAGTATATCTCCTAGTTGAAATGCTATGTTTTCGTTTACAACAAAATCATAATATTTTTCTAACAAATTATAATCTTCAATAAAATTTGCTTTACGCTAATGTTTATGCTTGCGTAGTGGTTCCCCTGACATAAAAAACAACATGTCCTTAGGAAGTTTAGTTTTACAACATTTGAACATACTGTGAAAGACCTTGCCAGAATAATTTTTTTTTTTTTGCTTCCATTGTTTCTTTTTATGTTGGCAACATGTAGACTTATGGCATTTTGGCTGATAAGATAGTTCTTTCTTTGGCAACTTAAAACTATAATTTTAAGGGCATATATCATAACAAAAAGAGTGACCTAAGGCTTTCTTCATCTATTTTTGCACTTGTATAACTTAACATATTTTCATATTAGTGTGTTCTAAACATTGTCTAATTTCGTTAAAGCTTAAGGCTTTTATTATTTTCCCTACAGAATTTAATTCATGTTTACATTTATCCGTAAAGGCTTCTGGGAAAGATCCTAAGAGGCTTTCTTTAGCTGTACAATCATAAGCTAACTTACCTCTATAGTACCAATCTTTCATTTGATCCATATAAGGTTCGAAGTCATGAATATTTTTTGATTTGGAGCTTAAGAACCATTCTCTATATCCATCATCATAATTGGTCTTATTTCCAATTAATTCTTTTGTGATAACATTCTTACAATCAAACCCTTTTGCGTTTCTCATTAGTGACATCCAATTGTGCACATCTTCACAACATTTTTTAGTAAAAACCTCTTTTTATCATCATGAATTCTTAAAACCCTCTTCAAGCATTTCATTGTGTCTGAATTTAATGGACCTCTTATCCATTTCACCTATTTTTCAACCTTCCCGCTAACACTATTACAGGAATCAATCCACAATAATCACAACCTAGCCAAGTGTAACCACCTTCGAGATAAAGTACTTAGAAGTTATATGTTACACATTGCACACTAATCCATGATTTTGTTGTGATTGCAATGGGAAGTGTAGATTGGAGTCGCACCATGTGACAAGGACTATTCATGATCATTGGATATTCTCTCTTTCTCTTCAGCTGCCAGGGGAGTTGGATGTCAATTTTGTCCAAGGTGTTCACTTTTCTTATCATGAACATCCAATTTTGTAAAATATTGTAATCCATACACTTAGACACTTATAGTCTGTTTGCTCCATCTGAGTCAGTCTATATGTTAGTCAATAATCCCATACCTACCCAATATTTTGTAAGGAACTTGTTCCTCCTCTTGTTCACTCAAGGATGAGTTTTCATTCAGTCATGGGGGGTATGATGAATAGTGTTTTGATGTGCTCTGATATCAGATATGCAATATCAAACCCCAAGATGCGATGTCGAATATCTAATATCATGGGATATATGTCGACCTATCAATATAGCACTTGGACACATGATTCTAACATTAGTTTTTGAATAGAGTAACGAAGTTCTTACAATTTAGCCATTCTAGAGTTAGAATATTTTTGAGTGCCCACAGCAGAGTCTGAGTGTGTACGAATCTTTGTTTAAGCATTGATGTTTTCTTTAATGTATTTCATATTCATGCACTTTACCTTAATTCACTTTAATTAAGCAATTAATTTCTAGTTGTTAATGAACACTAGCATGACCACTTTGAGCATACGTGTAGCGCTTAGTAACCCAGAAACGCTTAACATTTGAGAACCTAGTAGCACTATATGTGTTTAGGATGTGTCTAGAGCGTGGGAACGGGTACTTGTGTTAGGCTAGCTAGGCAGTAGATTAATTAGATATTAAATTCTCTACCTTTTATTCTTGCTCTGAGCAATTAAACTTATAAAACATAAAATGATAAAAATCATATACCTTAGTTGCACTTAACCATAAACTTATACCTCACAAGTGGAACTCAGAAGACAATGATTGTCCGAATTAGATTTCACTTCCTTGTACTTAGGAACTTAAGGTTTGTAGAGTCGATCGGACTGTGCATGAATGCTTATGATTCATATGGTTGGGCGTAGGGGTAACTTGCCACTGCTCACTAATGTTAATCAAAAGAATCAATTGTGTAAAGCACTTTCTTTCTTCCACCCATGCTTAATACTCTTCTTTCTTAGCTTTAAAACAATGGAACTACATGATGATTAAAAGAATTATTATGAGTTATATTTGAAAAATAATAATTTTGGTTATAGCTTTTCTAGAGTTAAGTGCAATATATTTATTCATTCCAAAGAGGAAGGTGGCCCTAGAATTAGAAGCCTTTAAGACTGATCATTGGCTCTATTTACAAAATAAATTCTTGGGGTAATGGATGGTATGAAGAGTTAGAGGAAGTTGGTTAAACTTCGCTTTTAGCAAATAGGTAACACTCCTTCTCATTCTTATTTATTTTGCTAAATTGGGTTATTCCTAGAGTTTCCTTGAAGATTAAAGCCTGCATGTTTTTCCAAGCTATATGGCAAAAATAGCTGGTTGTTTCAAAGTTTTTAACTTGGTCTCCTAAGTATATATTTATCTTTCTATACTTTAGTCACATTCATTATGGTGGTAGCTATTGCTCCTGCCTTTAATGAAATTCAACATTCTTTGAGGATTTTGAAGTTCTTACCCATCCAAAGTTGGGAGAATGTCATCGGTGAAGCAAGAATTATGCAAACAACGATTACTATTCACAAGTTTCATGCTTTTAGAAACTATCACCTCTTTTTACAAGTCATCCTTTCAACTGTTAAAGCTTAGCTTTAAGCACCTGAATAATCTTTCTAGGAATTACAAGATAATTGGTTTTGGAATGACCATTCTCATATTTTAGGCTTAATGATCTCCAAACTCATGAGTAAGGTGCTTCCAAGGGATCATCATTTTCAATATTTAAAACACAAATGTTGTATTAACTAGAGCTTTCATAAATGGATGACAGCTTTTAAAAATTTATGATGGATTACTTGAAAACCTAAGATTAAAATTTTCATATGATCATTACTTAACAATGGACTACCAATGGGTGCAAGAATGTAATAGATTAGACTTGACTTTTCTTGAGGTACTTTTTGTGATTCTTTAAAATCTCTTTTACATTTGTTTTTGAATTGCCCAACGATAAAGCCTATAATGGCTCTTTTGTTTGAACGGGCATTTCCTTTGTCTTCATTGTCTCCTAGTCTTACTAATTATATTTTAACTACTATCTCAAATCTTATAAAAGGTCTTGGAATTCTTGAATTTCTTTTCCTTATTTAGAAGAAACACAATGAGTATCTAGTCAAAGGCTACCAAGTTTCTCTTTCAGCTAGTGTTGTTTTTTCTTTTATATGTCTCCCTTAAACTTCAACTTCTTAGCAATGTTGGATGTGCTACAGTTAGAAATAAATATATTCTTCTTCTTTAGCAGCTTATTGGTTGAGAAGTTCTCCTTCAAGTAGATGCCACCTTTATTTTGTGTAGTTTATAACCTTATTCTTTTTGAGCATGTAAGAAGTTACTATTATTCTATTGCTATTTAATTATTGGTGGAGAATTTTGTTATTTAGTGTTAATTTAAATGCTCCAACATCAATTGTTGTCTTTTATAGTCCTTTTGTTATAGTTGTTTTATATTGTTAATTATGAATATGAATGCCTTCAAGTATTTTAGAAAGTTGTATTTTTGTCATATGTATTAGTGGACCCTATTTTGTTGGGACAAGGCTAGGATGATAATGTATTTTTTTTGTTTATATAATATCTTTGATGCAACATTCTTTCCTATTTTTAATAAATGGATTTCAAGTTTTTTGGGTACCTCAACAACTTTTCAAAAAATTAGGAATTACATAAGTTTCAAAGATTTTTTTGAACCTAAAGTGTTGACCCATAATGTGTTAACTGAGTGATAAGACTCTTGATTCAGTATCTCTTAGTTATGAGTTTCACTCTAGTAAGTAATGATAAATCAATCGGTGCACAAATATATCATCCAAACCTGCTTCAAAGTTTAATAGTGAAGCAGGACTTGCTTTGAGACGAATGGCATAAGAAAACAAAACGCAGGACGAAGGACGAACGCAAAAGCCGTGATTGAAGAGCTGCTTTGCTTAGCGGGGAAGGAAAAGGACAATAATAAACTGCATCGGTCTAAAATCAAATTTCTTCAAAATCTCTGGTGTAAAAGCTGTGTTTCATTCTGGAAAACCAAAGAAGTCCTCCTAAAGTCAAATAATAGACAGTCAAGCGTCGGGCGACCGCAATAATGCAAAACGCGTGACCGGACAGATTGTCCACGTACTGGAAAAGAACTGCACAAACAAATTTTTTATGATGGAGATCAAAAGACAGCCGATATTTTGTCAAAAGTTAATCTCCATGACATTCGCAGTGAAGAGCTGTGAAGCTGCCACCAGAGGAATGTTCGGCTTTGGCTTTTGCTTTTGCTTTTGTGTTTGTATACTTTACATATGGCCATGCTTTATGACATTGCATGACTCAGGTGGTTTGAATAATGGCCAACGTACAAACAACTCTTTATGTTTTTCACCTTCATGTTACCGTGGGCTTCATTGCTAAGGCCCAGCGAACTGGAATAAATCTTTTTTCCAAATTTCTTTCATCTTTAATCATTTGGCCACGGTAGATCCATTCTGAAGGCCCACGATGAGCCCTTATCACAAAATTAGTAGTAACATGGTAAATGATGTGATTCTACCTTTTTGATTTTTCTTGATTAATGGATGATATTCTCCATCAACAAAAATGGATGACGCTATCCCTATTTTGATTTTTGTTGACTATAATAAATGATTTGATTTCGAATGTGGCATCTATTTTATTTGCTCGTCAAACAAAGCAAATATAATTTAGAATTGAAAACTTTAAAAACTAGGTTAACATCTTATTGTTTGATAATTTTAGTAGTGAATTACTTAGTATGTTTAGCAATGGAACACTTAGTAACCCTGAAACATTAGCATATATTTAGGAAGTGTAGGAAAAGTCTAGAATAGATATTCTATGCTAAGCTAGATTACATTCACTTTCTTGCAATTTTCTTCTATGAAAGTTAGAATATTTTTGCCTCTCAGTGCCCAGAGTGTAGATTGAGTAGATCATACAGAATTTTATTCGAGTGCATAATGTACCTAGATACATTAGCAGGACAAAAATCAAATCAAGATTTATTTCATCAATTATAGCACTTGGCTAATAGTTTAATTTTATTTCTTACAATTTATCTTAAATGTTCTTTTACTTTTCATGTAATTAATTAAATATTTTATTTCATTGCACTTAATTAGTTCATATGAGTATGCTCAATTTTGAGCATAGACATATTAATGCTTGGTAATCTCAATAGTGAATTATTTGGTATAACAGTCAAACACTTTATAACCCAGCAACATTAGCACATGTTCAAGAAGTGTACGAAAAGTCAAGAATGGATACTCTATACTAGGCTAGATTAGATTCACATTCTGCATTAAGATTTGTTAGGTTAATATTTTAATAATAAAAAATATAATCATATGCGTCGGTCACACTTAACTATACAACTTGAGCTACACTAGTGTGATTCGGAAGACAACAATTAGCATTTTAGTGCTTAGCTATCGAAGGCATCTAATTAATTCTAAGTCTAGGGAATTCGATCAAGTTGTGAGCAAATGCTTGTGATTCACATAGTTGGGCATAGGGTTACACTACTGCTTAGTACTTATGCTTGATTAGTTTTAATATGTACTTATATCCTATTAATCAAGTTCTTGCACTTGTCATTGGCCCATAACTACTAATCTTATTCTAGATAAAAGATATTATTAAATCAATGTTGCTTAATAATAGTACGATTCTAAAGATTTATAAAAACATACCCCAAACATACCTCTATCACAAAAAATACTTACTAGGAACATTAACTTGTCATGTAAGTTATTAATTTATTACAATCAAAGGAGATAATTGTGGAGTCATGTACTAAGACCCAACAACACAAAAATCTATCAAATCATAGCCTCATGTTAAGCATAGGAATGTTGATATCAACATTTGCTAGGAAGCTTTCTTCAAGAAAAGAACATTTATAAGATACTAGGGATGAAAAGTTAGCATTTGCACTCCTTTTTCTTGGAAGGGTAAATTGTACCTCCACCCTTCAATCATGCAGGGAAAATTTTAAAACTCTTCTTTTAATGCAAAGTGACAAGTGTAATGGTACCTAAAAATGACAATTAAATTTAAATGCATAAAGTAAGTAATGAATACATTGTTTTATTGTTTGAAGCAAAGAAAGTATAAGAAAAGAAAATTTGGACAAG
This sequence comes from Gnetum montanum, assembly GCA_015680685.1. Classification (NCBI taxonomy): domain Eukaryota; kingdom Viridiplantae; phylum Streptophyta; class Gnetopsida; order Gnetales; family Gnetaceae; genus Gnetum; species Gnetum montanum. The sequence continues at coordinate 116,610 of MNCI01006276.1, forward strand.
CTAATTGAAACTTCTTAAAAGCAACATTGTATAACAAGACTGTAATGAAACAAAAATAGAAAGGACAAATAGAAGAACACCCTTAGAAAGGCAATCTTAGTGTAGTAAAGAAATAAGTAAAATTGAAAGAATGATCATGACTATTTGACTTTATCCTACCTATAATGGGTTGATTAGTAAGGTGTAAAATAATATGAATAATTAAGAGAATTCCAAGATAAAATACAAAATCCTAATGAAACATACAAGAAAATTCAAAAATTGAAAGGAAATAGCAATAAAACACCAAAAAAATCATCATTGTAAGTAACAACTATTGGTAGTTTGCTTTATTGCATTTTGGATGTAGTTAAGAGAAGTACATAAAATGTACTCGATGGAGGCTTGGAATGAAGGTAACTCAATAGAATGTGCAAGATATCATTAATGCAGGTTAAATGTGAAGGTAGTAATAAACCTCTTANTTTTATCATAGAAAAAAAACTAATGCCTTTCTCTAATGACGCGTATTTAAGCTCTTGTATATAAAAAATCATCCTTTTGTCGTCAGCTTTGACCTCCAGATAACCGTTGAGGAATATCGATAAAATACGGTTTGTTGGCGTGAAATCTGGCGCAGTTTTTTCTGGGAAACGTCGGCAGCTACGCTGTTTCCCACTACGCCACCTGTAACGCGGAATTGCCTTTTCATTTTTGTGATAATGTGCAATGAGGGTGGAAAGGAAGTGTGAAGAAATTTTGCTTGAACAACTTTTCCGTCCGATTTCTCCTGTTGTGCTTCCACAGACAGAAATTTTATATTCAGAGGAAACAGTTCGATGTATGGGCACTGCTTGCTGCATCAGTGTTCTTCTGAATTCTGTGCAAACCATTCATTCAGGGGTGTTTGTATCCGTCTTTGGTGCTGAAACAGGGCAATGAAAGGATGCAAGTATTGTGGAATGGAAGAGAGAGCGTTGAAGAGAAGCCCAAGAGAATGTGAGGAGCCAAAGATAGAACCCTGGCCAGCAAGTACCAAAAACATTTGAGATCTTTCTTTTAAAGCAAGAGAAAAATAGAGTATGGTTTCTTTTTAAAAGATATTAAAAATTTTTATTAAGCTTTGTTTCATAGTAGTCATAGAATAGAGTTTCATGACAATGTTAATACATTGTTCATTTCTTTTGATAACAAAACAAATAAGATAAGGTAAAAAGAATAGCATCAGGAAAAGCTACTGATGTAAATAACTTAATATGGAAAAAAAATTTAATGGGAAGGGCCATTGGTATAAAATGATGTCTAGAAAAAGTTAAATTTGGATGTGCAAGTGGGGTTAGAAAGGTGCACCAATAGAGCAAATATCTTGTTTTAAAAAAGAAGATTGAAAAAGAAAAAGTACCATCGTCCAAAAGGCTCAAAGCTCATCCCATTATGGTGGGGTCTTGGGAGGGGTAGTAGATGAGTGAAAACCTAACCTCTTTTGAGTAGCTACACCCAAGCTCAAACCCAAGTCTTATGACTTCATAACAAGCACCTTGCTATCATTCTAGTATATATTATATCATCACTTTAAAATATCTTATTAATAGAACAAAAGGTCCACATAAGGAAACATTTATCTACTTTGTAGATTTCTCTAAGGTAAATGATTAAGCCATTTGAAGCATGTTATGGAAGTGTTTAGAAAATTTAAAAGTTCCCAACACACTGTTATCTACGATCCAAAAATTTTTAAAAGAGGTATGCATTTAATTTACAAATGGGCAAGAAAAAATTTTATTTAATAATTTGTTTGGTGTTAAATAAAAATATTCACTTTCTCCTACTCCATTTGGTATTTTTGTCAATGAACTTGAAGAGTAGATGCATAAAATACCAAACTCAATTTGCAATTACAAAATGAAAATAGAGTCTTACTTTATGTTGATGATGTTATCTTAATTTCAAGTTCAATGGCAAAATTGAGAAGATGCTTAATACTCTTGATGTCTTCTAATAGCATTCAAGAATGAAAGCTAATGTTTAAAAAACTAAAATCATGATTTGTGGCATGCATAATAAGATGTACAATTTTACTATAGAACATGAACATATGGACATAACTTCCTCTTACAAATATCTTAGCTCAAAAAGCTCTTAGAATTACAAGTGAGATCAATTGCAAATTGGTATAAAAGCTTCATTTGCTTTAAAAAAGCAAGAAGAAATAAATTTACTCTTGAAAACCAGTAAGTTATAATATGGTGTTAGCTATGCTATTGATGAAATTTGGGTATGGTGATAGTCCAAAGGAGCTTATTGATCTATGTGTTGTATAATAGTAATCTGGAGAGGGTACTTTTAACATAATGGATCTTATATAAGAGGTTTATTACTACCTTCACATTTAACCTACATCAATGACATCTTGCACATTCTATTGAGTTACCTTTATTCCAAGCCTCCATCGAGTACATTTTATGTACGTTGATTAACTACATCTAGAACAAAATAAAACAAACTACCAGTAGTTGTTACTTGCAATGATGATTTTTTTGGCATTTTGTTTCTATGTCCTTTAAATTTTTGAATTTTCTTGTATGTTCATTAGGATTTTGTATTTGATCTTAGAATTCTCTTAATTATTCATATTATTTTACACCTTTGATGAGACATGCTATATTGGGTAGCTTTGTCAATGCATCCCCATTGACAAAGCCTTGTTGACGCATATGTGTGGATGAAAATGCTTTGATGTATTAATGCACAACACATCTTAGATGCATTGACATAGGCCCATCAACACATCCTCGTCGATGCATCCTCATCAACACATCCTTATCAATGCATCCTCATTAACGCACCCTGTTAAATGCAACTAAATGTGTTAATGCATCCTCGTTAATGCAATGTCTGTATTTGCCTATAAATATGTGAGTGCCCACTACGCATTACGCACCATTTGGTTAGTAATGTAGCCAAATGGTTGCAATTTGTTTCTGTAATCCTAGAGAATAGTCAGTGAGTGCCCGTAGTGTGGATTTGAGTTAGTTGTACAACATCTTATTCAAGTGGCATTGTACCTAGACACATTCCATGAACAGTAAAAAGATAGAGATTGATTTCTATTCATTACAACACTTTCACTTATGATGAGTGATAAGGTACCCCTATGCCCAACCATACGAATCGCAAGCGTTCACGCACGATCTGATCAAATTCTGCAGACTTTGTAGTTTTTGGTGCACTAGTCTTCTAGGAAGTGAATCTTTGCCTTAAGGTCAATCGTTGTCTTCCCAATTACATTTGTGATGTACATTGGTATGGTTAAGTGTAATTGAGGCATCTGCTTTTTATCATTTTATATTTTATGATTTGGTGTTCAAAGAGAGATAAAGGTAATTGGATTAACTAATTTAAATTAACTAATTAACTAATGTCTAACTAGCCCTAACATAAATATCCTGTCCTACCTTATGTACATGTTCTAAACCCACATATTCATTGTTGGGTGACCAAGCACTATGCTACTGGGTGTACCAAGCAATAACGCTATTGGGATTACCAAGTGAATATGTGTTACGATCGAAGTGGTTGTACTTATGTGTTTAATCTATCTAGCTTATCTTATTTAATTGCTTCATTAATTTAATTACAAGAAAATATTTAATAAAAAATTAAAAAAATTTAATAAATAAATGAAAATATTAAATGCATAAACAAAATATTTAATCTATCTAGAATGCTGCAAGGATTATCAAAAAGCTCATCTTTATTGCCACACATACTGTCATGCTCAAGTAGTACAAGAATGCTCAAATAAAGATCCATACACTCAATGACTCCTGCTGCGAGCACTTAGGAAGAAAATTTTAACTCTCAAATAAACAAACTGCAAGACTTGCGCTGCTAAAAAATCTCTGTTGCCATAAATGTAGCTGGTGGATGGGTATTTATAGCTAAGTATAGACACTACATCAATGGGGCCTCGTTGACATATCACCTCATCAATGAGGCCTAGTTGACGAGGCCTCGTCGACACAAGCAACTAAACTGTGACTCATCATACCCCCACAACTGAATGAAAAATCATCCTTGAGATTTTTTACAAAATTGGGAAGGTATGGGATTATTGATTGACTTTTCTCAAACAAAACAAATTGACTAATTTAACAAAAAATGAAGTGCCTAGGTGTATAGATCAACAAATTAAAAAAATGGTGGTGTTCAGGACACAAAATTGAATACCATGACATGACTCTTCAAACTTGGACAACACGTTCCTCGATAGTGTGAAGTTTGGTGAAGAAGATTAGATGGTCCTAGGTGGTGGTGGCTCTTGAGATTCTAAGGGACCTTCACCGGCTTCACACATGGGCAGTGGTCGAGGCAATTACGACTGTTCTGCTGCTACTAAAACTTTTGGTAGGAGGTGAAAAACATCCAGCAATGCTTTCATTTTCTTCTCCTTACTTCTAGGATCATGCACTATTCATGTAGCTTTACCAATGTGGGTCAGAACGGGCACATCCCAGGGACACAGGATTACTGGAAATAGCTCCTTTACATTGATGAACTAGGCAATGAATTGTTTGCATTCAATGTCAAACACTCTGATTATGTCCTTTAACTCTTGGTAATCATTCATCCATTTGGCTAGGTTCTTAGCAATTGATCGTTGATCTGCGAACCGTGCTTTGAGAACTTTGAGTTTAGCATTTGTAGTCTCAAGCTTCTACTTGGTGTCTTTATGGTGCTTGAATTCTACCTCGTATAACAAATACAAGCTAGCCACTTGTTTCTCTAACTCTGATCATGGCCATCCGACAATAACCATTACTAGGTTTGTGTAACAGAGATTGGCCAACTCCATGTACTTTGTAATTTCTTCGATTTGTAACTCCTTTAGGTAGATCTCTACTTTATTATAGGCATCAATCCCATCAATAGTGGGCTGCCAAACCTCTCTTCCTTGTTGGAGTTGCTAAAGGGCTTCATTTATTTTCGCCTTCGCTATTTAGATGTGTTTCTCATTGACTTCCTTCTACAAGCCAACCTGGTCTCTGTAATGATTTTTCACTTTTTTGAACTTAAGAGCCTCATTCTTTCAGGTGGCGATCTCAATGGCAAACTTCTAGTGCAAGGAAAAAACTTCCTCCATTGACAGATTTTGATTCTCTATGGCCAATCTCCCCAATTCAGTGTTCTCCTTGGCAAGTTGCTCTTGTTGTTGATGAATATATTCTTGCATTTGTTTCTTTTGGGAATCAACATTGCACAGGCGATGATTCTATGTGATCAAAACCTCATTCTCCTAGCACATCTGAGCCAAGTCCTTTTGAATTGAATACATTTTTGACTCTACTATGGACTGGTTAAAAATGACCATTACTGCCTCCTCCCCAGCCTTCTTAAATTGTTCTTGAAGCTATAGAAAAGCTTCATCTCTTGTTATTGCTAGGTTGAGGATTACAGGATGAGTAACGTAGGCACATAGTTTGACAACCTTTGCAGCCAAGCATTGATTTTGTTCTTGAGCTATTTCAAGTTGTCCCTCCAAAATGATGCACTTCCCCCTTGCTTCCAATAGCTCTGACTAGGTTGCAATGATGTTTTTTGAAAAATTAAAGATATCTAGAATCAATTCCTTGGTCCCCACCAGTTGATCTAGTAATTCTTCATGTTGTTCTATGTTCAACTTCTTGTTGACCATGCCTACGGATGTTTGCACGTCTTGAAGTGTAGATACATTTCGTACAAATTTTTTGGGTGCATTTAGTGCTTCAGCAACATGGTCAACAAAAAATTTAGCTGTTATTTCCTATCCTTGGTGCTACATCACTAGGACAGTTGCCCCTTCACCTTCCTCCAAATGCACTAAGGAGGTGGCAACATTCCTAGAGATTTTTGGGAATAGATGATGTTGAGATAAAGAAACTGTCACCTCTTGAGCATTGGAATCCGACCTCGTAGGCAACTGCGTTTGTTGGCCAGAGAAAATTGATCCACCTCTCTCCATCTGGGTGACTATTTAAGCCACCTTATTAAGTTGACTCATTGCTAGCTGGTATACATATGGATTTGCACCACTCGTTCCTATACGTTGCTCTTGTTCACTTAAAAATTATTCTTGGATTTTGTGTAAGTGCTCAATGGCTGCATGGGCCTCTATTGTTGTTTGTTGAGTGGGCAATGGTGGTGGGTACTCCCCTTCTTGAGTCATCATTGGCATCTTATCTTTCATGATCTCAAATCATGAGGCCAAAGGAGCATGCCTGATTATATCATGGAGTAGTGGATGATACTTGCCCTTTTGCAAAGTTTTCGGCCGAGGCATGGAAAGGGTAGGGTTTTCTTTCCACGTTCGTTTTCCTTGAAACACTTCTCGATCTCTAAGTAGATCAGTTGTGAAAGGTTGATGGGAAATTTTCCACTTAGAGCAATGCATGCTTGGGCGGAGAAAGTAGTCACCTTGCTTGGCCTCATTGTTGGATTGAGGTGATAGGTTGCAATTTTGAAATAAATTCACTCTACTAGTGTGAGCATGCCATACTCCTTACGGTCAACCCTGTAGCACTACCGAGTCCACTCTTTTTTGGCCTCAAGATCACGTTTCGTTGATAGTTCTAGCAATTGTGTCCTGGTTTCAAGAAATTTGAGTGCTTGCTTGATAGCTTCAGCCAAGTAGAACACTTGAATGTCCTTGATCTTGATAGTGGACCCTAGATTTCTATTGCTTCAAAATAGATATGTCTCTTCCATGTACCACTCCCCACTAGATGTGATGATTGACCACATGGGAGAGGTTTGCTATTGAGTCTTGACATCTGCTAGAGCTTTTTCTAAGAATGGTATGAAGTTGATTTCCTAAAGAATTGATCATTGGATTTATCAGGACCTAATAATGTCAAGGTAGGCTTGAATCAAAGTAACTTCAAGCCTTGGCGTGGGTCTAGACATTTCTCCTCACTGTGATTATTCTGTGGGCACTTCTTATTCTGGAATCTATTGAACAAATTCCACTTCAGACTCCTCACAAAGAGGTCCCATTGCATGGGTTGCCTCCAGTGGTTCTTGGACTTGTTCTTGTTGGCCCCTTCTAGCTCTGGGCTACTTCTCCCTTGGTTGAGAGGGTTATCCTTCCTGTAGTCATTTTAGTTTTGGTGCCACTTGCAATCACAATGAGATAATGGATTAGCAATTGTTGTGTAACTTAAAGCAATTGGGATACCTTTATCTCTTAAGGATAGTTATACTTGGCTAAGTTGTGATTATGGATGATTTAATTATTCTAATTATTATTTTATTTATATGTTATTAGTAATAATTCATCCCAGAGGTTGTTGAAAGGGTTAACTTTTGAAAAAATTGATGTTTGTATATTGTTAAGGTTATTAACCCTTTAGGGGAGTTAGAAAACTTCTTACAAAATTTCATCAATTTTTCATCAAAAACCTTAAGGTTTGTGGCCCCCATGATAAAGAGCTTACCTCTAGTAAGTGCAGGGTTGAAGAACAGAGTGATTTAGACAAACGATTGGGAAGTTAAGGGCTATGAAAGGTTTTGGGCTCTGAAAAATTGCAAAAACTCTCCGTGTGTTATGAGGAAAACGTCAAAAATTCCTACGTGCATGACGGTAGATATAGGGTTTATGCGTTGTATCAACAAGGCCTCGTCAATGGGGCCTCATTGATGCAGTTGACTACATCGATGAGGCCTTGTCAATGCAACTATTGACCACCATAGACGACCATTGACTTTGGTCAAACTTTCAAAATACAAAGAATTTTTTAATGAAATTGGGATCAAATGAAAACTCAAAAGATTAAGAATAGTATGAAAACATTAGAATAGGATGTTAGAGCTCTTAAATTTGAAAAAAATGGAGAAAAATTGATTCAAGGGATGAATGAAATAAAGGTTAAGGAGCATTGAGCGGAATACTCAATGGAATATGCAAAAGATAGGATTGTGGCAATGTCAAAGGTAAGGAACCTTAATTAACCAAACTAAGAGCTATGTAATTGGGTCCTCCCCATAGTAGGCTCATGTCCTTGTTTTCCTTGCATAACCTCAACTAAGGAGTCCATGGGCCCCATAATCAATTTAATGATCATGAAAAGTTAAGGACCAACTAGAAAGAATCTATCCAAGAATTCAAACGCATCATACCAAGACATAGAGCATAACATAGAATCCAACAACGAGGTGAGTTATGGTAGCATGGATGAATGATAGAGAAGGTGGAATGGAGTTCTAAATTGAGGTCATAAGAAGTCCCTTATGGAATTTGTGTTTAAAATGATCTGGGAAGATCCATCCTTAGTCCAGACCAAAACCAATTGCTTTTAGTGACTTCGCATCGCCACTCTAAGACTGATTCATCCACATGAGATGCAAGAGTTCTTTCACAAGAAAACCATTATTCCATAAGGATAAGAAAAGAGAGAAGTAGGAAGTGAGAAAGGGCCTTAGTTAGAGGGGACCTTTAGGCACAAGTGCATGTCTTTCTAGTCCATAACCAATGCTTGTAGCCTAATTATTTATCTAAGGGGTGTGCTTTGAATTCCCATTGTTTTTTAATGGGAACCACACCATGTAAGAACTTATTCATTTATTGTATGTAAGGGGTGTGGCTTGAATTCCCATCATTTTTTTTGAATTTTTGGATGGGAACCACACCATGCAAAGACTTTATTTGACTTCCTATTAGTGGTTGGAATGGAACAGTAAGAAGTCCATGAAAAACACTTAGGCACTCAAGTAAGTAGAAGAGTCTAGAGAGTAATGAGTCCTATTAAAGTCACATCCTTTACAAACCTTTGAATTCTTCCTAATTCTAGAACTATCAAGGTCACCAATTGATTAAAAGTTTCTTTAATGAAAGGGACTTCAAATTCCCAAAACAAGGAAAACCATAGAGTTTATTGGATGGGAAAATGATGTAAGCTCACTACCTATTCCATGAAAAATAAACCATGTCAAATTCATCACACATCAAAATTCAAAAATAGAAGCTAGACATTGAAAATCACAATATTAAGCACAAACCATCATTAGTAAACAATAATGACGACACTATGTCTTGTGGCAATAAAGTAATTTTATTAGCAAAAATGAGGAAATATCATACTTAAACAATATAAAACAAAGTAAAAAAATATAAAAAAGTGTAAGATAATCAAGAAAGGCTTAAAAGTACTAACAATGGTGGAAAAGTAGAAAAAAATTTGAAAATCAAAAATCAAAAATTTGTAAAATAAATAACTTGTAAAATCAAAAATGTGGAAAAAAAATTAGAAAAACTAAGAAGCCATATGGATTGTTAGCATGGATGGCCATTCTCCCCATGACTGAGTTGGAAGGAGGAGATCCAAAAAATGGAACTTGGTTGTCTCTCCATTGAGGTGGTAGTTGCACTGGCCTATCTTGGTTTAAGGAAAGGTTTTACTTATTGGATGTTGGCCAACTACTTTTTATTTAGGCTTTTAGGCTTGTAGATCAACATGGCCCCAGAGGGAAAGGTTTGATTATATAAGGTCCCTCCCACAATGTTTGAAAATTTTCCTTTTGGGGTACATGTGTGGGGTTCCAATAGAGGACCTTATCTCCTAATTGAAGTTTTACCTTTTGTATTCTTAGGTCATGATATAAGATAGGGTCACTAATCAGTTTTCATATAGCATGTTTAGGTTAATCAATCTTTTTTTTTGTGCTAGACTTAGGTCAAGATTTAGATCATAGGTTGTTGAAAGTGTACAAAGCTTAGATTGAACCAAAAGCATTAGAAGTCTTCTGTACACCAACTCATAGGAAGAGTAGCCAATAGAAAGTTTTTTGTTGAATGATAAGCCCAAAGGACATCATTAAGTTTTGTACTCTAATCTTTCCTATATTTGCTAATGGTCTGCATTAGTATTTTTGTGATCTCCTGGTTCATGACCTTTGCTTGATTGTTGGCTTGGGGGTAATAGGATGTTGTTAATTTATGTTCTACCTCCAAGAATTGCATTAACTTTCTAAAAGTGGCATCTATGAAATGAGTTCTATTATCAAAAATTATTGAATGTGGCACCCCAAACCTATTTACAATATTTTGTTGTATAAATCTAGCAGTAGTGGATAATGTATAATCAGTAACGGCTGTTGCTTCTACCCATTTTATGTAATATTTGACTCCTACTATAATATATGCCTTTCCATTGGACATGGGTGTGATAGGACCCATGAAGTCAATACCTCATATGTCAGAAGGTTCCAGTGGTAGAATACACTATTGAGGACCTTCCATGCAAGTGGTCATTCCCCCATCTCATTGACAACATTCACAAGACTTGATGAACTGGTGGGCATCCCTAAAGATTGTAGGCCAATAGTATCCTACCATCAGGATTTTTATGGCCGTGCATCTCCCTACATAGTGGCCTCTGCAAGGCCCTTCGTGAGCATCCTGGAGAAGGTGTAGTTGATCTTTGTCAAGGACACAACAACAAATTATGTCGTCTACACACACTTTGTAGAGGTGTCCATTGATTTCCATAAAGTATTTAGCTTGATGAAGAAATTATTGTCTCTTTCTAAAGTCAAGATCCTATGGCATCTGTTGAGTGAGAAGATAAGTGAGGATATCATTATACCATGTTGTTTTTGCAAGTGTTTATTCACTTATTGCTCCCGTAAAGAGGATTTTGTCTAGAAACTAGTTAGATAGTAGGCTCTCCTCCTCTTTATTATCCCATCTTAAGCAAGAAATTTGGTTAGAGATTGCATTCTCAGTTCCTTTTTAATCTACCATCATGAGATTGAGTTTCTATAAGATCACAAGCCACCATATGACACGAGGGCTCATCGTTGGCTTGTTCATGAGGAAGCAAATTGCACTGTGGTCCATGTGCATAAATACTTTGTAACCAAGCACATAGTGCCTAAAATGTTTAAGAACATACACCATTTCCATTAGTTCTTTCTCTATGGTGGTGTAATTTAACTGTGCTCCCACAATGCTTTAGCTCATGCAGTGGATGTAGTATGGACATTTCTTATTGTCCATCTATGTGAGCATTGCTCCTAGGGCATAGTTAGATCCATTTTTCATGATGTGGAAGGGTTTGAACTAGTTTGGTGCTTATAGGATTGATGTTTTTACAAGTTTCTCTTTTAACTATTGGAATGCATGTTCACATTCCTTAGTCCAAATGAAAAGTGCATCTTTCTTTGTAAGCTCTACCAATGGTTTTGTGATCTTAGAGAAATTCTCTATGAATCGTCGGTAATAGCTAGTGTGTCCAAGGAATGACCAAACATCTTTAACTATCTTTGGTTGGCGTGTTATTTCTTGGATGACCCTTATCTTTTTTGGATCTACCTCAATCCCTTTTTGTGAAATTCGATGCCCTAGCATAATGCCTTCTTAGACCATGAGATGGCTCTTTTGCCAGCTAAGCCACAAGTTTGTTTCAACACATCTCTTTAATACTTGCTCAAGGTGGTCCAAAGCTTACTCAAATATAGCTCCATAGGTGCAAAATTCATCAATGAAGATTTCCACACCACTAACAATCTATTGTTGGAAAATATTAAGGACCGCACATTGAAATGTTGCAAGGGCATTGCATAGACCGAATGACATCTTACAATATGCAAAAGTCCCCTAAGGACTCATGAATGTTGTCTTGGCCTAATCTTCTAGTGCAATTTGGATTTGGTTATAGCCACTATAACCATCCAAAAAGCTATAATAACAATGCCTAGATATGGTATCCAACACTTGATCCACAAATGACAATGAAAAATGATTTTTAAATGTTGCCATATTCAACAACCTGAAGTCAATGTAGACTTGCCATTTGTCACCCTTCTTTGGCACAATTATAAGTGGGCTAACCCACTCACTATTCGCAATGGGATAGATGAACCTCATCCTGAGGAGTTGTTCAATTTTCTCTTTGACAATCTACTTTAATTTGGGGTTCAGTCACCTCTGTGGCTGCCTTCTAGGCTTCATGGCTAGGTTGGTGTAAATGCAATGCTAGCATATCCTTGGATCAATTCCTATTTGCTTAGGATATAACTAAGCAAAGGTTTTTGGCCATTTTTTAACTAGATTTAATAGCTTTTCTTTTTGTTTAGGAGTAAGTTTAACATTAATTATGACCAGCTTACCATTATTTAAAAAGGCATATTCCATATCGGCTTGTAAAATTTTTAGCTCTAGAGGCTCTTGCTTGAAGTTATCAAAGATTTCCAACTCTCGCCAATAGGTATCATCATCTTCATCAAAGAGTTGGGAATGCACTTGTTCAATTTTGTTCATGCCTTCAACATAAGCACATGTTAGGCTCTTAGTTAGTTTCATGCATAATGTGTTGCTATTTGAGTTAGCTATCAACCACTAGATGCCCTCCTATTTTGTGGCTACTGTGTACAGACACCTTTTAATATTGATTCCTTATGCACACTAATTGCATGCTTTAATGTATGTGCTTTTGATGGACCAAATATTTTACATGAAATTTCATTTGTTATCACTATACATGTTGCATGGAATATGCTTCTTCTCTATCTTGCCCAATTCATTTTTAAAGATATTTCCAAAGAGAGGTCCCTTATGCTCATACATGCTTTGATCGTGCTTAACTAAGCTCTTCCCATAATGATAGGGAAGTCACTTTTGTAGTTTTCAACCTTGATCACCAGAAAATTAGTAGGATAGGACCACCCACAAGATGTGGTTACAATGTCCTCTACTAATCCTAGAGGAATAGTAATTGACTAATCTACCAACTCTAGATAGATGTTTCTCTTCTTGAGAGGTGGTAGGTTCTAGGCCTTGTACATGTCATGGAAGATGAGATTAACTCTAGAACCAGAGTCAAGAAGAGCTTTTCATGGCTCATGTCCAGTGATCTATAGGTAAATGAGTGGACTTCTTGGGTCAGATCTTTTCATGGGAAGATTACCAGCCTTGATCCAGTTAGAAACAACATGAGTTAGCATTACACTATGAGTCCAAGGTGACACTTGGTTTGAAGGGCACTCGAAGGCATTTGATGTAGAGGATGAGGGTATTGGAGATGTAAGACGATCAACCGGACTAGATTGTAAGGGTTGAAGAAGACTGCTAGGTCAAAAGAAGGATCTTTTTCTAGATCAATTATCTGAACCACTTGGCTAGAAAGCCGGTTGTAAATGTATAGCCCTCGTAGCATTTCATTATTGCAACTATGGAGGAATCTCACCTTGCATGGATGGAGCAAGAGGTAATTGGCTTGAAGGTGGAGGTGTGTGCGCAGATGAATGTGGAGGATGGTATGGATATGGATTTTTTCCTCTAATAGATGGTGAATGTGTTTAGTGATACTCTGTAGGGTAATAGTGAATCTGAAATAAGGTATGAATTGTAGAACTTCTTAGAGAGATGGATTGCTGAACATAGTACCCATATGAATTTGGTTACCTATAAGGGTACTATTGCTTTGGAAATGGCATTTCCCATGATTGTGGTTGGTACCATTGTTGGTATTGTTCATAAGGTTGTGGAGGAGCTCCACTTGGGTAGTAAGCTTGTTGTTGTTGGTGGAGCTACTTGGATTACCTTGAGGATAAGGTAATCATATAGGTGCTTACCTACATGCTAGTTGAGGATCTAATGCATACACCCCAGACTCTTGTAAGTGTGACACTATAGGGTAACAACCCTTTGGATGTTCATATTGAAAAATTTCATAATTAGTTTCATCATTAGAATCAGTTTCCATAACTTTCTCTACGACAATAGCTTTGCTGTTACCTCTTTGGTAGGCACATTCAGCTTCTTTTTTCCTCTTGCGGTTATGATCACTATTTTTCTCTTTGGATTCTTCAACAATCTTCATAGCAGTTTGAAATTTTTCATTCAAAGAGTTCCATAATTTATCAACCTTTGCCAAAATGTCAAAAACAAACTTTTGAATGGGCAAGGTTTTTTTGTTCACCACTTCATTGAGCAATGACTCCTCCTCATCACAAAATTGAACCTCATGTTTCCTGATAGAAGGGTCCCTATTATACTCTTCCGAACTTTTCCTTTCTTGTAGCTCACCTTCTTCTTTTGTTACCTGCTCAATTATCCTTTGGATCTAATAAGCTCTCAGTTCAGAAAATCTTCCTTAGGCATACACCCTAACAATTCTTCTAGTTTCTACTCTAAGCCCATTTATGATGTGGCAAAGTTGTTCCCTCTGAGAATAACCATGGCTAGGGTATCAGTGTAAGAGTGAATAGTATCTATTCATGGCAGCATTCAAGGGTTCATGTGTTTCCTATTTTCAACCTTGGGTTTTCCTTCTTAGATTAGACACTCTGGAGTACATTTGATATTTGTCAAATAGCTCTAACATGGTATTCCATCTACGAATAGATTCCAACTCCAAAGACCAATACCAATTTTCAGCTTCTTTGATGAGTGTCCTAGGGAAGAGTTTGAGCTTTTGCCATTTATTTTCTATGTTTTGTAAGGCATAGGCATCATGGAAAGCTTGTAGATGTGTCTGTGGATTAGAGTTGTATCCCCCCTCAAATCTTGGGATATTGTTCATGTCTAAGCACTTGACCTAACTATCTTTCATATGCCTAATTGGAATTCTAATTGCCTCTACAATGTTGAGCATACTTCGAGTCACTAATAGAGGTTCATCATCATCACTACATTGATGACGCTGATGATGGTTCTAGCCACCCCTTTGTTCTTGGTGGCCTTCACGATCATTGTTGTCTCATTAGTCACCTTCATTGCAATTATTTTAATGATGACTTCTATGAGAGCCGTCAAATGAAGAGGAATGTTTGGAATGGAATGAAGAGGATGGAGAGGAAGGTGGAACACCACCGCCATCACTTTTTCACTTATTATGGCCATCATTATTAGATTACTTACTATTGTGATGCTTGCCTGAGTTCCTACCTTGGCTATCACTTTTTCCTAAACTTAGTATATGAATAGTGGATCACAAGTTTAGGTTCACACCCTTGTCACCAATAACAGGGGATGAAGAATCTTCATGTTGAGAACCTTCAAAGGAAGGATCCTCATTGTCATCTTGATCTAGTAGGAACAAGGGATTAGTAAAATGTTTCCCCTTCATAGCCTCATGAAGCTTCTCCTGATGTCGATCTTATTTGCATTGTTTTTCAATAGGATAGTCGTCCTAAGTGTCATAACCATTCATAATGTATTCTTTATGAAGATTAGTAATGCCCAACTTCTTAAGGGTTTGAAATAGCATCCTAAGCACAGATTGATTGGGGGGCAAGACGATGTTGCCCTCCATATCACGCCATGATAGTTGTTCATCCTAATGTAGGATGAAGGTGAATTTTGGTACATACTCATTCAAATGAGTATATACCACTTTGCACTCTTGTGGAACTGACGATTTGACATCTTTGCGCTTGTGAGAAGAAGAAGACATTTTGCAAAATAAAATAAAATTATTAGTGTGCTTTTATAATTCTATGTATAGTGGGAATGATATTAACCTTAAGCTTCGTACAACGATATTAATGGTATTCACTTAAACCTAAATAGTGCACGTTTCAACAAGGAAAGTCTTTTGGAAATGGCGCTAATGATAAGTGGCAAGGTAACCCTATGCTCAACCATACGAATCACAAGCGTTCTCGCGTGATCTGGTTGAATTCTGTGGACATTGTAGTTTTTGGTGCACTAGTCTTCTACGAAGTAAATCTTTGCCTTAAAGTCAATTGTTGTCTTCCTAATTACACTTATGATGTACACTGGTATGGTTAAGTGTAATTGAGGTATCTGATTTTTATCATTTTATAGTTTATGGTTTGGTGTTCAAAGGGAGACAAAAGTAATTGGATTAACTAATTAACTAATGTCTAACTAGCCCTAACATAAGCATCTAGTCCCACTTTCCATACAAGTCTTGAACCCACATGTCCATTGCTAGGCGACCAAGCACTACACTACTAGGCATACCAAGCAATAACGCTGCTAGGATTACCAAGCAAATATGTGTTACACTCGAAGTGGTCATACTTATGTGTTTAATCTATCTAGCTTATCTTATTTAATTGCTTCATTAATTTAATTATTGGAAAATATTTAATAAATAATTAAAAACATTAAATGCATAAACAAAATATTTAATATATCTAAAATGCTGCAAGGATTATCAGAAAGCTCATCTTTATTACCACACACACTATCATGCTTAAGTACAACAATGCTCAAATAAAGATCCATACACTCAATGACTTGTGTTGTAGGCACTTGGGAGGAAATTTCTAACTCTCAAATAAATAAACTATAAGAGCTTCATTGCTAAAAAATATCTATTGATATAAATGTAGCTAGTGGATGTGTATTTATAGTTGAATACAGACACTACGTCGACAGGGCCTCATTGACACATGATACGATGCATCAATGAGGCTTAGTTGATGAGCTCATGTCGATGAGGCCTCATCAACGTAGCCAACTGAACTACGACTCATCAACTTAGAATATATTTACTTTCAATGTAATTTATTTTCTATGTACTTAGTTAACATTTACATTTTCATGCACTTTAATTAATCGAAAGAATGAGCACGACCATTTTTGAGTGTAAACACATATTTGCTTAGCAATCCTAGCAATATTATTGCTTGGTTTGCCTAGTAGAATAATACTTGATAATCCCAATAGTGGATACGCAAGTTTAGGACATGTATGGCAAGTTGGAAATGAACACTCATCGTCCTTAGGCTACCTTAGAATTTATCTTCTTGTTATGAATTAGATTTAATAATTAATTTTGATGTTATTATTAAGGTTAGTTTAAGGCCCTAACAACATCATAATCATATGTCTAACTCTAGACTAAACCATACATTATAAAGCTACCACTAGTCCAAGTGAGAAAACAATGACATGCAATCAATGCTTTACAATTTAGATACCACACTAGTTCCATCCACAAAATTCAACTAGATTGCACATGAACGCTTGTGATTCATATGGTTGGGCATAGGGAGTACTTTTTGCTCATCATTAGTATCATTGTCAGGGATGGTGCTAGTTATCTAGATTAGTTATCTTATAAATGATCATTGTAAAAGCATTAATGACTTATCTTTTAAAAAAACTAATATTTTAAGTCACACACATTATCAAATAAAACATGTCTCCTTCACATAGAATTGATAGCCCATCACATGATGAGAACACTAGTAGGAAAAATGGTAGGATCTATATTGAAGAGAACTAGAGTGAATTACTAAACACAAGGGTCTCATATGCTTATTTAGACCCTTACTACATTCAAAGACTACATTCAACTGAGGCAAACAACCCTAGAGGAGATGGGAACAAATCCTAAAACAAGGAGGGACTCAAGGCCTAGGGCCTTCTCTAAACCTAGAAAGATGAATCAAGGGACCATAGGGGGAGATATAGAAGCCATGACGATTCTCCCAGTTCACCATCTTCCTCTTCCTCTTCAATGTCTAGTTCTAATGAAGATGAACATAGGTATAGAGATAGAGATACACTAAAGTGTCAAGATGATGATAGAAATAGAACACAAAGGCAAGATGAAAGACATCAAAGTGAGCATAGACGAGATTATTACTATTAGAAAAATAGAATTAGAGACTATCACCATGACATGTTTGATGAAGATGAACCATTATTGGCTGCTAGGAGCATAATACAAATTAGCAAGGCAGTTCAAATACCTCATAGGCATCAAAGGAAAAGCTGCATCAAATGGCTTGATATGAATAACATTTCTAAATTTAAGGGATGCTATAATTATGATACCCTACATCATTTACAAGCCTTCCATGATGCCTGCACCTTACAAAATATTAAACGTAGGTGGCAAAACCTTAAGCTCTTTCCTATAACACTAATAGAAGAAGCTAAAAGTTGGTATAGATTGTTGGAACCAAATTCAATCCACCAGTGGTCCACAATGCTAATCTAAGAAAACAAATCCAAGGGTGGAAGTAAGAAAACCATGAATCCTTCGATGTAGCCTTGGAAAAATATTATTCTCTACTACATAGATTTCTAGGCCATGTTTTCTCTGAAAAATAACAGCTTCTCTGTATCATATATGGGCTTCATAACAAAATGAGGGAGACCCTTGGGATTTATGCCCAAGGATGGTTATTAGAATTGAAAGCCTATCAAATACAAAGGCTAGTTGAATAGGTGGCAAAAGAAGAAGAAGAGCTATGTAAAAGGGAGAGTGTAGAGGAATATAACTAGGATCCAACTCTTCACAAAAAATATGTTCATATTTATGATCAAGAAAAAGAGGCAATTCTTGATAAGTTGATTACACAAAAAACCTTTCCAATATAAAATTCTATCACTGAGATGGAAGCAAGGGGGTAGATCTCACCTGCCCCTAGTGTGGAAGGATGAAGGTTTTGGAAAATTTCCTCTTTCAACATGGAGGCCACATGCACAACCTAGAAAATTTCCCCCCTTAGCATGGAATTTTTTCTCCGATGTGGAGTCTTCATCCCTAGCATGGAAGACATAAAAGTTAAAATTCATACCTTCATGCACTTCAATGTTGACCATCCACTTCAGTAAGCATGGTGGAGAGCTCAGTGTAGAAGATTAATCTCTAGCACAGAAGGTGTGCCTTGGTTACTATTTATAGTAAATGAATGGCCATGGGGGAAGCACTTACTATGTATAGTAACCTCCCAAATTGGGTATCCATCTCACCTAAATTTGGTGGCCAATTTGCAACCATTTTCAGCCAATTTATAGCTAATTCATAGCAAATTTTTAGCCATTTTTGCAGCCAAATCATAGCCATTTTGCAACCTCATTCATGGCCCAAAGAACCTATAAAAACCAACCTCAAACACCATTTACAAGTGGACCAATTTTCTCAAGGTTCCAAAATTTGGAGCAAGTTAAGCATTATCAAGCAAATTTTGGCATACACACAACATTGTTCATGATTCCACACTTAGGGCATTCTCAGGTACTCAAGAGCTCTTACAAGTTCCCATACTTACATTCTCTTGAACCCTAGCATGGAAGAATTATAGCATTAAGATTTATGGATCTTGGATGTCAACATCGCACCTCTAGGATTTCCAAACCTTAGTGTGGAGCAATCCAGCATCCAAATTTTCCAATTTTCTCACCCCCTCAATAGCAACCTAACTTGTAGATCTAAGGTTGCAATAGTGAAGGAAGGTTCAATAGCATCAAGAGTGGTTTAGCACCTGGGTCATGGAGCAAATCACATTAGCTTCAATGAGCATTGAACTCTTGCATAAGTGAACCCCCCTTTTGCTCATCCAGGCATCATTTGTATACATTTCTCTAACTTATTCTCTATTATTTCTCAATAAAGTTCTAAGTTTTGAGTTTTGTGTTGAAAAATAAATTTATTTTCTGTGCATTATTCAAATCTATTTGTATTCCCACATTTTGCATTTCATAAGTCCCTGGTTGATTTGTCTGACCAGCTAAGGTACCTTGAATCTCATTTTTCTTATGGAGGTCCTGGGAATACAGGGTTTGAAAATTGCTACATCAAGGAGCCTTGGTTTTTCCAATGATTGAGGTTTTTAATCTCAACAATAGTGAACTGCAATTAATACTTAATGATCTAGATGCCAAACTAGTCCCATCCACAGGAAGTCAATCAAATCATGTGTGAATGCTCTTAATTCGTATGGTTGGGTGTAAGGGGTACCTGCTGCTCATCATTAGCATCATTGCCAAGGATGGTGCTACTTATTTAGAATAGTTATATTATACATGATTGCTATAATGGTATGAAAAATTTATCTTTTAGAAAATTTTAAAATTTTAAGTCACACACAATTAAACCATGTCTTTTTCACATAAGAATCATAATGCATTGTATGATGAAAACACTCATAAGAGAAATGATAGGTTCTATATTGAAGAGAACTGAAGTGAATAACCTCAAGTAGGGATTTGATATGCTCATTTTCACTCTTACTACATGCAAGGACTATGCTCAATGGATATAAAAAATCCTAGAGGAAATGGAAAAAGTCCTAGAATATGGAGGGCCTTAAGGCCTAGGACCTTGTCTAAACCTAGAAAATATAGAACAAGGGACCATGAGGGATGATATCAGAGCCATGGGAAGTCTCCTAGTTCCTCATCTTTCTCTCACTCTTCAATGTCTAGTTTTGACAAAGATGAACATAGGTATAGAGATAGAGCTCCACTGAGTCAAGATAAAAATAGAAATTGAACCTAAGGGAAAAATCAAGGACATCAAAGTAAGCATAGACAAGATCAGCACAATTAGATAAATGAAAATAGAGATTATCACCATGACATGTCTAATGCTAATGAATCCTTGTTGCCTACTAGGGACATGACATAGATTATGGAGGTAGTTCAAATACTCCAAAGACATCAAAGGGATAGCTGCATTAAATGGCTAGATATGAACAACATTATTAAATTTAGGGGAGGCTATAATTATGATCCACAACATCACTTACAAGCCTTCCATGATGCTTACACATTTCAAAATATTGAATGTAAGTGGAAAAATCTTAAGCTCTTTCCTAGGACACTAATAGATGAAGTTGGAAGTTGGTATCGACCTTTGGAACTAGATTCCATCCATTGATGGTCACAATGCTAGAGCTCTTCAATGAAAAATACCAACCCTATGTGAGAGTATTTAACCTAAGAAAACAAATCCAAGGGTAGAAGTAAGAAAGTCATGAACCCTTGGATTTGGCCTTAGATAGATACTATTCGCTACTACATAGATGTCTTGGCTATGATTTCTCCCAATAAGGGTAACTTTTTCACATCATAGATGGTCTTCATAATCAAATGAGGGAGACCTTTGGGATTTATTCCCAAGGTTAATTATACAAACTAATATCCCATCAGATATAAATGCTACTTGAGCAAGTGACAAAATAAGAAGGAGAGCTATGTAAATACGTGAATGTAAAGGAATATAACTGGGACCCAACTCTTCAAAAGAAAAGTGTCCATATCTATGATGAGGAAAAAGAGGTAGCTCTTGATGAGGTGATTTTACAACAAACCTTACCAATATAAAAGTCTATTGATGAGCTTGAAGTAAGGCTAGATAAGATGTGGAAGTTGATAAATGAAAAAGTTACAACTTATGTAAAAACCATAGAGGAGAGAGTAACGTAAAATGAATCAAGTGATTAAAACAAGAGGAGGAAAAAGAACCAAGAAACAAGTAGGAAAACTTATAAACAAAAATTAAAAATGGTTGTAGAAGAAAAGGCTATAGACTCAACCATAAAAGATGATGATGGATGTGACATATGTCTATATGATCATCTAAAGGGATATTGCCTAGTCATGTTACATCTACATGAGTATTAGGCTTTTGCTTTGAATTCTAGGTTCATAGAATAGTAAATGCCTAGAAAATTACCTTTTTCACAAGGTAATTATAGACAATCCTATAACCAACAGTACTTTCTTAATGGTACTTCTTATTAGCATCAAAACTACTATCAAACATAGTGGCAAAACCCACAATCATGGGGGAGGCCATTATCAAACCAAGAATACCTTTATTGCTTGTTGGACCCATATGGATATTACGTTCAACAACCTATTTCCCTAATTTGTTCTACTTCCTCTACCTCAAATCACTACTACCACTCTCCTGGATATCATTATCCCACAACATCTTCTGAAGGATCACCACCTCATGCCTCGCATCCTTTGTCATATCCTTAATATTCTCATACTTCCATTCACCATATGTCATTGAAAATAACACAGGAAGGTTCAACATCACAACATCAAGGAAAGAATGCCACTTATGATATGAACATACATAGAAATGATAATGCTACTAGATCTCAACCAAAACCTCAGAAACATTCTTTCTTTGTGACAGTTTTCTCACATGGGTGTAAAACTTATAGAGTTATTGGTACATCAAAACTAGCACAAGGCCAATCTAGTGCAACATCCTTCCTTGTCGGAAAGATGTCTCCTAATCATATACAAAAGCCAACAACAATCACCACTCTAACACAAGACATAAAAGATAAACCTATCATTGTGGAGAGATAGAAAAATCCATGCATCACTAATAATAAAGGGTGCAGTTGTGGGTCAAAAGTTTGAAATATTAACACAACCTTTATACTGACCCAACTAAAAGTTAAGGAATAAGTGTGTGAGTGAAAAAAAGTCTACACAGTAGCCACTAAACTAGAGGATACCTTGTGGCTTGAAAATAAAAGTGCAAAACTATTTAAAAGATGCATGGAACTAACCAATTCACTTATTAGCTCTTGTTTTTCCTTTATGCTTAGTCATGGGAGAGATGTCCCATCCTAAATCAAGAACTAATAAATTCTTTTCACCTTTTTTTGTTTTATAATTTTTTATAATTTTTCCATTTCTTTCAACAATTTCTGATTCTTAATATGTTTTCCATTTCATAATATTTTTCTTTTCTTTTCTTTATAATTTTCTCTTTTCTTAAGTCATTTTCTTTATGTTTATGAAAGTATTTTATGTTTTTTTTAATAATATTGCCAAGTCATGATGCATAAGTCAACACTATGTGTTGGGTTTTTGTATTATGCTATCAAGATAATTGGGTAAGTAAATTGGGTAAGTAATTGTGTAGAGTAGTGAGACCATCTCATCCATCCCTCAAATTCTTTGAATAAAAGGTCTTTGTCATGAAATAAATTTGGTTCTTCTCTTATGAAACTAAAATCAATTAATGATCATTGTACCTTAAAGAATGAGGAAACAACCAAGTGGAAATGGTAAGGGTGCGATGTCAAGGGAATTTGTTGGGTTCTCTTCTTTACTTCCTTCATGTGGTTTATGTCTCCTCATGGAACGTATCATAACTCCGCTATCAACCAATAACATGAAGCTAAAAGTCTTTGCATGTTGTCATTCCCATCCAAAATCACAAAAATGTAAAATCCAAAAAAATAAACAAACAAACAACAACAACAAAGAAAAAAAGAGAAAAAAAAAATAATGAAAATTCAAACACACCCCTTAGATATAATAACAGGCCACAAGAAGTGGTTCCAAGCTAGAAAGACATGCTACCCATGCTTGAAGGTGCCCCTCTAACTAAGGCACTTCCTTCCTTCTTCTCTTGTTGGAGTGATGATTGTTCTTTATGGTGGTTGTAGACTTATGATGGTTGGCAAGAAAGAACATATTAATGTGAGATCACTGTTAATAGTATGAACTTGGTCTAAATCTTAGATAGATAGTTATGGCACTCATTTTAATCACATTTGACATAAGAAACCATTGCAAACATGGTAATGTACCTTGCATCCCAATTTCTACAATCCCTTCTCATCTCATTCATTCATCTCATTGCTGTATACGATTATGAGCCTTTTGACTTTGTGTGGTATAGTGCAAAATCCCAACCAACGCAATTGTGTGTTGTTTGGAACAAAGATATGGTCTACATTTAACTTCTAAGGTGCCAACAAACATCTATAGAAGTGGTTATGCAAGGGCATTATGGTAGGAGTCTACTTTGTGGAGGATCCACTTGCATAACTCTTGTTGATCATGTCTTTGAACTAACCTTCACATCTTCTAGAACATCAATGATGGTTTCTTTGAATTTATGGATAATTTTGGGACTACTCATCCCTTTTAATTAATTTTTTCTAATTTTCTATCTCAATATCCTTTAACTTCCAAAACATTTCTTGGCCATCTTCTACATTAGATCTTTGGTTTTAATTGTTTGATAACTTATGTGCTTCCAAAGTTACACTCATTAGTCTTGGGGGCTAGGAATTTCTACTTTGAAAGTTTTGAAATTTTTGCTAACATCTTATTTTCGAACATTGATGAGTGGTAAGGTACCCCTACGTCCAATCATATAAGTCACTAAGGCATTACATGCGATCTAGTCGAATTCCATGGACCTATAGTTATCTAGGACACTAGCTCTTCTAAGAAGTGAAATGGGCATTGAGAACATTCGTTGTCTTCCCAACTACACTTGTGAGACTCAAGGGTATGGTTTAAGTGTAATTGAGATATATGATTTTTTTCTTATTTTTATATTTTATAAATTTGATCTCTTGTAACAAGAATGAAGAGTAGATTAATTTAAAATCTAATGTGTTATTGCCTATCTAGCCTAACAAAAGTAATTGTCCCACTTTCCTAAACACATCCTAAACTCATATAGTGCTGCTGGGCTACCAAATGTTAAGTGTTGCTGGGTTACCAAGTAGTCATGCTCATGTTCATTAACTACTAGAAATAAATTGCTTAATTCAAATGCATTAAAGTAAAGAGAATGAAAGTAAAATGCATTAGAGAAAATATTAATCTATTCTTAGTGCTGCAATGATTGTCAAAAGAGTTCATTTTATTCCCTTCACACTGTTGTGCTTAGGTACATCAGTGTTCAAACAAAGAATCGTGCACACTTAGACTCCTTCCGTGGGCACTTAGAAAATATTCTAACTCTGAGGAAAATAAACAACAAGAGCTTTGCTACTATGATTGAAACTAACTTCCAAAAACTATGCAAAAACTAGAGCCCAAGTGCTATATTTATAGGCTAGGATATATACCCCGACGTCACGTACACGATGTTGCAATTGGACCCCAACGTCACATATGTGATGTCGTAGTAGATGGCATAATCATGTTTATCATACCCCCACAACTAAATGAAAACTTGTCCTCGAGTGAAGAAGAGGAGTAACAAGTTCTTTATAAAATATATAGAGTAGGTATGGAATTATTGATTGACATTACAAACTGATTCAATGGAACAAATAGACTTTGACTAACCAAGTGTATGGAATTATAATTTTTACAAAATGGGATGTTCATGATAAGAGAAGTGAACACCCTAGATACATTGACATCCAACACCTCTTAGTAGCAAAAGAATGAGAGAGAGAGAGAGAGAAGAGATCCAACTATTACAAATGGTCCTCATTGTGTGGTATGGTTGCATCATCCTTGGTGAAGATAGTCCTACTTCTAGTCCATGCTTTCCACTGCAATGACAACAAAATCATAAATTAGTATGTAATGTGTAACACACAGTTGTTAAATGTCTTATCTCATTGATGGTTACACTTGGCTAGGTTGTGATTGTGGAGATTGGTTTCTTTAATAGTGTTAGCCAGAAGGCTAACAAATAGGGTAAAGTGGATAAGTGGTCCATTAAATTTGGAAAAAGCTCAATACAAGGAAATATTTGAAGAGGGTATAAGAGTTCATAACAAGAAAAAGAAAAATGCATTAAGAACTATTGTGAAGATGTGCATAGTTGGATGTCACTGATGGGGTAAAGAAAAGAATTTGATTATGAAAGTGTCTAAGGGTAAAGAACTTAATTAACCCAACCAAAAGATAGGCAAGTGGGTCCTCCCCAAAGTAGACATAGGCCTTTTATACCCTTGCATAACTTCAAACCAAAGAGTCCATGGGCTTCGTGGATGATTAATGGTTATAGAAGTTAAGTGCAAAGACCCAAAAGAAACTAACTAAGAATTCCCACACATCAAACTAAGACATTGAACTAAAACATGAAACTGATAATGAGGTGAGACATGGAAAGCAGCATAGATGGATGAGAAAGAGTGGAATGAAGTTCCTAATTATGATCACATGAAGTCCCTTGTGAGTTTGTGGTTAAATGACTTGATAGGATCCATTCTTAGTCCAAACCAAAACCAACTATGTTTAGTGACTTTGCATCGTCATTCTAAAACTAGTTCATCCCCTGAGACACAAGAGTGCTTTCCCAAAACAACCACCATTCCTTATTAGAGAAGATGTAGGAAGTGAAAAAGGGCCTCAGTTAAAGAGGACTAGTCCCATAACTAGTGCTTGTAGCCCATTTATTCTATCTAAGGGTTGTGCTTTGAATTCTTATTGATTTTTTTTAATGGAAACCACACCATGCGAAGACACATGCATTTATTTTTTCCAAGGGGTGTGCTTTGAATCCTCATTGTTTTCTTTTTGTTATTTTTTTTTGATGAGAACCATACCATGTGAGGACTTATGTATTTATTTTGTCCAAGGGGTGTGCTTTGAATTCTCATCATTTTTTTTCTAATGAGAACCACATCATGCAAGGACTTATTCAACTTCCTTTATTGGATAATGCAAAATGGTGAGAAGTCCATGTAAACACACATGCACCCAAGAAAATAGAAAAGCACAAAGAATACCAAATCCCCTTAAAGCCACACCTTGTTCAAACCCTTGAATCCTTCCCAGTTCTAGAAACTACCAAAGTCACAAATTTATTAAGGTTTTATTAATGAAAAAGGGACTACACATTTCTAGAATAAGGAAAATCATAGAGTTTGTGGATGGGTGGATGTTGTGGATTCACTGCCTGTTGCATGAAAAAGAAACCATGTCCTAATTATTCGTAATGAAATTCAAAGCTAGAAACCAGACACCAACAATCAAATAAAAATAATACATACTACCATCAAGTAATGCATTACTAATGTACCTAGCACTTATTGACAAAAAGTTAGAAAATCACACTAAATAAAATAAAATAAAATATACAAGAAAGTGTAAAATATTCAAGAAACAGCAAATGTACTAACGATGGTGTAAAATAAAAACTAGAAAAGATTAAGAACATGAAAACAAAAAAATGCAAAATAAAGAATGTGTAAAACCAAAAATTTGAAAAACTGAGGAGCTGCTTATATGATTAGCATGGTTGCCCATCTCCCCCACGACTAAGTTGAAAATAGGAGATTTGGAATATGGAGCATGGTTGTCCACCTAATGAGGTGCTTGTTGTGTTAGCTGGTGTATGCACATGGAAAGGTTTGATTTGTTGAATGTTGACTAGCTATTTTTTGTTCAAGATCTTAGGTTTATAGATCACCATGGCCCTAGAAGGAAAAGTCTCATAAATGATGTAAGGTCCTTTCCATAATGTTTGGAACTTAATTCTTTGAGGTATGTGTGTGGGGTTCTAGTAGAGAACCTTATCTCCTAGTTAAAATTTGAATTTTATAAGTTTTAGGTTATGATGCTTTTTGATGTAGGCCTTGTGCAACTCGTTAGATGATAGGGCTACTAATCGATTTTCATCTAGCAGGTTGAGATTCATTAGTATTTTTTTTTGGCTAGACTTTAAGTCAAGGTTAAGGTCACAAGCTGTTGAAAGTGTATGAAGCTCAGATTGGATTGAAAGTGTTGGTAATTTTCCATACACAAGCTCATAGGGGGAATAGCCTATAGGAAGTTTCCATGTTGAGTAGTAGGTCCAAAGGGCATCATTGAGTTTTGTGTTCCAGTCTTTCCTATATTTGCTAATAGTTCTTGTTAGTATCCTTGTGATTTCCCTATTGGTAACCTCACCTTGACCATTAGCTTGGGGATGGTAAGGTGTTGTGAGTTTATGTTCAACCCCTAAGCATTGCATGAGCTTTTGAAAAGTAGTGCTTGTAAAATGAGTTTCATTATCAGAAATTAATGCACATGGCATACTAAGCCTATTTACAACATTTTTTTGTACAAACCAAGTAGTAGTAGAAGGTGTACAGTTGATGACGGCTACTGCTTCTGTCCATTTAGTACAATAATCAACAACAACTATCATGTACACCGTTTGGTTTGACATGGACATGATGGGACCCATGAAGTCAATGCCTCATATGTTAAAGGGTTCTAGTGGTTGAATCCATTGTTGAGGTCCCTCCATTCTAGCAGTTATTCCACCATCTCGTTAGCATCATTTACAAGAGTGGACATAATGGTGAGCATCCCTGAAGATTGTTGGCCAGTACTACCCTACCATCAGGATTTTAATGGCTGTGCATCTCCTAGCATAGTGTCCTCCACAAGCACCTTCATGAGCATATTGGAGAATGCATAGTTGATTAGTATCAAGGACACACCAACAAACCAGGCCATCAACACACACCTTGTAGAGGTGTCTATTGATCTTCTTGAAGTACTTTACCTAGTGAAGAAACCAATGTTTCTTTTGGTGGTTCAACTCCTGTGGCATCTCTTGAGTGAGAAGATAGGTGAGAATGCCATCATACCATTTTGGCTCATAGGGAATTTGTTTAGTTATAGCCCCAACAAAGAGAAGTTCATTAGGAAACATGTCAGATAGTGAACTTTCTTCCTCTTTGTTATCCCATCGCAACCAAGACAAGTGATCAACAATCACATTCTCAGTGCCCTTTTGATCTACCATCATAAGATCAAATTCCTACAAGATCACCAGCCACCATATGACACAAGGGATTATCATTGGCTTGTTCATTAAGAAGCAGATAACATTGTGATCTGTGTGCACAAACACCTTGTATCCAAGCACATAATGCCTAAAATTATCTAGAGTAAACACCACCACCATCAATGCTTTTTCTATAGTGGTGTAGTTTAGTTGTGCATCCACAAGGCTTCAGTTGGCATAGTGGATGTAATATGGACATTTCTTATCATCTAATTGCATCAACATAGCTCCCAAGGCATAATTTGATGCATCTGTCATGGTATGAAATGACCTAGACCAGTCAAGTGCTTGTAGGATTGGAGTTTCTATAAGTTTCTTTTTCAATTGCTGGAATGCTTTTTCACATTCTACGGTCTATAAAAAGGGAGCATCTTTCTTTGTTAGCTCCACCAATAGTTTTGTGATCTTAAAGAAATTCTCTATCAATCACTGATAGTAGCTAGTATGTCCAAGAAATGATCAAACATATTTAACTATTTTTGGTTGGTGGGTGATTCCTTGGATGACCCTTATTTTTTTTGGGTCTCAATTCCTGCTTATGATATTCTATGCCCTAGAACAATGCCCTCTTAGATCAAGAGGTGACTTTTTTACCAATTGATCCACAAGTTGGTTTTGACACATTGTTTCAACACTTGCTCAAGGTGGTCCAAGGCTTGCTCAAATGTAGCTTCATAGGTGGAGAAGTCATCCATGAAGACTTTCACATCACTACTGATCTACTATTGAAAAATGCTCAGGACCAAGTGTTAGAATGTGGTAGGAGCATTGCATAGATCAAACGACATCTTGCGATATGTAAAAGTCATTTAGGGACTCATGAATTTTTCCTTTGCTTGGTTTTTTGGTGTAATTTGAATTTGGTTATAGCCACTATAACCATATAGAAAGCTGTAATAGCAATGCCCAGATATTGTGTCAAGCACCTGGTCAACAAATGACAACAAAAAATGATCCTTGAATGTTACCATATTTAGCAACTTAAAATCAATGTAGACCTACCATTTGCCATCTTTCTTTGGCATAATTACAAGTGGGATAACCCACTTGCTATCCGTAATGGAATAAATGAACCCTACCTTGAGGAGTTGCTTCATTTCCTCCTTAGCAATCTACTTTAGTTTGGGGTCCAACCACCTCTATGGTTGTCATTTTGGCTTCATGGTTGGGCCAGTGTAGATGCAATGTTGGCATATCCTAGGATCAATCCTTATGAGTTTAGGATATGACCAAGCAAAAGATGCTAACCTTTTTTCAACCACTCCCAATAGCATCTTTTTCTACTCTAGAGCAAGATTTGCATTGATTATAATTAGCTTCCCATTTTTCAAAAACACATATTCCATTTCAGCTAGTAGTGTTTTTAGTTCAAGGGGCTCTTGTTTAAACTTTTTAGGAATTTCCAAATCTCCCCAGTGAGTATCATTATTTGTATCATCAGAGATTTGGTGATGAACTTGCTCAAGTTCATCCATGCTTGTGACATATGCACATGTTAGGCTCTCAGTCGGTTCCATGCAAAAATTGCTGCTTTCAGAATTAGTGGGCACCCATTGGGTGCCCTCCTGTTTTGTGGCTACTATGTATAAACACCTATAAATTTCTACTTCTGGTGCACACTCCTTGGATGTAGAGATAGATTCTTGCTTTATGGCCCAAATTTTTTGCACACAATTGCATTCTATATCACTGTACGTGATGCATGGAACTCTCTTCTTCTCGATCTTTTCAAATGCATTTTATTTAGATATTTCCAAGAAAAGATCTTTGATGCCCATTCTTGCATCAACAATGCTTAGCCATGCCCTTCCCATGATGATTGGGAAATCTCCTTTGTAGTTCTCCACTTTGATTACTAGAAAATTGGCAAGATAAGGCCACCCAAAGACAATGGTCACAATTTCTTCTACTAGTTCCAATGGAATAGTGATGGACTAGTCTACCAATTATAATGTTATGTTACTCTTCTTGAGAGGAGGCAGGTTCCAAGCAATGTATATCTCATGAGAAATTAAATTGACACTAGAACCTGAATCAAAAAGAGCCTTGCATAGTTCATTTTTAGCAATCTGCAAGTAAATTAGGTGACTTCCAGGATTGGTTAATTTCCTAGGAAGGTTTCCTGCATAGATCCACTTAAACACAATATCAGTGAGCATTATAGTATGGATCCTGGGTAGAGTTTTGTTTAAAGGGGACCAAAAGGTATTTGGGACAAAGGAAGGTGTAGGAGTAGGGTAGTCAACCGTAGGAATATGTGAGGGCTTAGGTGGACTACGGGGTCAAAAGAAAGGTCTTTTCTTAGATTGAACATTTGACCCCTTCAATTGATGATTTGATTACAAATTAATAGCCCTCATAGCATTACATTGTTGCAGTTGGGCTGGTAGTTCACCCTACATAGGTGGAGTAGGTGGTAGCTATGCAACTAGAGGAGCAGTATGTGTAGGGATAGTAGGAGGATAAGGGTAAGAGGTGGTATCCCTTCTTTCATGTGCAAAATGAGCTCAATAATAATCTAAAGGATGGTAGTGAGGCTAAAAATTAGAGACGTGATTGGAGGATTCACATGGAAACATGGGTTGCTGAATGTAGTAACCATATGGATTAGGCTACTAGTAAGGGTATTGTTGCCTTGGTAGTGCCAGCAACCATGATTGTGGTTGCTGCCACTGTTGATACTATTCATACAGTTGTAGTGGAGCTCCACTTGGATAATATAGTTGTTGTTGGTGGAACTACCTGAGATTACCTTGAGGATAAGGTAATCTTTTAAATATTTGCCTTTGTGTAAGTCATGGATGTAATGCATACACCCCATACTCCTGCAAATGTGACACAACCAGGTAACATCCCTTAGGAGGTTCATAATAATAGATGTCACATCCATGATCATCATCTAATTCACTATCTATAACTTCTTCAATTGTAGCAATCTTGTCCTTACCTTTGTGATATGCATGTTCAGCTTCCTTGCATCTCTTGTGCTCACAATCACTAACTTGTTCTTTGGACTTCTTAGTAATTTTGAGGACAACGTGGAATCTATTGTCCGTAGAGTCCCATAAATGATCAACCTTGGTCATAAGTTTAGACTAAAAGTTTTGAAGTGGTGAGGTTTTCTTATTCACCCCCTCATCAAATACGGACTCGTCCTCATTGTTGTAGAATTGAACCTTCCTTTTTCGAATGAAAGGATCATGGTTGTACTCTTTTGCACTATCTCTTTTTCTTAGTTTGCCATCCTCTTTAGTGACTTGCTCTATTAATCTTTGTATCTGATGGGCACTTAGTTTTGACAATTGCCCTTAGGCATAGACACTAAGGGTTCCCCTCATTTCTGACTGAAGCCCGTCTACTATGTGGTGAAGTTGATCTAGTTGGGAATAATCATGGCCCAGACATTTATGCATTAAGGGGTAGTATTGGCCAATGGTAGCATCCAAGGGTTCATGCCTTCCTTGTTTCCATCCTTGAATTTTCTTTCTTAAGTTGGACACTCTGGAGTACATTTGATATTTATCATTGAACAACTCAAGCATGGTACTCGATTGTCTAATAGATTTCGGCTCTAAAGATCATTACCAGTTTTCTACTTCTTTGATAAGTGTCATGGGGAACAAATTTAGTTTCTACCACTTGTTCTTTATGTTTTGTAAGGCACATGCATCTTGGAAAGCTTAAAGATGATTATGCAAATTAGAGTTATATCCTCCAAATTGAGGAATATTGTTCATGTCTAACCATTCGATCTGACTATCCTTCATATGCCTTATTGGAATTCTCATTGCCTCTGCAATGTTAAGCATACTTTGGGTAGTAAATAGAGGCTCATCGAGGCCTTGATCATGGTGCCTACGATGCCCTCTACTACCCCTTCATTCATGGTGATGTGCCTCTCTTGAACTTTTGCACCCTTGATCTTGTCTTTCTCGATGGTCTCCTTGATCATTTTCATCTCGACAATCATTTCGTTCATTTTGATCACCTCCATCATAGTCTTGCCTTATACAATCACATTCAAAGCTAGAAAAAGAAGAAGATGACGATGAAAGGGAGGAGGAAGGAGAACCAACATCATCATGACACCTACTTCCACCTCTTTAGTGATTGCAACTATGATCACAATCCTGCTTCTTGTCTACATCCCTATCTTAACTTACCCCTCCAAATCTTTCTTTATTATTGGATCCCTTGTTATTAGAACTAGGATTATGAATTGTAGAGTGCAAGATCTAGTTTTGACCTCCATCACCAAAGTTAAAGATAGGAGTTTCATTAAACGAAAAACCCCCAAAGAAGGGTTCCCCACTAGCTTGTTGGTATAATAGGAAAGGAGAATCATTAAGTCCTTTTCCCTTCGAAAATTGATAGTGTTTCTCTAGTTGCCGATCTAGTAGATGTTGTGTTTCAGTGGGATGATAATCCCTAGCATTAGTATCTTTCACAATATACTCCACATGGCAGTCTTGGAGACCACATCATGTAAGCATTTGGTAAAGCATTATAGAAATAGCTTGATCTAGTGACAACCTAATGTTACCTTCCATGTCATGTCATCGTAGTTTTTCATCCTGGTGTAGGATGAAGGTGAAGTTTAGTACATACCCATCAAGATGAGCATATACAATTTGATGTTGTTGAGGCACTGGTTGATAAGCTTTATTAGTCTTGGGTGGCGAATCGCTTTTGTGAGAAGACGATATTTTTAGCTAGTGAAATAAAAATCATAGTGTGCTTTTGAGTATTTGTTGTAGTAATTGTAAGATAAGATATGACTCTAAGATTCATTCCAAAAATTTAAATACTATTCACTGGATCTTAGATAGTGCATGAAACAACAAAAAGGTCCCCAGCAATGGTGCCTTAGTGATTCATATGGTTAGATGTAGGGGTAAAGAACTTAACTAACCCAACCAAAAGATATGCAAGTGGGTATTTATCTCCATACCTACGTTCATCTTTGTCAGAACTAGATGTTGAAGGGGAAGAGGAAGATGAGGAACTAGAAGAATTGCCATGGCTTCTATATTGTTCTTCAGGGTCCTTTGATTTATTGTTTCTGGGTTTTGAGGAGGTCTTAGGCCAATGATGAGTGATGAGGTACCCCTATGTCCAACTATACAAATTACTAAGGCGTTACACATGATTTGGTTGAATTTTGTGGACCTATAGTTATCTAGTACACTAGATCTTCTATGAAGTGAAATGGGCGTTGAGAATGTTCACACTCTTTCCAACTACACTTGTGAGACTCAAGGGTATGGTTCAAGTGTAATTGAGGTATATGATTTTTTTCTTACTTTTATATTTTATAGATTTGATCACCTACAACAAGAATGAAGAGTAGTGTAATTTAAAATCTAATGTGTTATTGCCTATCTAGCCTAAAACAAGTAATCATACCACTTTTCTAAACACAACCTAAACTCATATAGTGCTATTAGGCTACCAAACGTTAAGTGTTGCTAGGTTACCAAGTACTATATGAATGCTCGAAGTGGTTATGATCGTGTTCATTATCTACTGGAAATAAATTTCTTAATTCAAATACATTAAAGTAAAGATAATGGAAGTAAAATGCATTAAAGAAAATATTAATCTATTCTTAGTGCTGCAAGGATTGTCAAAAGAGTTTGTTTTATTCTTGTCACACTACTATGCTCAAGTACATCAGTGTTCGAACAAAGAACCGTACACACTTAGACTCCTTCTGTAGGCACTTAAACAAAAAATTCTAACTCTAAGGAAAATAAATGGTAAGAGCTTTACTACTCTAACTAAAACTAACTTCCAAAAACTATGAAAAAACTAGAGCCCAGGCACTATATTTATAGGCGAGGATATATACCCCAACGTCATGTACATGATGTCATAGCTGGACCCTGAAGTTGCATATGTGATGTCATGATAGACAGCATAAACGTGTTCATCATACCCCCATAACAAAATGAAAACTCATCATCAAGTGAAGAAGAGGAGGAACAAGTTCTTTACAAAATATATAGGGTAGGTATAGGATTATTGATTGACATTACAAATTGATTCAATGGAGCAAATAGGCTCTAAGTGCCCAAGTGCACAAAATTATAATTTTTACAAAATGGGGTGTTCATGATAAGAGAAGTGAACACCCTAGATAGATTGACATCCAACACATCTTAGTAGCAGACGAATGAGAAAAAGAAGAGATCCAATGATCACGAATGGTTCTCATTGTGTGGTATGGTTACATCATCCTTGGTGAAGATAGTCCTGCTTCTAGTCCATGCTCTCCACTGCAATCACAAAAAAATCATGAATTAGTATGTAATGTGTAACACATAGTTGTCAAATGCCTTATCTTGTTGGTGGTTACACTCAGCTAGGTTGTGATTATAGAGATTGGTTTCTTTAATAGTATTAGTGGGAAGGTTGACAAATAGGGTAAAGTGGATAAGTCGCCCATTAAATTTGAAAAAAGATCAATACAAGTAAATGTTTGAAGAGGGTATAAGAGTTCACAACAAGGAAAAGAAAAATGCATTGAAACTATTCAAAAGCTATCCATAGTTGGATGTCATTGATGGGGTAACAAAAAGAATTTGATTATGAGAGTAGGGTATAGGACTTAACTGACCCAACTAAATGATATGCAAGTGGATCAACCCCAAAGCAGGCATAGGTCTTTTATGCCCTTGCATAACTTCAAACCAAAGAGTTCATGGGCTCTATGGATGATTAATGGTTACATAAGTTAAGTACAAAAACCCGGAAGAAATTGACTAAGAATTTTGATACATCAAACCAGGAAATCAAACTAAAACATGAAACCAACAGTGAGGTGAGACATGGAAAGCATAGATGGATGAGAAACAGTGGAATGAAGTTCCTAATTATGGTCACATGAAGTCACTTGTGGGTTTGTGGTTAAATGACTTGATAGGATCCATCCTTAGTGTAAACCAAAACCAATCATGTTCAGTGACTTTGCATTGTCATTCTAAGACTAGTCCATCCCCTGAGACACAAGAGTGCTTTACCAAAACAACAACCATTCCTTATTAGAGAAGAAGTAGGAAGTGAAAAAGGGCCTTAGTTAGAGAAGACTAGTCCCATAACCAATGCTTTTAGCCCATTTATTCTATCTAAGGGGTGTGCTTTGAATCCTCATTTTTCTCTTTTTATTTTTTTTTCTGATGAGAACCACATCATGAAAGGATGTATGCATTTATTTTGTCCAAGGGATGTGCTTTGAATTCTCATTGTTTTTTCTTCTTCTAATGAGAACAACACCATGCAATGACTTATTCAACTTCTTTTATTGGATGATGTAGAATGGTGAGAAGTCCATGAAAATAGACGTGCACCTAGGAAAATA
Source organism: Gnetum montanum (assembly GCA_015680685.1). NCBI lineage: Eukaryota > Viridiplantae > Streptophyta > Gnetopsida > Gnetales > Gnetaceae > Gnetum > Gnetum montanum. The sequence continues at coordinate 152,211 of MNCI01006276.1, forward strand.
GGATAGCACAAAGAATACTGAATCCCTTTGAAGCCACACCATATTCAAACCCGTGAATCCTTTCCAATTTTGAAAATTACCAAAGTCATAAATTTATTAAGGTTTTATTAATGAAAAAGGAACTACACATTTCCAAAATAAGCAAAAACATAGGGTTTTTGGATGGGTGGATGTTGTGGACTTATTTCTTGTTGCATGAAAAAGAAACCATGTCCTAATTATCCATAACAAAATTCAAAGTCAAAAACCAAACACCAAAAAATAAATAAAAATATTGCCGTCAAGTAATGCATTACCAATGTACCTAGCACTTATTAACAAAAAGTTAGAAAATCACACCAAATAAAATAAAAGAGAATACACAAGAAAATGTAAAATATTCAAGAAACAACAAATGTATTAATGATGGTGTAAAACAAAAATTGGAAAAGATTAATAAGATGAAAACAAAAAGATGTAAAATAAAAAATGTGTAAAAAAAGTTGTAAAACAAAAAAATGTGTAAAACAAAAAAATTGAAAAACTGAGGAGCCTCTTATATGATTTGCATGGGTGGCCATCTCCCCCATGACTAAGTTGAAAGGAGGGGATCCAAAATATGGAGCATGGTTGTCCACCTGATGCAGTGCTTGTTGTGTTAGCTGGCGTATGCACATGGAAAGGTTTGATTTATTGAATGTTAACTAGCTATTTTTTGTTTGGGCTCTTAGGCTTATAGATCATCATGGCCCTAGAAGAAAAAGTCTCATAAATGATGTAAGGTCCTTCCCACAATGTTTGGAACTTAGTTCATTGAGGTATGTGTGTGTAGTTCTAGTAGAGAACCTTATCTTTTGGTTGAAATTTGACTTTTCTGATTTTTAGGTCATGAAACTTTTTGTTGTAGGCCTTATGCAACTTGTTAGATGATAGGGCTACTAATTGATTTTCGTCTAATAGGTTGAGATTCATTAGTCTTTCTTTTTGGGCTAGACTTAAGTTAAGGTTAAGGTCATAAGCTGTTGAAAGTTTATGGAGCTTAGATTGGATTGGAAGTGTTGGGTAATTTTTTGTACACAAGATCATAGGGAGAATAGCCTATAGGAAGTNTGAAACCTGTTTACAATGTTTTGTTGTACAAATTAAGTAGCAGTAGAAGATGTACAATCGATGATGACTACTGCTTCAAAAATTCATTATGGATGGCTGGCCCATGATTACGCCATTGATCATGATATGGTATGCATGGATTTATTTACCTTCCCACATTAGTAGATTCATTAGATTTTGGAATTGAAGTACGGACAAATGGTGGCCCTTGTGTATGGTCAAAGGGTGTTGGTTGAGATGAGCAAGGTGGTGCACTAGATTGGCATTGTGCTAGCTCAAATGATGTGGTGGGTCCATGCATGATTTGCTTTGGCTTATAGCCTTTCCTCCAAAAGGGACATTTTTGTCATTGTAGTTGAGACCCACTAGTGTGAACATGTCTATGCACATTTGCAGCAGAAGTGACACTCATTTGTTGATATTATGATGTTAGAACTTCTTGAGTTACTAGTGATGGTGTATAAGGAGGTGGATTATGAGAATATCAAGGATAGTTTGGATGGTGAGAGGCACAGGGTGGTGATCCTTTAGGGGATGTCATGTATTGATGGTACTCAAGAGAGTGGTAGTGGAAATTTGAAGTGGAGGATATAGAAGTAGTTGGAGAAATAGGATGTTGAACATAATATCTATGTGGTTTCATCGAGTATGGATAATTTGGTGGTGGCCTCCTCCACAATTGTGGTTGTTGCCATTGTGGTTGATGACTATGTTGAGGCTAGTAATAAGTCCCCCTAGGATGGTACAATCAATTGTGGAACTATCTATAATTACCTTGTGGGAGAGGAAATCTCTTGGGCATATGCTTTTGCACAAACTTTAGATTTAAGAGACTTAACCAATACTCTCGTAGATGTAATAAGACTAGGAAATGGTCCTTTGGATGGTCATATATGTAGATGTTGCATCCATTATATTTGTCTAGTTATTGATTCTATAGCCTCACTTTCTTTACCTATTTTTCCTGTTTGCTAAAAATTATTGTTAGATATTTCTTGGTTTTGTATCCTTTGTTTGTTGTGATTTCCTGGCTTATTTTGTATGATCCTCTCCTTGACTGTCTCAATGAGAGTTGTGAGATTTTCAAATATCCATTTGGACATCCTATTAAACTTTGCTTCTAATTCATTAATAGACTCCTGTATCAGCAAGGTTTGTTGTGGGATCACCTTATTGGGATTAGTTTCATTCTCCTTACCATAAATTTGGACATCAGTAGATTGAAGAGTTGGGTCCCATTGATATTTCTTAACATTCTCCCATTTTCATATCTCTCCTTCTTCTTTTGCCATGCACTATATTAGCTCTTTGATTTGATGGGTTTGGACCTCATATAATTGACCTGGGTCATACATCCTAAGGGTCTCCCTTGTTTCATTATGAAGCCTATCTATGATATGGAAAAGTTTCCTTTCCTTGGAGAAACCATGACATTGGAATCTATTTAGTAAGGCATAATATCTATCTAAGGCCATGTCCAAGGGCTCATATTGTTCTTTCTTCCAGTCTTGGATCTGTCTCCTCAAGTTGGACACTCTTGTATAGTGATGAGCGGCTAGGTACCCCTACGCCCAACCATGCAAATCACGGGCGTTCACACACGACTCGGTTGAATTTTGTAGACTGTAAGCAATTTGCATACACTAGACCTTAACCAGCAAAACCCTTTGTTAGAATGATCGTTATCTTCCCAACCTCACTTGTGATGTTCTAGTGGCAATGGTTAAGTGAGATTGAGGCAACTGATTTTTATGGCTTTTTACTTTATCTTCTAGCATCTAATTCTCGTAATCGAAAGTAAGGAATGAAATATATTATGTAATCTATAATTATCCTAATCTAGGTCCTAACTCTTCCTAGCATAAGTATCTGATCCCATCTTCCGTGCACATCCTAAGCATCCCCGAACTACTACTGGGTTACTAGCTGTTAAGCGTCATTAGGTTGCCAAGCGTTGGGCTTATGTTCGAGATGGTTGTAGTTATGGTTCCTACGAACTATAAACGAGCGATAGTGATTAAAATAATAATAAGAAAAACTTAAGGAACTATTAAAGCATAGAAATATTAAACTATTAAGTGCATTAAATGACTAAGTCTAATTGCTGCAAGGAATGATTGAAAAGCTCATCTTTATTGCTGTTCATGCTAATGGGCTTAGGTACATCAGTGCTCAAATAAAGAGCCGAACACCTTTCTTACACCTACTGTAGGCACTTGGAAAATATTTTAATTCTCATGGAAACAAACTGCAAGAGCTTCACTACAACTGACAAAAAGGTACCTAAGTGAGATGGGAGCCCTCTTATTTATAGGTCAAAATAGGCTCTATGTAAATGGGGCCACGTCAATGCATGAAAGGATGCGTTGATGGGGCCGCATTGATGTGGCCATGTATACGTAGCCCCATATACATAGCCTAGTCAACGCATCAACTATTTGACACTTCATCATACCCCCACGACTGAGTAAAAACTCGTCCTTGATTTCCTCTACAATTTGGAAGGTATGGACTTTTATTTACAACACACATGACTTGACACACACATGACAAACACACATGACACAACACCAACTTTACTAATGCACCAAGTACCCAAGTATATAGAGAAGGAAAAATTACAAAAATGGTGATGTTCAAAGACAAAATTGAACACCTTGCCAATCCTGGATTCTTTACTGTGAAGAAAGATGAAAAAATTACCGATGAAGATCATACCATCCCTAGTGGTAGTGGTTCCAACGGACCTTCACCAGCCTCTGGCACATGCAACGGTGGTGGCATGAATAATGGCTGCCCTGCAGCACTTGTAACTTCTGGAGGCAACTGGAAAGCCTCCAAGAGGGCCCTCATCTTCTCCTCCTTACTTCTGGGATCATTCACTGTCCAGGCGGCTTCACCAATGTGTGCGAGGATAGGAACCTCCCAAGGACATAGTAGCATAGGGAAAAGTTCTTTCAAGTTGACAAACTAGGCTACAAACTATTTCTGTTTGATGTCAAATGTACATATTGATGTTTGCAGCTACTGGTAGTCATTCATTTGATGGGCCAAGTTCTCCATGACTTTATGTTGTCCTTCAAATCGCATGTAGAGAACCTCGAGTTTCACATTTTCTATTTCAAATTTTTGTTTTGTCGCTTTGTGTGCTTGGAACTCACCCTTGTATAGAGAATACAAGGCGGCTAGTTGCTTTTCCAATTCAGACCACGGTCTCCCGGTTGTAAGCATAGCCAGGTTTGCATAGTGAAGGTTGGAAAGCTCCATATACTCTGTCATTTCCTCAATCTGTAGTTCTTTGAGGTGGATTTCAGCTTGATTGTAGGCATTCAACCCATCAAAGATAGGTTGCCATACCTCGTCTCCTTCTTGAAGCTGCTGGAGCATGTAGTTCATCTTAGCCTTTGTGACTTGAATCTGTTTCTCATTAACTTCCTTTTGCAATCCCACTTGGTCCCTGTAATGATTCTTGACCTTTTCAAATTTCAAGGCCTCGTTCTTCCAAGCGGAAATTTCGATGGTAGGTTTATGTCGCAAGGTTCAAACCTCCTCCATGGACAGATTTCATTTCTCAGTAGCTAACCTTCTCACATCAGCATTCACCCTGGCTAGCTCTTCCTGTTTTTGGTGAATAAAATTTTTCATGTGCTCATTTTCAGCACCAACATTACGTAGGCGATGGACCTCCATAGTCAACCTGACGTTCTCTTGGCAAACCTCTATCAAGTCCTTGTTTACATGATATGTTTGAGCATCTACCAAGGACTTATCAAGGATTGTCGACACTTGCTCACCCTCAACGATCTGAAGTTTGACCTAAAGCTGTTGAAAAGCTTCATCTTTGGTGAGCTCACAGTTGAGGAGAGCTGGATCGGCAAGTTGGGTCCTTAATTGGGCAACCTTTGTTGCCAAGCATTGATAAGTGGCTTGAGAAGCTTCAAGTTGCCCTTCTAAAATAAGGCTCTTACCCCTTGCAAAGACCAGCTTCGACTGTGTTGCAGTGATGTTATCTAGAAGGTCAAAGACTACCAAAAGTGGTTGCCTAGTTCCCACCAGTCGGTCTAACAGTTCTTCATGTTGTGTTGCATCAATCTTGCTACATGAAGTTCTGGTGGATGCCTGTACATCTTGAAGTTCATGTATGCCTGGTATAGGTGTCATCAATGCGTTGAGAGCTGTAGCAATCGTATCAGCAACCACTTCGGATGCAATCTCCTATCCTTGGTGTTGCATCACTAGGAATGTCGTCCCCTCGCCATCTTCCAAGCATACCAAGAAGGTAGCGGCATTCCTTGAAATTTTAGGGAATAACTATTGACTTGATACCATTACCTCTTAGACGCTAGGATCTGTTCTTGTTGGCACTTGCATTCGAGCGGTGGAGAACATTGGCCCTGCTCTTTCTAGCAAACTGACTGATTGAGCCACTTACTCCAGGTGGCTCATTGCAAGGTGATAGACCAAAGGGTCTTCTCCTCCACCAGTCCTTCTAGATTTCTCTTGCTAGCTCAAGAGCTATTGTCGAATTTCTTAGATCTGTTCTGCAATAGTCTGCGAACCCGACCTCGTTGTTTGTGCAGCTGGTGGAGGTGGTTGCTACTCTTCGTTCATCTGTGTAGTGGTAGGAGTCCTATCCTTCATCATTTTGTGCCATGAGGCAATTGAGGCATGCTGGAGTGTATCATTGGCATACCGTGCTATCCTTGCCCATTTGCACAACTTTCTAATTAGGTAGGAGAAGGGGAGAGCTTGTCTTCCACATTCGTTTTCGGTGAACCTCTTTTCAATTTCCAAGAATAACAACTATGGAAAACTCATTGGAAATTTCCCACTTAAGGTGGCACATGCACGAGTGGAGAAGGCCATGATTTTGCTCAATCTCACTATTTGGTTTAGGTGGTAAGACACGATCTTTGAATACACCCTCTCCATGGTGGTTAGAGTGCCAAACTCCTTGCTATCTACCCCATAGCACCACCTGATCCACTCCTCTTTTACCTCAGGGTCTGCTTGTTTTGATATCTCTATCACATCTAGTTCGGTCTCTAGAAACCCTAGAGCTTGCGTAATTGCTTCTATAGAGTAAGAGACATAGATGTATTTAATTCTTACTCTAGACCCCGGTTGCCGATTTGTCCATAAGAGATAGGTCTCTCCTATGTACCATTCACCATTGGTTATGATAATTGGCCACATAGGAGAGTTTTGTAGTTGAAGTCCCACATCTTCTGGTGCATTCTCAAGAAATGGTCCAAATTTTAACTCTTGTAGGACCATCCGTTGCACTTCTCGTGGCTTGATAGCATCAAGACATGCTTGGGTCAGGGTGACCTCAAGCCATGGTGTTATCCCCGGAGTTTTATCCCCTTGCGATTGCTCGTTGGGCATCTCCTCTTCGATAATCTGATGGACAGATTCCACATTAGGTCCTTCACGGAGGGGGCCAGTTGCATGAGAGCCCTCCATGTGCTCTATTTGTTGCACGCCTCGTCCCCTTCCCAGTTGTGGACACTTGTCCCTAGGTTGTGATGGTCCTTTGCCCCTTGGATGCCTTGGTTTTGGTGCCATCTGCAATCAAACATAACCACCCATTAGACTATGCACAAGTAGCTCAAAATGGCCCTTATACACCTTCTTAGTTCGACTAAGTTATGATGCTGGCATAGGCATTCCATTAAATCCCTCAAAGTGTTAATTCATGGGTTAGAGCCAGAAACAACAAGGGATAAGTTGGAGTTTAAGCTATTATTTTTGTTTCTTTCCTTTAGAGGTGCAAAGTCTTAATTAACTAATTAATTAATTAATTACACATAGGCTTTAACCCCCCATGACTGAGAGTATACCGCTAGGTGCTTAAGAGGGTAAGAAGTAGTTGATGCAGACACATGATAGAACGTAGGTGCTTGGAAAGAAGTTAGGTAAAAAAATTGGCAAAATCTCCCCTCAATTTGTTTGCAAAATGATGGAAATCTTAGGCGTAATGGGCATATATATAGGGGTTGGGCGCTGCATATATGGGGCCGTGTATACGTGGCCGCGTATATGTAGGGGGCTGCGTATACAGGGCCCCGTATACATAGGGGGTCACACCCGTTGACCAACTAGAAAAAAACCCAAATAGATAAATTTGAAACGCCAAATTGGGACAGTTGAAGAGCATGAGAAACTTGGAACACAGCTGAGGATAAGAGGAAGGGAAGTTGAGCTAGAAAAAGAGTCAAAGGTAGGAGAATGTGGTGAGAAAGAACTCCGCAGAGAAGAAATCAAGCGATGGGACCATGAAAACAATTAAGCACGAAATCAAAAGGATGGGAGACTAACAAGCAAGGCTAGGAATATGCAAGTGGATCCTCCCCATAGTAGGTGGTAGCCTTTGTAGCCCTTGCATATCCTCAACACTGGAGTTCGTGGGCTCCGGGGTCAAGAAATGGTGCTCGTAAGTTAATACCTCACCTAGGAGATGCCACCAAGGCATTAGAAGTACATGGAATGCATGACAAACTTTCAAAACATAAGTCAGGTAGTGAGGTGAGTTATGGAGAGAAATGGGTGAAGAGAGAGATGAGAGGATTGGAATTCCAATCATTGGTCACGTGAAACCCCATGTGAAGTTGTGGTTAAGTGACCTGGTAGGACCTTTCCTGAGTTCAAATCCAAAACCAACCTCATACACTGACATCATAGTAGGAAACCACCACTCCAATAAGCGTGAAAGGAAGGAAGTGAAATGGGACTAAGTTAGAGGGGACGAAGTGAGTCTCGTAACTCATTTTTGTGGCCCGTGAGAGGCAGTCGAAGGGGTGTGCTTTGAATTCCCACATAGTTATGATTTTATTTTTTCATTTTCTTGTTATTTCATGGGAACCACACCATGAAAGGACCCATACTAGTTTGCATGCATTCAACCAAGGGGTGTGCTTTGAATCCTCATGTTTGTTTTTTTCTTGTGCTATGAGGACCACACCATGCAAGGTTGAATTGCCCAGGAGCTTCCTTGTAGAGAAGAACGTGGAGTGGTAAGAAATCTGTAAGGACACACCAGCAACTTGGGGAATAGAAGAGGATAACGAATGTTGCATTCCCCTTGAATTCACACCCAATTCAAACCATTGGGTCATCCCCGAGTCTGGGAACTACACAGCTCACACATTAATTACAATTTTTTCAAGTAAAGGGATTGCATGTGTCTAAAGGAAGGAAAACCATGGAGTGGGTGAATGGGTGGATGACGTGGGATCACTACCAATTTTATGAGATGAAGAGAGATGCAACGTCCAAGGACAACAATGCCAGGGTGGGAGCAAGATAACTAGGTGGACTATTTCATGCGACCCCTCACAACGAAAACCATCCACGCCAAACACCTGATGACAAGAAGATGACTTATTAGTAACCATTTGAAAACTAAACACACACATGCATAAATAATCAACAAAGAATTGGAAAATTAATTAAAGAAAGGAAAAGTTAGTAAGAAGTGGCAAACACACGAACAATGTTGAAAAACAAAAAATTTCAAAAACAATGAGCGTAGTGAAATTAGTTAGCATGGAGGATGGTCTTTCCCATGACTGGGTGGAAAGGAGGAGATACGAAAGATAGAACAAGGTTGTCCCAGTGATGATGAGCTGATAGCACTAGTTAGTTGGAGTTCACAGAAAGGTTTTAGTTGTTGCCGGTTGACCAACTTGCGTTCGTGTTGGGTCTTCAAGTTTGTGGATAAGCAAGGCCCCAGATGGAAAGGTTTCAGAGATAATGTAAGGTCCCTTACATAGTGTTTAAAACTTGGATGGTTGTGGTACATGAGTGGGGTTCTAATACAACACCTGGTCTCCACATATGAATGTGACCTTCCGAATCCTAAGATCATGAAATTTTTTATTGTAGGCCTTGTGGATCTCATTTGAAGATAGGGCCACTAATCAATTCTCATCTAGCACACTTAGGTTGATAAGTTGTTCATGTTGTGCTAGTGGTAGGTCAAGACCTAAGTCACTAGCTGTGGATAGTGTCCATAGTTCTACCTTGATCAGAAGTTTTGATAGCTTACCATATACTAACTCATAGGGAGAGTAACCTATAGGAAGCCTCCAAGTGGAGCGATTGGCCTAGAGGGCATCGTTAAGTTTGGTGCTCCAATCCCTCCTATATTTGCTAATGGTTTAAGTGAGGATCTTGGTGATCTCCCTATTGGTGACTTAGGCCTACCCGTTGGCTTGGGGATGGTAAGGTGTAAATTTATGGGTAACCCCCAAGTGTTGCATGAGTTTACGAAAAGTGACACTCGTGAAATGGATCCCATTGCCAAGATGAGTGCATGTGGCACTCCAAACCTGTTGAAGATTTGTTGTTCGACAAATCATGCGATGGTGTTTGAGGAATAATTGACGATGGCTACCACCTCCATCCACTTTGTGCAGTAGTCCACAACTATTTTGATATATGCCTTTTCATTAGATAGGGGTGTGATGGGTCCCATGAAATCGATGCTCCAAATGTCGAAGCGCTCCAGTGGTTGGATCCACTGTTGAGGTCCCTCCATCCGTGCAGTCATCCTACTATCTCTCTGGCATCATTTGTATGAGCAGGTGAACCATTGTGCATCCCTAAAAATTATGGGCTAGTAATATCCTATAAGCAAGATCTTAATGGTTATGCAGCATCCAGCATAGGGGACCCTCGTGAGCATCTTGGAGGATGCACAATGTATCATCATCAAGGACATACCATCGAACTAGGCCATCTACGCACACCTTATAAAGTGGCCATTGATTTTCATTAAGTGCTTGGCCTTATGGAAAAACTATTATTTCTACCGATGGTCCCACTCCTTTGGTAACTCCTGAGTTGTGAGATAGGTAAGGATGTGGCTGAATCAAGGTGATGCTTTGGGCACCTGCGAATCGACCGCACCTGCGAAGAGGAGTTCATCTAGAAATTGGTCAGAGAGGGGCTCCTCCTCTTCTGTGTCATCCCATTGCAACTGAGACAAGTGGTTAGCAACCACATTCTCGATTCCCTTTTGGTCTACCATAGTGAGGTCAAACTCCTGAAGAATCACCAGCTATCAGATGATGCAAGGGCTCACTGTTGGTTTGTTCATCAAGAACTAGATAGCACTATGGTCAGTATGCATGAACACCTTGTATCCAAGCACATAGTGTTGAAATTTTTCCAAGGTGAACACCACCGCCATCAACTCCTTTTCAGTGGTGGTGTAGTTAAGCTGAGCACCCACAATGCTATGGCTTGCATAGTGAATATAGTATGGATGTTTTTGATCATCACACTGTGTAAGCATAGCTCCCAAGGCATAATTGGATGAATCCGTCATGATGTGGAAGGGCCTGGACCAATCAAGTGCCGATAGAACTAGAGTCTCTATGAGTTTCTGTTTAAGCGTTTGGAATCAGATTCACATTCCTTGGTCTAGATGAATGGAGCATCTTTCTTTGTGAGTTCCACCTACGGCTTCGAAATCTTCGAGAAATTTTTGATGAAGTGTTGGTAGTAACCAATGTGGCCAAGGAATGACCGAACATCTTTTATAGTGCTTGGTTGTTGGGTGATTCCTTGGATGACCCTGATCTTTTCAGGATCCATGCTAATCCCTATCTGTGAGATACGATGCCCTAGCATAATGCCCTATTGGACCATTAAGTGGCTTTTCTGAGAGTTGAGCCATAGATTAGTGTCCACACATATTTTTATAACTTACTCAAGGTAGTCCAAGGCTTGATCGAATGTGGCCCCATAGGTAGAGATGTCATCCATGAAGACTTCTACCCCATTGCCAATTTTCTACTTGAAGATGCTGAGGACAAGGCATTGGAAAGTGGCAGGCACATTACACAGGCCAAAAGACATCTTCTTGTATGAAAAAGTCCCCTAGGGACTTGTGAAAGTTGTCTTGGCTTGGGCCTCTGGTGCAATTTGTATTTGGTTATAGCCACTATAACCATCCAAAAAGCTATAATAACGATTCCCTGCAATGGTGTCCAACACTTGGTCCACAAATGGGAGTGGAAAGTGATCTTTGAAGGTAGCCATGTTGAGCAATCAAAAATATATACAGACCCTCCATTTACCATCCTTCTTCGACACAATAATGAGTGGGCTAATCCATTTGCTATCAGAAATGGAATAGATGAACCCTACCTTTAGCAACTGCTCGATTTCATCTTTGAAAACCTACTTCAGTTTGGGGTTCAATTGCCTTTGTGGTTTTCATCGTGGCTTCATGGAGGGGGTCAATATAAATCTGATGTTGGCAGACCCTGGGATCAACTCTGATTAACTCAAGATATGACCATGCAAAAGCAGCATCCCATTTGTTCACCACCTTTAGCAACTTTTTCTTTTGTTTAGGAGCAAGGGTGCATTGATAATTACCAGTTTCCCATTCTTCAAAAATGCATATTCTAAGTGGGCTGGTAAGGATTTGAGCTCCAAGGGCTCTTGTTTGAAGCTTTCAGGGATTTGCAGCTTTCCCCAATCATCATGGTCATCAATAGTGGATACTTGTTGATAAACCTCTTCCAAGTTATTCATGCTTTCTATGTAGGCTTGTGCAAGCCCCTCAGATGGTTCCATGTACAAAGTGCTACTAGCAGGATCAGTGGTTAGCCACTGGGTGCCTTCTTGATTGTGGCTATTGCATACAGGCATTGTTGAACTAGTAATTCTTCGATACACTGACTGCATGCTTGAATGGATGTCTACTTGGTAGACCATAATTGTTGCACACAATTGCACCTGGAGTCATTGTGCACGATGCATGGAATGCTCTTCTTCTCAATCTTTCCAAAAGGATTTTCCTTTGAAATTTCAAGGAAAAGATCTCAGAGTCCTAGTCTTGCATCCACTATGCTCAGCCAGGCTCTTCCTATTATGATTGGGAAGTTCCCCTTACAATTCTCCACATGGATGACAAGGAAATCAGTAGAATAGGAACACTCATAAATGGTGGTCACAATGTCTTCTACCAATCCCAAGGGAATAGTAATGGATTGGTCTACCAGCTCGAGCCGAATGTTGCTCTTCTTTAACGGGGTAGGTTCCAGTTCTTGTACATGTCATGTGAGATCAAATTGACTCCTAACGTCGAATCCAGAAGAGCTTTACATGGATCATTCCTTGCCACCTGAAGATAGATGAGGGGGCTTCCTAGATCAGTCAATTTCTAGGGAAGATGCCCTACCTTTATCCAATTGATCACGACATGTGTGAGCATGACCGTTTGTATGTTGGAAGATGTTTGGTTTGAAGGATGCCTGAGTGGTGGAATAGTGGAGGTGCTTTGAGGTTTAGAGGTACTAGCCATAGGTGTATGTGAGGTATGCTCAGATTATTAGGCCGAAAAAGGGATGTTTTCGTGGTTTGGGTTCTGGTCCACTTGGCTGAGGTGCCGGTTGTAGGTTGACAACCCTTGTAGCATTTCGTTGTTGTGGCTGTGGAAGTATCTCCCCCTGCATAGGTGGAGTAGGTGGTAGCTGAGTGGGATGTTGTAGAGAAGGAATGGAAGGAGAAGGTGATGGAGGGTAGTAAAGATGTGGGCTTTTCCCCCTGGGTGATGGAGACTAAGGCCGAAAATATTTTTGGGGGTGGTAGTAATTTTGAAAGGTTGCGTGACTGGAAGAGTCCTGTAGAGAGACTAGTTGCTAAATGTAGTACCCATAAGGATCTGGCTGTCGGTAAGGGTACTGCTGCCTTGAAGGTGGTATTCCCCATGCTTGTGGTTGCTGCCACTGCTAGAAGTATTCACAAGGTTGCGGTGGTGCTCCACTTGGATAATACCCTTTCTGCTGGTGAAAATACCTTAGGTTGCCTTGTGGGTAAGGCAACCTTTAGGGTGTTTTCCTCTTTGCCAAGCGAGGATTCAACGCATACACCCCAGAATCTTAAAGATGTGATACCAAAGGACAACACCCCTTAGGATGTTCATATTGGCATATGTCACATTCATCATCTTCCTTCATATCAGAGTCTACAACCTGTTCTGCTATAGCAGCATTACCCTTACCCTTATGATGGGCATGTGTAGCTTCCTTCTTCCTACATCGATCATGATCATTACCTTGCTCTCTGGACTCTTCTGCAATTTTCAACACACTAGAATTTTTCGTCCAAAGAGTCTCACATCTTATGAACCTTTGCCGATATCAGATGCACACTTCTGTAAGGACAAGGTTTTTCAGTTCACTGCTACTTCTAGTGGTGGTTCCTCCTCATCTTCACAAAATCGAACTTCCCTCTTCCTAATTGAAGAATCCCGATTAAACTCTTCTGCACTCTCCTTCTTCCTCAGCTCCCCCTCTTCTTTGGCCACTTTCTCAATTAAGCACTATAGTTGATGGACCCTTAGTTCTGATAATCGTCCTTGGGCGTACACACCAAGGGTCTTCCTGGTTTCAAAGCAGAGCCCATTAATGATATGACAAAGCTGTGTCCACTAAGAGTAGCCATGACCAGGGCACTAATGTAATAGTGAATAGTATCTACTCATGGCTGCATCCAAGGGCTCATGATTACCTTGCTTTCATCCTTGGATCTGACGTCTCAGGCTTACCACTCTAGAGTAGGTTTGATACTTATCATTGAAGATCTCAAGCATCGTACTCCATCTTCTGATTGATTTTGGTTCCAATGACCAGTACCATCTTTCTGCTTCCTTGATGAGTGTGCGAGGGAATAACTTAAGCTTCTACCAATCATTATCAATATTCTGTAGGATTCAAGCATCATGGAATGCTTGCAGGTAAGTTTTTGGATCACAATTGTATCCCCCTTCAAATCTGGGGATGTTGTTCATGTCGATGTATTTGATCCGGCTATCCTTCAAGTGCCTGCTAGGTATCTAAACTACCTCGGTGATATGGAGCATGCTCCAAGTAGCCAACAATGGTTCATCCAATTCATAGTCCTGTTGAGTGTTACAGTGTTTATGACTATTCTGGCTTCCCCTCCTTTCATGATGGTGAGGCTCGCGCGATTGGTCATGTGCTTCCTCATGTCATTCCCTTTGGCCCTTACGACCATCATCACCTTACTCCTTTCTACCATGGTTATGATCAGAGTCTAAATTGGATTAAGGTAGTGGAAAGTTAGAGGATGGAGAAGAGGAAAAGTGACTACCACCACCTTGGTGTCAATCTCCCCCTCTGCTCCAATGATGGCCTCGATCTTCTCACCCATCTCTACTTGTGCTGTGACCTTTCCTGCATGACCCTCCATCATCCTGGGGGTCCCAGTCACTTGATTGCTTATTCTGGATGATGGAATGGATGACCTGATGTCCCAAAGGAAGTTCAATCGAATGGGAATCATGAAAGATAGGCTCCCCATCATCCTGCAGCCCTTGCAAGAATAAGGGGTTACTAAATTGTTTCCCCTTCATGTGTTCATACCGTTCTACCTGCTGCTGATCTTGTACCTGTTGGGTCTCAGTGGGATGATAGTCCTAGTAGTCATGATCCTCCATGACGTACTCCACACCATAGTCCTAGATACCTAGTCTGGAAAGATTGTGAAATAGCATTCCAGGAGCCGATCGGTCAGACGGTAGTATGATGTTGTATTTCATGTCCTGCCATCGTCAATGTTCATCCTGATGTAGGATGAAGGTGAAGTTAGGAACATATTCATATGGATGCGTGTAGACCACCCAACATTCTTGTGGCACTGGTGGGTTGGATTCATCTCGCCTGTGACAAGAAGACATGTTGGATATTAGATGATCCACTATTTGGTGTACCTTACTTTTTACTTAGTTCGCCTAGTGTGCATAAAGTTTACTATCCTAGGTCCATTCCAACAACGTGAATAATAAGTTTGCTAATGTTAAATGGCGCATGTAAGACTAATAGTCCTTGGTAATGGCACCAATGATGAGCGGCTAGGTACCCCTACGTCCAACCATGAGTCAATCAAATTCCATAGACTATAAGCACTTTGCATACATTAGACCTTAACCAACAAAACCCTTTGTTAGAATGGTTGTTGTCTTCCCAACCTCACTTGTGATGTTCTAGTGGCGATGGTTAAGTGAGATTAAGGCAACTAATTTTTATGGATTTTTACTTTATCTTCTAGCATCTAATTCTCGTAATGGAAAGTAAGGAATGAAATATATTATGTAATCTATAATTATTCTAATCTAGGTCCTAACTCTTCCTAGCATAAGTATCCAATCCCATCTTCCATGCACATCCTAAGCATCCCTGAACTACTACTGGGTTACTAGATGTTAAGTGTCATTCGATTTCCAAGTGTTGGGTTTATGTTCGAGATGGTTGTACTTATGGTTCCTACAAACTATAAACGAGTGATAGCAATTAAAATAATAACAAGAGAAACTTAAGGAACTATTAAAGCATAGAAATATTAAACTATTAAGTGCATTAAACAACTAAGTCCAATTGCTGCAAGGAATGATTGAAAAGCTCATCTTTATTGTCGTTCACGCTAATGGGCTCAGGTACATTAGGGCTCGAATAAAGAGCTGGGCACCTTTCTTACACCTACTGTGGACACTTGGAAAATATTCTACCTCTCTCTAAAACAAACTATAAGAGCTTCGCTACAACTGATAAAAAGGTACCTAAGTGAGGTGGGAGCCCTCTTATTTATAGGCTGAAATAGGCTCCGCATAAACAGGGCCACGTCGACACATGGAAGGATGCATTGATGGGGTCACGTCGATGCAGCTGCATATACGCGGCCTCGTATATGTGGTCTAGTCGACGCATCAACTATTCACACTTCATCACATAGGTTTGGTATTTATCGTTGAAAAGTTTCAACATTGTAGACCATTGTTGGATTGAATTTGGTCTCAACGATCTATACCACATTTGGACTCTATCAATTAGTGTTCTAGGAAAGGGCTTAAGCTTTTTCCATCCACTTTCAATGTTGTAGAAGGCATAAGAATCATGAAAGGCTTGTAAATTATTTTGTGGATTTGAATCATAGTCTCTTGAAAATTTAGGAATATTATTCATATCAAGCTTGGGTAAACAACTCTCTTTGTCATGCTTGTGAGATATCTTTATTTCCTGTGTGATTTGCATTAGGCTCTTAGTGGCTACCAAGGTTTCATCGTCATCAAATAGGTTGTGAGGAAAATTTCTATCTCTATTCGTTTGATCATGATGATGTTGTTTATAATCTTTCCCATGGGTTCGATTTCAGTTTTTAGCTCAATCCTTTAGTTGAACTTTATCTCCATAACTACATTCATCTTCATCAAAACTAAATGTTGAAGGGAAAGAGGAAGATGAGGAACTAGAAGAATTACCATGGCCTCTATAGTGTTCTTCAAGGTCCTTTGATTTATCATTTCTGGGTTTTGAGAAGATCTTAGGCCTTGAGGCCTCCACTAGTTTAGAACTTACATCATCTCCTCTAAGATTGTTTACCTTAGGGGAATGTAGTCTTTGAGTGTCATCAGGGTGGTCATCATCATAAGAAAACCCTACATAAAGTTGATCACTCCAATCTTCTTCATTGTATATCTTGTTAGTTCTCTAATGAATGTGTTCGCTATACCATGCATTATCATTTTCATGTGAAAGAGACATTGTTCTTAGTTTATGTTGTGTGTGATCTAATATTTCCTAAAAGATATATCGTTAATACCTTTATAGTAATCTTGTATATTATAACTAATCTAGATAACTAGAACCATTGTTGACAATGATGCCTTAGTGATTTGTATGGTTGTAGTATAGTGGTAAGTATTCTAGCCTATCACATGGGTGACTCAGGGTCGAGTCCTAGCAATGGTGCCAATGATGAGTGATGAGGTACCCCTACATCCAACCATACGAATTACTAAGGAATTACACATGATCTGGTCGAATTCTATGGACCTATAGTTATCTAGTACAGTAGCTCTTTTAGGAAGTAAAATCAGCATTGAGAACATTCGTTGTCTTTCCAACTACACTTGTGAGACGCAAGGGTATGGTTTAAGAGTAATTGAGGTATATGATTTTTTTCTTATTTTTATATTTTATAGATTTGATCACCTACAACAAGAATAGAGAGTAGTGTACTTTAAAATATAATGTGTTATTGCTTATCTAGCTTAACACAAGTAACTCTCCCACTTTCTTGAACACATCCTGAACTCATATAGTGCTGCTTGACAACCAAACGTTAAGTGTTGATGGGTTATCAAGTACTATATGAATGCTCAAAGTGGTTGTGCTTGTGTTCATTAACTGCTAGAAATAAATTACTTAATTCAAATGCATTAAAGTAAAGATCATGGAAGTAAAATGCATTAAAGAAAATATTAATCTATTCTCAGTGCTGCAAGGATTGTCAAAAGAGTTAATTTTATTCCCATCACACTACTACAATCAGGTACATCAGTGTTTGAACAAAGAACTGTATGCACTTAGACTCTTTCTATGGGAACTCAGAAAATATTCTAACTTTGAGGAAAATAAATAGCAAGATCTTTACTACTCTGACTGAAACTAACTTCCAAAAACTATGCAAAACCTAGAGCCTAGGTGCTATATTTATAGGCCAGGATACATACCCTGATGTCGCATATGCAACGTCGTAGCTGGACCTCGTCATTGCATACTCGACGTTGTGTACGCAATGTTGCAGAAAATGACATAAAGATGTTTATCAAACATCATGGTAATTAATAGTAATTGATCAAAATAATGTGAAAAAATTGATGATTTTAGTTACCTCATAGCCTTAGTTATACTACGTTTCATCACCTTGTGCTTAAATGAAAACTAAGGGATCCAAAAAAGGTTAATTATTAAGGAAAATTTATCAAAACTAATGTTGATCCTTTGGTAACTACAAGTGATGCTAAACAAAACACCTAAGGAATAAGGTCTTTTTCCATGCACAAAAACAAAGCTAAGAGAAGGATAACGAAGGATATGCCCATGGATAAATCATAGCACATACAAGATAACAACTCAAACATCATATGATTGCTAGATCTATGGAACAATGAGAAGAAATTTTAATCCATCCTTAAAGAATGTTTTACATAACCAAAGAAGCATTAACACAACAATCAAGGTTGGAAGTCTATCATCACTAGTAGCAATAAGAAAAATCATCTTCATCGGATTTTTGAAGACTTTTGCAAATTTTTTAATCTTCAATGTTTGTCCAATATTTTTGACATTTTATCATTTTGTAACGCATCCACTCGAATAAAATTTTATAATACGACACTCAGAGTCAGTCAATAGTTAGTGTCAGTTAATAATCCCATTTTCAATTTTTTTTGTAAACAAAGTTTGGTCTTATCCTGTTAACTTGAGGAAAAGTTTTTACTTAGTCGTGGGGGTTTAATGAAGCATCAATTGGTTGTGTTGATAGGATTGCATCGATGCAACCACGTTGACGTAGCCACATTGACACATTTACCTCAATGCAGCTGCATCGACGCAACCACATCAACATAGCCACATTAATGCAGCTATGTTAACATAGCTACCTTGATGTAGCTACATCAATGCAGTCGCATTGACACAACCATGTCAATGTGATCCCATCAACGGGATCTTGATAACATAACATTTGTTGTGTCCATGGGTATCTATTGATGTAGCATCTATTTTGCCTATAAATACACATGCTCTCATTGTGTAGTAGACATATTTTTTCAATAAAGTAGCCAAACTCTTGCAGTTTTATTTTTTAGTATTAGAGAACAATCAATGAGTACCTGTAGTGTGGATTTGAGTTAGTCTTATGACATCTTATTTGAGTGGCAATGCACATGGGTGCATTCCATGAACAACAATAAGATCAAGATTGATTCTTATTCATTGCAGCACTTTGACTTAGATTAGATTTACTTTCCATGCAATTTACTTATCATGTACTTAGTTAATATCTACATTTCATGCAAGTTAATCAATTAGCAAAATGAGTGCAACTAGTTTTGAGCATAAACATGTATTTTCTTGGTAATCCTAGTAGCATTATTGCTTGGTTTGCCTAGTAGCATAGTGCTTGGTAATCCTAGTAGTGGATACGTGGGTTCATGATGTGTATGGAAAGTTAGGAATTAACACTCATTGCCTGTAAGCTAGTTTAGAATTTTCTTTCCATTGTTAATTAGACTAAATAATTAATTTCTTTATTATCATTAGGAGTAGCATAAAGCCAAAACAACATCAATCACCATATGCCTCACTTTGGACTAAACCATATGTGATAAAGCTACACTAGTCTAATTGGGAAGATAGTGAACTATGATCAACACTTAATGATCTAGATGCCAAACTAGTCTCATCCATGGAATTCGATTGAATTGTGTGTGAACACTCATAATTCATATGGTTGGACGTAGGGGGTACCTACTGCTCATCAACACCTCTACAAACTAATTGTTTGAATACTTAGCATGATACCATATATGATCTTTAGACTAATATGACCCTTGTTGTATCAATGATTATAAAATGAAGGGGTATAAATCTTCTAATAAAAGAAAAACTTGGCTTGCCACCCAAAAACCAAGAATGGAAAGGGATTGATGAAAGAATGAGGTTTAAATGTTAAATATAACTAAGTGTAAAATTGTTGGAAATTTGACTAAGTATGGATTATTAGAAAAGAAACTAAGTATGAAATCGAGTGTAAACAATGTAATAAAACTAACTATTAAATTTTTATAAAATAGTGTAGGATATTAAAATCATAGTATTATTGTTAGAGAAAAGGGTCTCAAATTTCTTTTAAAAAATCAAATTTTATGTGGAAAAATAGCCAAGTGTAAAAATGTAGAAAATTTAACTAAGTATAGAATGTGATGTGAGAGATGGAATAAAAAGTAAGTATAAAGCATATTGAAATATTAATGCTATAATGTGGAGGGAAGAATCTTGGATCCCTTCCCAAACAATGGAATTTTTATGTTGAAAAATGATAATGTAAAAATGCTGAAAATTTGACTAAGTATAAAATATAACATAGAAGATAAAATAAATTCTAAGTGTAGAATAAGGATAAATGATCATAAAATAATAAAACCAAGATACCACAATATGGGAAAATTTCCTTCATCCTTTTGTGAATAATAAAATGCATTGTTGATAAATTGCAAAGTGTTCGACTCCTATGAAAAGCCAAACTACAAGCGAAAGGTAAAAAATGTAAGTGTAATATAAATAATAAAAGAAGCTCAAATCTTGAGAAAAATATGAACTTAGAGGGTGGAATTGAACCTATGAAGTGTTAGGCTATGAATTATGAAGTTGTAGCTATGATTTAGATTCAATTTGAAGCCAAAACATTGTTGTTTCGATCAAGGATCCCATCACTGATGTTGAAGTTGAAAAAAATTATAACTTCGGAAAGTGATGTGGAAGCCTAGAAATTCTATCTTTGGAAGTGATGTCAAATGTGTAGAAGGTGTTCAAGAAGCATGTGAGTGTGGTGATGGTGGTAGGAACTTGTGCTATAAATCTCCTAAAATCTAACAAGTACTCTCAAATCTCAAAATATCCCATTCAAAATTTATGTTTTGAACTCAAATTATAGGCTCAGAGTTACCAAATTTAACTTAGGCTTGCTAAAATAGAACTTGGAGTTAAGTGTAACTTATTGTCAAGTTTGAAACTATTAAGTCTAATATTTGATTCTAGCGAACTTGACCACTTGTTAAGGGAACGTCAATGCTAACGATGACATAGCATTAGCGTTACTAGCACTTAGATAAATTTTCATGAACTTTTCACAGTTCAAAAACGAACCTCTAGAGCTCTGGTTGACCTTTGAATTAACATCACAAGGTGCCAAGATGATGCTAAGGAAGTCAAAAGATAAGTAGATAGTGCTAAACACTAAGATTGATTATGTTGCATTGAGATTGACAACGTCAAAGATTCTAACATTGACACTGATGCCAACTCACTAAGTCAAGGTGCAATAGCTAGCCACACTAGACAACTACACTAAGATGTGCTATCCAAAAATGCTATCCATTTTGAAGTGTTGGTATAGACCTTGATAAAGTAACACCAATGCTGGCATCAGTGTTAACTTGGGTACTAAAGTAAAAAAAAAAAATTGGTGATTTTTAAGGCCAAAATTTCTTACTCCCAAAAAGCCAAAATTACTCCTATAAAGAGGTGTAGTGATCTTCCACAACTACATAAACACATGAAATGTCATGGAATGCTACAAAATTGGTGTATGGGATGATCTAGAGATGTTGAGATGAGTTCTAACCATGCCAATGTCCCATACATAGCCAAAAATGTGAATTGTCCAAGTTTCAAAAAACTTGTAAAAGGTGCAATTTTTGGAAGCTTGAAGTGCTAAAACTACTACCAATGAGTCATTTTGGCCCTAAGAGGTCATTGCACATGTCAAAATATAGTCCTGGTAATGATGGTATTAACACTAACACTAATGTTGTTGCTAATGTAGCATCAGAGTTAATAACACTTAGAAAAAATTCACTTTTTCTAAGATTTTTTTAAAGCTATTGGAAATTGATGCCAAAAAGTTGGGATATAACACTAAATGATCCCTGGTAGTCTTCCAAGCCAAAAATATATCTTGAAAGGCTTTTTTTAAGGGCATTTTGTGTTGTGGTGTTAAAGGAAACCCAATTCAACATTTCATTACCTCCAACACTTAGAAAAATTTTGATCCTTGACATCTTAGGATCACTATGAAATTTGATAAATTCAACTTTATAATGTTAGGGGAGCTTAGAATGTATCATTTTTAGTTCTACATGATGCAAAATTTGAGATAGCTTCAACACTTAGAAAACTCTTGATTTGCTCTAGCTCCAACACTTCGAAAAATTTGAATCTCAATGTTTTTTAGTGATCATGGAAAATTAAGTTCATAAGTTGGATTATGAACCTAGATGGTTCCTAACAACCCCTTGAAGTTGAGAATGTACTTTGTGATGATGTATTTGAAGGGTTTGGGGGCTCAAATCCTCATTGAATGACATCAAAGCTACACTTAGTCTTGACTCAAAGTGAACCAAAAAAGTGAATACAACTATACTATTATTGTGCTTCATCCCAAGTGAAATAGTCAAGTGATTGAAACTAATGTAGACACATTAGGTAGTCTTGTTTAGGTCATCCTTTTTATAAAGGATCAATGAGTTGGCTTTTTATCTATTTATGCTTCTAATGATGCTAAGATTAGACATGAGTTATGGAAACATAATCTTTTGGATCTTCCTAAAATTTTTTTTGTCATGGCTAGAGATTTTGATTTTGTTACTTCCTAAGGTGATAAAGCTGAAGGTGAGTTTTTCCTTGTTATTTTTTATGATAAAATTCTTTAATTTTATATTTAGCAGAGATTCAATCTTTTTGATCCTATTGTAAATAGAGGAAATATGTTTAGAAATCAATGGTTCACTTGGAGTAACAGTAGAGCTAGTCAAGATAGAATCATCTCAAAAATGTAAAGATTTCTTATATCCTCTATAGTAGTTTTCAAACTTGATCTTTTCAAAAATCCTTCTATTTATGTTCTTTCTTAATACACTTTATTTAATCATGTTCCTATTTTTTCCATTTAATAATTAATCAAGTGAACCAAACAAATGGTTTAAATATAGTCTTATTCTACAAGCTTGAAATATTAGCTCAAGGCTAAGAGATGAAAATGGTTGGATTACATGGTGGAATTAGGCTATGAAAAGAATAATAAAGTTATGTATGCACTTGGGGAAGAAAATTCAAACAAAAAGGAATTCAACTAATATTGGATGCTAAGCACAACATTCAATATCTCACTCAACATCTTGGCTATTCTCCTAGTGATGTTCTTCAACATGAGCTAGCTTAGGCAAGGTCTATACTCATTATTTTAGATACTTTGGTTACTCAAAGTATGCAATTGAAATCTTGTGTTAACTAGATTTATATTAGAGATAAACTTTTAAAATGTTTTTTTTATTATCTTAAAGGTAAACCTCCTTCCAAGAGGATTAATTCTATTTTAGTTACTAGTTCAATTGTTGACTAGGATGATGATCTTCATAAGAAAGTCTACTACTTTTATAAATAGTTCTCTTTCTTTGAAGGTATAGATTTGTAAAAAATGGATGTCACTTTATAGAAACTACAACTCCATAACATTGATATTATGCCTTAGACTTTTCTCTTTATGAATAACTTTACAAATGTAGTGATGTTCATGCTTAATGATAAAGTTCCAAGAGTGGATGACTTCCCAATTTGGTTTTATAAGTATTTTTCATATTATATTAAGTTTGATTTTTATACTATGTACAAGGAGGTTGTAGGTTGAGGATTCCTTGGATAGAGTTTCAATAGTTATATTATTAAAATGTTACTAAAGGAAGAAGATCTCTGTTTGATGAAAAATTGATGCTTCATCATATTAGTTGGAACTATGATAAGTGGCAATGTAGTCCCTAGATACAACCATACAAATCATGAGTATTACACATGACCTTATCATTATCCATGTATTAGACTAGCATAGTATGAAGATCATTAAACCTAATTGCAGGTCGCTATCTTATCAATTACACTTGTGTTGACCTTAGTTCATATAGTTAAGTGTAATTGAAACATATGATCGTTGATGTTATTTTGTCATGCAAAAATATTATTAAAGTATTAAGATTTAATCTCATTTATCTAAGTGTAGAAAATAAAAGTTTGATTTAGTCTTGAGTAATAACTAGTCATTCTTGACTTGTTGTACATATCTTGAACTCATGATATTATTGTTGGATGATTAACATCAAAGAGTCATGTTGATGGACCCCCCATTGATGTGGCCTTGTGTACGAGTCCCCATCGATGATGCCCTATTTACATGGTGCACCTTGTTGATGGGGCCACATCGATGTAGCATCTGCTACGGTGACAGAAACCCATCGATATAGCCCTAAGAAAAAAAATATAAATATGAGCTTACCAATTGCATTTAAGGGAGAATTCTTGTGATAGTAGTAGAGCTCTTGTAGTTTGTTTATTTCAGAGTTAAAATATTTCTCTAAGTGCCCACAACAGGAGTTACAAAGTGTACAGATCTTTATTTGAGCATGGTTGTGCCTAAACATACCAATGTGAACAACAATAAAGATGAGCTTCTTGATCAAACCTTGTAGCACTTGGATTAGATTAATGATTTATTTATGTGTTTTTTGTTTTCATTAATTATGGAATTAATTAAGCTAAGTTAGGCTTGAGCGATTGATCCATTAATTAAGATAAATAGATTAAGCACATAAGTACGATAGCTTTGAGTGTAAACACATATTTGCTTAGTAACCCCAACAACGTTATTACTTGGTTTGCCCAGTAGCATAGCTCTTGGTAATCTCAGCAAGTACATGGGTTCAAGATGTTATGGCAAGTGGAACTAGATGCTTATGTTAGGTTTAGTTAGACATTAGTTAATTAATTATAACTCACTAGTATTAAACCATCTTATCTTTATATTTTAGCCCCACAAACCCTAAAAACATAAAACCATAAAAATCATATGCTTCGATTAAACTTTACCATACCATGTACATCACAAGTGTAATTGGGAAGACAATGAATGACCTCAAGGCAAGGTTCACTACCTAGATGACTAGTGTACCAGAGAACATAGAGTCCTTGGAATTTGATTGGATGACATGTGAATGCCTTATGATTTAAATGGTTGAGCATAGGGGTACCTTCGCCACTCATCATTGATGCCATTTCTGGGGACTCGATTTATTTAAAATGTGTGCTATCTAGGCTTAGTGAATACCATTAATATCTTTGTATGAACCTCACAGTCCATATCATTCTTGTTATACATAGAATTATAAAAAGCACACTGACATTTTATTTTATATTACAAAATGTCTTCTTCTTCTTACAAGAATGAGGATGCGAAACTGCTTGTGCCTCAAGAATGTATGGTGGTATATACTCATCCTAATGAGTATGTATTTGACTTCACTTTCATATTGCATCAAGATGAACAAATGTAGTGGTGAGACATGGAGGGCAACATTATATTTCCTCCCAATTGATTTGTGCCTGAGATGCTAATTCAAACTCTTAAAAAGCTAAGCATCTTAGATCTTCAAGAGAAATACATTGTGCATGGCTTCAACACTCAAGACTATCATCCCATGGAAACAAAACACAAGTGAGATCGACACCAAGAAAAGCAACATGAACTTGTAAAGGAGAAACATTTCTCTAATCCCTTGTTCTTGCTAAGCCAAACTAATAATAAGGATCCTTCCCTTGAGGGTTCCCAACATGAAGATTCTCCACCCCCTATTATTAAAGATGAGGGTGTGGCTCAAGACCTATGATCCAATATTCATAAACTAGGTTCAGGAAAAAATGACATTCAAGGAAAGGACTTGGGTAAACATCACAATGGCAAGGGATCTAAGGATGGTGGTCATAATGAGTGAAAAGGTGGTGGTAGTCATCGTGTGGTGGTGGTAGTCTACCCTCCTTTTCATCTTCTTCATTTGATTTCAAACATTCATCTTCATCTACTAGTTTTCATAAAAGTCGCCATAGAAATAATCATGATGATGATGATCAAAGAGATAATAATGACCATAGAACTACCAAGAATTTCAAGGTAATAGAGGACATCATTGAAGATAATGCAATAATAATGATGATGAGCCTCTATTGGAAACTCAAATCATGCTTAACATTGCAAAGGCAATAAAGATTCCAACTAGGAATATGAAAGATAGTCGGATCAAGGGCTTAGATATAAACAATATCCCAAGATTTAAGGGGGGATACAATTTTGATTTACAAACACATATCCAAGCTTTCCATGATGCCTATGCCTTATAGAATATTGAAAATGATTGGTAGAAACTTAAGCTCTTTCCTAGGACACTCATCAAGGAAGCTAAAAGCCGATACCAGTCCTTAGAGTTAGAATCTATCCACCAATGATGTACAATGCTTGAGCTATTTAGAAAAATACCAAATGTGCTTTAGATTGTTCAACCTGAGAAGGTAAATCCAAGGCTAGAAATAGGGAACACATGAACCCTTGGAAGCTACCATGGGTAGATACTATTTTCTCTTACATCAATGCCTTGGCCATGGTTATTCTCAGAAGGAACAACTTTGCCATATCATAGATGGGCTCAAAGATGAAACAAGAAGAACTCTTGGGGTTTATGCTCAAGTGAGACTCTCTAAATTAAGAGCTCATTAGATCTAAAGGCTTATAGAGTAGGTAATACAAGAAGAAGACGAATTACAAAAAATGGAAAGTGTAGAAGAATATAATAGGAACCCTTCCATTAAAAAAAGAGAGGTCCAATTTTGTGAAGAAGAGGATGCACCACTTGGTAAAGTAGTAAACAAAAAAACCTTAGCTATTCAAATTTTTTTTTTGATATTTTAACCTTGGTTGACAAATTATGGGACTCTTTGGATGACAAATTCTAAACTCCTATGAAAATTGCTAAAGAATCTAAAGAGAGGAATAGTGATCATGATCATAGGAGATGAAAAGAAGCTGAACGTGCCTATCAACGAAGTAAGGGCAAGGCTATTGTAGTAGAACAAGTTGTGGAAACTAACTCTGATTATGATATTGGTTATGAAATCTATCAATATGAACATCCTAATTGATGTTGCCCTATGGTGTACAAGAGTTTGGGGTGTATGCATTGAATCCTTAACTATCAAGGATGTAGGCACCTAGAAGATTGCCTTATCCTTAAGGAAATCCAAGGTAGTTCCACCAGCAACAATAGGCTTATTATCCAAGTGGAGATCCACTACAATCGTACAAGCAACAACAATAGTGGTAGCAACCACAATCATGGGGGATGCCACCACCAAGGTAGTAGTACCCCTACAAGCAACTAGATCCTTATGGGTACTATGTTCAACAACCCATTTCTCCACAAAGCTCTACAAGTCATGCTTCATTCCAACATCACTATTATCCCCCAGAATATCATTGAAACTATTCATTTTCTACTCAGGGGAAGAACCCATATCCATACCATCCTTTGCATCTATCTACACATATCCCTCTACCCTCTACCCAGTTACCTCTTGCTCTATCTATATAGGGTAAAATTCCCTCATAGCCACATCAAAAAAACACTATGAGGGCTATTAACTTACAACCAGACTTCTAGCTAAGTGAGTCAAACAATGGATCCAATAAATGACCATTCTTCTGACCTAACAATCCTCCCAAGCCCTCACAATCTAATGTGGCCAGTTGCCTTGTATCTCTAGCTGCATCATCCTTTGCAACAAATACCTTCAAGATCCCTTCAAAATAAATCCCACCTAAGATCCACACTGTAATGTTAACCCATGTTGTTTCCAACTAGATCAAGGCTGACAGTCTTTCTACAAAGAGAGCTAATCCTGGAAGTCCCCTTATCTACTTGTAGATTGCTAGACATGAACCGCGTAGGGCTATTCTTGACTTTGGTTTTGAAGTTAATCTCATATCTCATGACATGTACAAGGCTTGAAACCTTCCACCTCTTAAGAAGAGTAGCATCTATTTAGAATTGGTAGATCAGTTAATCATTATCCCTTTAGGGTTAGTGGAGGACATTGTGATCATAGTTTGTGGATGGTCCTAACCTACTAATTTTCTAGTGATCAAGGTTGAAAATTGCAAGGGTGACTTCCTTATCATCATGGGATGTGCATGGCTAAGTATTATGGATGTGAGAATGGGCATTAGAGACCTCTCTTTGAAGATTTCCAAGGAGAATGAATTTGGAAAAGTGAAGAAGAAATGCATTCCATGCATCGTGTGTAGTGATAATTGGTGCAATTGTGTGTTGAAACATTAAAGAAGCCATCAATGTGCAAAAACACATCCATTAAAGCATGCAATCAGTGTGCACAAGAAATAGAAATACAAAAGTGCCTTTATGCAATAGCCATAAAATAGGAGGATACCCAATGGCTAACAGTTGATTCTAATAGTAGCCCATTATGCATGAAACCAACTGAGAGCCTAACATGTGCTTATGTTGAAAGCATGAATGAACTTGAGCAGGTTCATCACCAACTCTCTAATGATGAAAATGATGATACTTGTTGGGAAGAGCTAGAAATCCCTAAAAATTTTATACAAGAGCCCCTAGAAATAAAATTTTTACCAGCCAACATGGACTATGCATCTTTAAACAATGGTAAGCTGGTCATAATCAATGCCAAACTTAATCTTGCACAAAAATAAAAGTTCTTAATGATGGTTAACAAATGGCCAGTAGCCTTTGCTTGGTCATATCCTAAGTTGATTGGAATTGATCCAAGGATATGCTAGCATTGCATTTACACTAACCCAACCATGAAGCTAAGAAGGTAGTTGCAAAGGCAGTTGAACCCCAAATTAAAGCAAATTGTCAAGGAGGAAATAGAACAAATTCTCAAGGCAGGATTCATCTATCCCATTGCAAATAGTGACCGGGTAAGCCCACTCATAATTGTACCAAAGAAAGGTGGCAAGTGGTAGGTCTATATTGACTTCAAGCTATTTAACATTGCTACATTCAAAGATCATTTTCCATTGCCATTTGTTGATCAAGTGTTAGACATTATCTCTAGGCATTGTTATTATAGCTTCCTAGATGGTTATAGTGGCTATAACCAAATCCCGATTACGCTCGAGGATCAAGCCAAGACAATATTCACAAGTCCCTAGGGGACTTTTGCATATTGTAATATGCCTTTTGGTCTATGTAATGCTCCTGCAACATTCCAATACCTAGTCCTTAGCATTTTTCAACTAAAAATTTGTAGTGGTGTGGAAGTCTTCATGGATTACTTCTCCACCTATGGAGTGACATTTGAGCAAGCCTTGGACTGTCTTGAGCAAGTATTGAAAGGATGCATGGAAAAAAATCTATAGCGCAACTGGTAAAAAAGCCATCTCATGGTCCAAGAAGGCGTTGTATTAGGACACCAAATTTCACAAGAAGGAATTAAGGTAGACCCTGAAAAAATAAGGGTCATCAAAGGAATAACCCATCAACCAGAAATCATTAAATATGTTCAATCATTTCTTGGACACACTAGCTACTATTCCAAATTTATAGATAATTTCTCTAAGATCGCAAAATCATTGGTAGAGCTTACAAAGAAAGATGCACCTTTCATCTGGACCAAGGAGTGCAAACATGCATTTCAACAATTGAAGGAAAAACTCATAGAAACTCCAATTCTATTAGCACCAGACTGGTCTAGACAATTCCACATAATGACAAATGCATCTAATTATGCTTTGGGAACCATAATTACATGGCTGGACAATAAGAAACATCCATACTACATCCATTGCATGAGCTGAAGCATTGTGGGAGCATAATTAAATTACACTACCGTGGAGAAAGAACTAATGGTAGTGGTGTATGCTCTTGAAAAGTTCAGGTACTATGTGCTTGGCTACAAAGTATTTATACACACAAACCATAGTGCAATTTTCTTTCTTATGAATAAGCTAATGGTAAGCCCTTATATCATACAGTGGCTTTTGAACTTATAGAAATTCAATCTCACAAAGGTAGATTGGAAAGGGACTGAGAATGTGATCGCTAACTACCTCTCTTGATTAAGATGGGACAACAAAGAGAAGGAGAGCCTAGTCTATGATCAATTTCTAGATGAACTACTCTTTACTATTGCAATAAATGAACAAATGCATGTAGAACTAAAATGGTACGATGCCATCCTTACTTATCTTCTCATTCAAGAGATGCCACAAGATCGTGACTTTAGAAACAAACAAAAATTTCTTCATGGGGCCAAATACTTCATGGAAATCAATAGACACCTCTACAAGGTGTTCACTAATGGCCTAATTCATTGATGTATCCCTAATGAAGGTCAACTACATGTTCTCCAGGATGCTCATGAAGGGCCTTGTGGAGGCCACTATGCAGGGAGATGCACGACCATAAAAATCCTGATGGTAGGATACTACTGGTCCACAATCTTTAGGGATGTCCACTAGTTTGTTTGATCTTGTGAACACTACTCACAAGATGGTGGGATGACCACATGAATGGAGGATCCTCAACAATGGATTCAGTCATTGGAGCCCTTTGATATTTGGGGCATAGACTTCATGGGTCCCATCACATCCATGTTCAATGAAAAAGCATATATGATCATAGCAGTTGACTACTATACCAAATGGGTAGAAGCAACAGTAATCACCGACTATACATCATCCACTACTGCTAGATTCATACAACAAACTGTGGTAAATAGGTTTGGTATGCCATGTGTACTGATTTCTAACAATGGAACCCATTTCATAGGTCCCACCTTTTGTAAGTTAATATAATGCTTGGGGGTTGAACATAAATTAACAACACCTTATCACCCCCAAGCCAATGGCCAAGCTAAAGTCACTAACAGGGAGATTACAAAAATCTTAACAAGAACATCAAGCAAATATAAGAAAGATTAGAGCACAAAACTCAATAATGCCCTTTGGACCTACTACTCAACATGGAAAATTCCTATTGGCTACTGTCCCTATGAGTTAATGTATGGAAAACTTTCAATACTACCAATCCAATCTGAGCTTTGTACACTTTTAACAGCTTATGACTTGGAACTTGACATGAGTCTAGCACAAAAGGAATGATTAATAAACCTAAATTTGCTATGAGAATTGATTAGTGGTTGTATCTTTGAATGAAGTACACAAGGAATACAACAAAATATGACATGACCTTAGAATAAGAAAAGTAAAATTCCAACTTGGTGATAAGGTTCTTTACTAGAACCCCACACACATACCTCAAAAAACAAAGTCCTAAATGTTGTGGGAGGGACCTTATATAATTGATGAAACTTTTCCCTCTAGGACCATGTTAATTTACAAACTTGAAAGCCCAAATAAAAAGTAGTTGGGTCAACTTCCAACAAATAAATCTTTACCATGAGCCCAAGTAAGCCAACGTAAGAAATACCTCAATGAATGAACAACCACACTCAATTTTTTGGATTTCCTCCTTTCAACCTAGTAATGGGGGAGATGGCCATCTATTCTAATCATCCATATGGCTACTCAATTTTTTTATTTTTTATTTTTTATTTTTTATTTTTTCTTTGTTTTACACATTTTATCTTTATAGTTATATATTTGACAACATTTTGATTTTAAATATTTTTCTTATTTTACACCAAGATTTTTTTACACAATCATTAGTACATTTATATATTTCTTGAATATTTTATGTTTTCTTATATATTCTACTTTGTTTTTTTTAGTGTGATTTTCAAATTTTTGCTAATAAAAGTACTTTATTGTCAATAGGACATAGTGGTGTTGTGGTTGCTATTGATGGTGGTTTGTGCTTAATGTTTTGTTTACTTATGTCTGGGTTCTATTGTGAATTTTTGTACTGATGGCTCAATCATGGTTTTTTTAATGGTTACAAGTAATGAGTCCACAACATCCACCCATCCACCAAATCTATGGTTTTCCTTGTTCTAGAGGTTTGAGGTCCCTTCCATTAAAGAAACTCTTAATGCATCAATGTCCTTAGTAGTTTATGAAATTGGAAAGGATTCAACGATTTAAAAAGAGTGTGACTTCAAGGGAACTTAGTACTCTTTGTGCTCTTCTAGTTACTCAAATGCTTGAGTGTTTTCATGGACGTCTTACTGCTCCATGTCGACTAATAATAGGAAGTTTAATAAATTCTTTGCATGGTGCAATTCCCATAAAAAACAAAAACAACATAAAATAAACAAAAACAACAAAAGAACATGATGGGAATTCAAAGCACATCCCTTAGATAAATAAACGAGCTATAAGAGCTAGTTATGGAACTAGAAAGACATGTTACCCATGCTTGAAGTTCCCCTCTAACTAAGGCTTTCTCTCACTTTCTGCTTCCCTTTTCTTCTCTTTATGGAGAAGTGGTTGTTTGTGGGTGTACTCTTGTGTCTTGTGGGGGTGGATTGGTCTTAGAGTATTGATGTGAAGTCATTGAAAGTGGTTGGTTTTGGTCTACCATAAGGATGGATCTTCTCAAGTCATTCTAAACACACAATTCCACAAGGAACTTCTTATGACCTTAAATTCCATTCCACCTTTTACATCATCCACCTATGTTTACTATAATTCACCTAGCTATCAGTGTCCATGTTCTTGACTTTATGTCTTGGTCTAACATTCTTAAATTCTTAGGTAACATCTTCTAGGTTTCGGTCCTTGACTTCTATTAACCCTTAATCACCTCTAGGGCCCACAAACTCCTTAGGTTAAGGTTATGCAAAGGCAAACAAGGCATGTGCCTACTATGGGAAGGACCCACTTGCATATCCTTTGGTTGAGTTCATTAAGTACCTTAACCTTAGGCATTCTCGCAATCAGAATCTCTCGTACATCCATCTTCAGCATTAAACCATGTGTTCCTTTACAATTTGTTTTTTAATAAACACATTTTCCATCAAATGTTTCAATTTTTGAGCTTTCATAGATCCTCTTCAATAATTTTATCATATTATTAACTTTTTTGGGACTCCATGAACCCCCAATTTCATTAAAGACTTCCTAAAATAATTTTTTTGAGAAATTCAAGTTTGAAATTTTGGCTAATGGGCCTCGTAAATGGGGCCCTGTTGATGAAGTAGACTCATATACAAGGCCCCATATATAGGGCCCCATTGACATAGGGAAAAAATACTATAAATACATGTGACCCCCCTTTGAAATTTTCACATTTTCTCACAAACGCTAAAGGAGTTTTTGTAATTTCAGAGCCTAGAACCTTCCCTAGCCCATAACTTTCTAATTGTTAATCTAAATCACTTTATTTTTTTACCTTGCAACTACTGGAGGTAAGATCTTCATCTTGGGGGCCATAAATGTACCATTTTTAACAAGAAAATCTTTACCATTTTTCGAACTCCCACTAAGGTTTAACTACGAAATGAACTATTAAACATTAAATTACAAGAGTTAAACCTTCCCATCAAGCTCCAGTGACATTTACAATAAATAATTAATAAATAACTAATAAAATAATCAATCTACCATGGTCCAACCTTAGTCAAAGTGTAACTACCTAACGAGAAAAGGTATTCAAAAATTTGAAGTTACACATGATATCTACTAATCTATGGATGTGTTGTGATCATAGATGGCACCAAAGGGAAAACATACACAAGAAGCAGGACCATCCCAACCAAGGGAGAAATGGCCTAGAATGGAAAGAGGCCAAGAACAACCCCAAGAAGAACCACTCACAATCCATGCCACAAGTCCTCTTAGGGACAATGTAGAGGTTAAATCTATCAAATAGATTCTAAAACCAGCAGTAGCAACAAAACACTCTCATCAAGATGATGTGCCAACACAATCAGCAAATCTTGAGGTAACCTTAACAGAGGCTTGCCTGAGTTAGATTAAGTCAAGAGAGGTCCAAAACTTGATGATTAAAGAGCTAAATTTTGGCCCTTTCCTAGAACATGCACTGGGAGAAGTGCAGGACTAGTTGAAGACCTCTCCCATGTGGCCAATCATCACTTTCTTCAAGGAGTAGTAAATGGGAGAAAAATTTATATTTTGGAACAATAGGTATCTTGGAGCCATGGTGAAGATCAAGGACATCTCAGTGTCCTACTTGGTGTAGGACATTACTGTAGTGCACATCAAAAAAGAATGGATGCAAGTTGATCTAAGCATCCAAAACGAATAGGTGCAATGATGTTATGGTGTCAACTATAAGGAGTATGATGTGCTCACACTGGCAAAGAGGATCCATTATAAGATTATGGTCTTTCACCTCAATCCCACAGTGAGGCCATACAAAATCACTGCTTTCTCTACCCTTGCATGTGCCACTCTTAGTCAAAGATTCTTGGTCAACCTTTCGTAGCTAATCTATCTTGAGATAGAGAAGTTATTTAAAGAAAATGAATGTGGAAGGAAGGAACTCCCCTTTCCATGCCTCATCAGGAAACTCTACCGTAGGGGAGGGATAGTCTATTACACCAACGATATTGTTAGAACTGTTCCAACTACCAATTGGATAGAAATGATGAAGGATAAAATGCCTACAACTATAATTCAAGAAGAGGAGTAGTGACCACCATAACCACCTGCCACTTAGACAATAGTGCCAGACACACTACAACCATCCAATAGTTGTGAGAGTATAGAGAATGACTCTTGAGTGAATAAGAGCAAAGAGTAGGCACAAGTGGTGGGGACCCATCCATATACAGACCTATCATGAGTCACCTTAATGAGGTGGCCCAAATTATTATTCTGATGGATGAGGGTGGATTCATTTTCTTGGCCCAAAGAAAATAACTACCCACGAGGTCAAATATGAGTGCCAAAGAGGTCACAGTATCTCTCACAGAACAACGGCCACTCCTAGAAATTTCTAAGAATGCTACAACCATCTCAGTGCACTTGGAAGAGGGTGAAGAGGCAACTGTTTTGATGGCATTGGGGGTAGAAAATAGTAGTAGAAGTGGTCACTGACAGGATCGCTGAAATGCTCAACACACCTACAACGTTTGCACTAGCCATCATTGCACTCAAAGATGTTAACTAGTGTGCAAGAATTATAAGTGGCAGAATAAGTGTAGCACAACATGAAGAGTTGTTAGACTGACTTGTGGGAACCAGGCAACCACTTCCAGATGTCTTTGACTTTCCACACAACATCATTGTGATCCAGCCAGAGCTCCTAGAGGCAAGGGAAAAAAACATCATATTGGAGGGGCAACTCAAAATAGCCAAAGCATAGAATGAATGCTTGGTTGTGGAGGTTGTCAAACTAAGAGTCCAGATTGCTAACCCTACATTTTTGAACTCAACACTAATAATAGATGAAGCTATGCAATAGCTTCAGTTTAGGCTCAAAGAGGTTGAGAATGCAATGGAGATGATGGTGGTCTACAGATCCTTGATAGAAGCCATGTAGCACAGGATTCAGAAGGCCTTAGATCAGACCCACCAGAAGAATGTGTAATTGACCTTAGAAAATCATCAGCTACAGAATGTTGATATGCATAAGCAACAATTGGTATATTTCATCAATCAATAATAAGATTAACTAGCCAGAGCAAACACCGAGTTGAGGAGAATGAAAATAGAGAATAGGAATCTCTCAATGGAGGAGGTGCACACCCTTTGCTAGAAAATTGCAATTGAAGTGGCTACCTAGAAATATAAAGCTCTAAAGTTTGAGAAAGTCAAGGACCCTTACAAAGAGTAGGTTAGCCTACAAAAGGAAACAAATGAAAAACATATCCAATTGGTGAATGCAAAGGTAAATGAAGCCCTCTAGTAACTCCAACAAGGTAGAGAATTTTGGTAACCCATCATTGATGGGATCGATGCCTACAACAAAGTAGAAATGTGCACAAATTAGTTGTATATTGAGGAGATGAAAAAGTACATGAATCTTGCCAATATTCATTATGCAAATTTGGCCATGTTGACTACTAGAAAACTATGGTCAAAGTTGGAGAAGTAGGTGGCTAGCTCGTACTGGCTCTACGAGGTTGAGTTCAAGCACCACAAGGACACCAAGGACAAGCTTGCAATGGATAATGCTAAATTGGAAGTTCTCAAGTCATGTTTCACAGATTAAAGATCAACTACCAAGAACCTAGCTAGAAGGATGAATAACTACCAGGAGCTACAAAATGTAATAATGGAATTTGACATTAAATGTAAATAGTTCATTGCTTAGTTTGTCAAGGTAACGAAGATGTTCACAATCATGCCTTGTCTAAGGGATATCCCCATTCTAGCCCACATTGGTGATGCCACACAAATTGTGAATGATTTTCTAGAGTAAGGAGGAGAAGATGAAAGCATTGCTTGATGCCTTTAGCCTTCCACCAGAGGATGCAGCTACACTGGGATAGCCATAACCACCTCAGCCACTACACATGCCTGAAGTTGATGAAGGTCCTTCAAAGCCTCAAGAGCCACCACTACTTGAGACTATTTGCTCTTCCCCACCATCTTCACATTGTCAAAGGATGTGTTGTCCAAATTTTTGTAGTCATGTCTTGGTGTTTAATTTTGTCTCATGAACACCACAATTTTTTGTAATTTGTTGATCCATACACTCAAGCACTTATCTTTGTCAAGTTAGTCTATTTTTTTTGAGTAAGAGTTAGTCAATAATCTCATACCTTTCCAATTTTGTAAAAGAACTTGAGGACGAGTTTTCATTCAGTCATGGGAGTATGATGAATGTCAAAGATTCATGTTGAAGAGCCCCCCATTCATGTAGCCTCATTGATAAGCCCCTGTTGATGAGGCCCCATTTACATGGTGCACCCTGCCGATAGGGCCATGTTGATGTAGCGTTTGCTATGTTGACAAGGCCCCATTGATACAGCCCTAGGGAAAAAACTATAAATACGAGCTCACTAGTTGCATTTAAGGGAGAATTCTTGTCATAGTAGCAAAGCTCTTATAGTTTGTTTATTTGAGAGTTAAAATATTTCTCTAAGTACCCACAATAGAAGTCATAAAGTGTACAAATCTTTATTCAAGAACTATTAAACCTAAACACACTAATATGAATGGAAATAAAGACAAGCTTCTTGATCAAACCTTGTAACACTTGAATTAGATTAATGATTTATTTATGCATTCATTTTTTCATTAATTATGGCATTAATTAAGTTAAATTAACCTTGAGCAATCGATCCATTAATTAAGCTAAATAGATTAAGCACATAAGTACGACCACTTCAAGCATAAGCACATATTTTCTTGGTAACCCTAGCAGCATTATTGCTTAGTTTTTCCAATAGTGTAGTGGTTGGTAATCCCAGTAGTGAGTACATGGGTTTAGGATGTGTATAGAAAGTGGGACTGGATGCTTTGGTTAGGACTAGTTAGACATTAGTTAATTAATTAGAACTCAGTAGTATTAAATCATCTTATCTTTATATTTCAACCCCACAAACCATAAAAACATAAAACCATAAAAATCATATACCTAGATTACACTTAACCATACCATATACATCACAAGTGTAATTGGGAAGACAACGAATGACCTTAAGGCAAGGTTCATTGCCTAAACAACTCATGTACTGGAGAACATAGAGTCCTTGGAATTCGATCGGATTGTGCGTGAAGATCTCTTGATTCGTATGGTTCACCATAGGGGTACCTTCACCTCTCATCACTGGGTTATGAAGTTTTCACTATAGGTATACCAAGTAACAATATTGGTAGATTTATCAAATGATAATGTATTTATGCTTAAAACTGGCTATACTCATTCTACATGATTAACATGCATTTGGAATTAAAATATTAACTAAATGTGATAGAAGTAATAAACAAGAAAATTAAATTGTAATTAAAGAACTAATCTAAGTTAGATTTCTACAATGAAGGTAAATTAATGTTAATCTTATTATCATCATAAAACTATGTCTAGCAATAAGATTTACCTAAACAAGACTTTGTATAATCAATCTAAGTTCATGTTGTAGATAATCGTTGACTATTCTAACTTTAAGAAATCCAATTGCAAGACCTTCCATATAATTAATGACTAAATGATGTCATAAATATATTAGGTGGTGCATTTATATAGATAAAATAAATTGTTGCATCAACGCTGATATGTCAATATAAAAGACCTCACATCAATGCTAATGTGTTGACACAATGGACTTATATGTTGTTCATGAAAATGCATATGAAATTATTGCTAATGTAGTAGCTTTCAAGCTTAAAAAGCATATCACCAAAGTTGTTAACTAAGAACAATTAGGTTTTATCCCTAAAAGATTCATTTGGGACAATGGTCTAATAGTCACAAAGGCTTTGACTAGGCTAAAGAGTCTTGGAAATGTTTCTTTCTTCTTAAATTGGATTTTGCTAAAGCATATGATCTAATTGAATGGCATTTTGTTTTTAGAAATCTTAAGCATATGCAGTTAGGAAGATTTTTTGTTCATCATGTTTTACTTCTTGCAAATACTTGGGCCAAAGTCTCTATTAATGAGGAATTATTTAATGCATTTTTTCTACAAAGATTTTTCAAATAAGATTGTGCTCTTCCCCCCTTTTATTTATTAGTATAACCAATCTATTGGGCTATGCTTTTTATTTTGAATCTAGAATAAATAATAGTCATGGTGTCTCTTTTCCTTTCAATTTGGGTTGCATCAACATTAGTCAACTTCCAGAAGATACATTTATAATCTACAAAAACATTGGTCAAATGTCTAAAAATTTATTAGTATTATAAAAACTCATTGCAATGCTTCTAGTCAAAAATCAACTAGGAAAAGTTTAGTGGCATTAAATATTCTTATAGATCTCTTAATTCTAGTATCCTAAATGTTGCTTGAAGATAGATAGAAGCACATGAAACATTTAAACTTCTTAGCATACCTCTTACATTTATTTCCAACATATTATAATTCTGAGATTTTGTTGTGCATAAATTTATACAGAAAGTAGAAAAGTGGTTTAAATAGCATCTTTCTCTTTCTGGAAATCTTGATGATGGTGATGTATCCTTTTATTTTTCTTCAAACTCTTTAAAATTTAATAAATTAAGATTTGACCATGAGTTGTGGTTAAGAATTTTAGAAAACCATAAGTCATAGTGTTATAGTATGAATTATGTTGAAGATACCATGGGCTTACCATGGGTTGTGGTGTATGAAAACAAAGAAGAAATTCAAAATGAGGATATAATGAGTGAACAATGAGTCATGGTTAATTTTAATTTCTTAATTTTTACAATTCAAAATTTGATGAAATTTTTATGTGTGGATTTATGTTGATGAGCTCTCTAGTTTGGAGCAATAATATTTGATGAATGATGCTAGGTAAAATGGTAGAAATGTTAACATTAGATGATGACTCTTCAACTTCTAAACTTGAGGTTGAGACTTGTTAATTGATGCTACTAATCTTACAAGAATTTGAATTGAGCATATGTGTTAGATTTAATTATAGAGTTACTTAATATAGATGGAGTAATTAAAAAGATTACAGAACTTTGATGAGATTCATAGAGATAGAATAATGGAAATTGATGAGAATTAGTGGAAAATGGAATGTTAAGATGACAATAATGAGAAAAATGAATTTAAATGAATATTGAAATTGTAAATTTGTAAAAAAAAAAATTATTCACATAAAAGACAAAGTATTATAAGTTGGAAAGATGCTCTTATTTATAGAAAAATATTGGGGCCATACTAGGAAACCTAAACCAACCTTGTTCCATTACTTGGAACCTTTGAAAAAGTGAAAAATAAGTGAATTGAGGCTATTTTAAGGTATGTATACCCATTAATTAATAAATAATTCAAAAATAATACTTGATTTCTCTATTTTATCCACTCCTATTCTAAAAGACAAATAATATCATAACATAATTTTGACTACTAATTTACAATTCATACATAACAGTTTTTTTTTTTGGTCTATATGGTCTTCTTCTTTGGATGATGATGATTTCCTCTTACATATAATACTAAAGTTAACCAAAAGAATCATTTTTGTAAAGCACATTCTTTCTTAAGTCATGTTTACTGCTCTTCTTTCTTAGGTTCAAAATAATGCAACTATATGATAATTGAAAGAATTATTAGGAGTTATATTTGACAAAATGATAATTTTAGTTGTAGCTTTTCTCAAGTTAAGTGGAATATATGTACTCTTTCCAAAGAGTAGGTGGCCCTATGATGAACCATGATTTGTGAGGCTCCAATATCAGACCCATGATATCGGGTATGCGATATCATGACGTAAACAACGATATCGGATACACGATATCGAATACACGATATCATGATTCCTTTGTGGGCGTATAAATACACATGTGGGCACACAGGAGGAGTCATTAGGAATTAGTCAATTAGTAGGTCATAGAAGTAGATTCTTTTTGTTCATTTCTTTCCTCTCAACTCTTTCCCCTAGTGCATGCATGTAATGTGATGATTGTAATTGTATGACACCTTTATTCAAGTGTGACGTACTTGGACGCGCACATAACCGACAATAAAGATTGAGATTACTTCATCATTGTAGCATTCACTTAGCTTTAATTGTTAATTTTTATTTATTTTTTTCTTAATTAATATCTCTTTACCCTCCTTTGTTATCCCTGTATTAAATGCGGAATGAGTACGACTTAATCATGAGTATTGAAGTGTGACTACTTGGTATCCCAGTAGCGTACCTAGGACATGCGCTTGGTAATCCCATCAATAGCACATGAGTTCCAAGATGTGTACGGATGATTAAGGGATAGATGCTCATCACACTTAGGCTAGCTTAGACTCTCTTCACCCTTTTCCTACTAGCTTAACAAAGTTATTTCCATTACCCCTAGGAGTAGCACTAGTTAGGACCACATCATACACCTCACCCTAGACTAAACCATACGTGACAAAGCAAATACTAGTCCAGGTGGAAAGACAGCGAACTGCGATCAACGTGTAACAATCTAAACACCACAACTAGTCTATCTATGGAGTTTCACCAGATCATGCATGAACACTTGTATTCATATGGTTGAGTGTAGGGGTACCTCGCCACTCATCATTAGCGTCATTGTCGGGGACGATGCTAGTTATTTAGATTAGTTACATAATACAAGATTGCTGTTACAAGTATTCATGATATATCTCTTAGAAAAGAAATTAATTTCAATTAAGTCACACACAAATTTACAACTATGTCTCTCTCACAAGACTATGATAATGCAACAACCAATAAGGCAATTCATTGGAGAACCAATGAATTATATGATGATGAAGATGAAGTTTGGAGTACTCAATATAACGTAGGGGAATCCTATGATAAAGACAACATCATCCCAACTAATGAGTGGCTAGGTACCCCTACACTCAACCATACAAATACGAGCGTTTCACGCATGATCCGGTCGAACTCCGTAGACGGGCTAGTTGTGGTATCTAGACAGTTACTCTTAGATTATAGTTTGTTGTCTTCCCACCTGGACTAGTATTAGCTTTGTCACATATGGTTTAGTCCAGAGTGAGGTGTATGATGTGTTCCTACACTAATGCTACTCTTGGGTATGATGGTAAATAAAATCGACTAACTAGGAGAGGGGGAGAGGGAGAGAGAATCTAACTAGCCTAAGTACAATGAGCATCCATTCCTTAATCATCCATATACATCTTAGACCTTGTGCATGACTACCACTGGGATTTCCAAGTGCATGGCCTAAGTACACTACTGGGCTACCAAGTAGTCACACTTGAATGCTCGTGATTAAGTCGTACTCATTCCGCATTACTAGGAGATAAGGGTGAAGAGATATTAACTAAGAAAGTAGTAAATAACAAATAAATAATTAATTGATTAAGCTAAGTGCATGTTGTAGTGAAGTAATCTTGATCTTTATTTCTATTCATGTGTGTGTCCAAGTACGTCACACTCGAATAAGGATTCTGTACAATTACAATCACCACACTGCAGGCATGCACTAGCAGAAAAGGGTTGAGAGGAAAAACTGATGTACTAAAACTTCTTGAAAACTTAAACTTAATAACTCTCAAAAATTTCCTACCAGATCTACCTATCTCTTATTTATAGATGAGGAGATAGGCTGCAATATAGCATATGCGATATCGCATCTAGGCTATGATATCATGTTCATGATATCATGGGTGTGATATCGCAACCAACAAATTCATGACTCATCATACCCCCACAACTGAATGAAAACTCATCCTCGAGTTAAAGTGAGAACAAGCTCTATTAATTACACAGTGGATAGGTATGGGATTATTGACGGATGAGAATGGATTCGTGCTGCAGTGTGGAATCAAAACAAAATTAAGAAATAACACAAAGAATGCAAAATAAAATCCTATAGCTACAAAATTGATGGAACTCATGTAGTTCCTGGTGGCGGTGGCTCCTTCATGGGTGCCTTTCCCTTGTCTTGTGCTCCAAGTCT
The DNA here is from genome assembly GCA_015680685.1 of Gnetum montanum. NCBI lineage: Eukaryota > Viridiplantae > Streptophyta > Gnetopsida > Gnetales > Gnetaceae > Gnetum > Gnetum montanum. The sequence goes on from MNCI01006276.1 coordinate 194,242, forward strand.
TGGGACTTGATGGCGTTGAAGTATGGCTTGGAGTTTCTCCTCTTCAATTTGGGGTTCCTGTGCCGTCCATGCTAATGTTTCGATGTTTGATGGAGTCGACAACTCCCATGGGTAGGGTAGTTGCAGAAACATTTTATTTTCCTTGACATACCAAGCCGAAAACACATGTCGTTCCTCCTCATAGGCTCTATCTTTGTCTCTGTATTCTTGAAAATCTGCAAGCCATTGAGCCAAGTCTATTGCGATACCTTTTTGTCCCTGGTAGCTTACTTTAACCACCTCGAGTTCAGAATTTGCAACCTCCAATTTTTGCAATATCTTCTTGCGTTCCAAAAATTCTATTTCATATTTGATGTAGGTGGTGGATACCTGTTGCTTGAGCTCTATTCTTGGGCACCCTAATGTTAACATGGCAAGGTTGGCATATTGCAGGTTTTCCAACTCCATGTATTCTATAAGGTCCTGGATCTGCAGGTCCCGATTCTTGACTTTCGCCTAGTGGACAAATTCATATGTGTCCAAAATGGGCCGCCAGTCAGTGTGTTGAGCACTAAGAGCATTGATGTGGGATTTGGCCATATGGATCTTCTTCTTGATGATCTGTTTATACATCCCCACTTGGTCCCGGAAGTGCTCCTTTAGCTTTTCATTAAGTTTAGCCTCATTCTACCACACACTTATTTCAATAGCCATCTTCTAACGGATGGCGTGTACCTCCTCCATCGAGAGGGTTCGATTTTCCCTGGTTAAATGGTTTATGTCCTGGTTAACCCTAATGAGTTGTTCTCACAACTATTGAAAATGTTCTTTGAGAACATTCTTTTGCTTCTCTACAGAGGTCAATCGAAGGCTGTCAATAACAAGCTGCTTGTTTTCCTCTTGTATGGCTTTGAGTGCCTTAGTATGCACGTAAGTTTGTACTTATGCAGCAAAGGCATCCCAAATAGCCTTCTCTTTTTCTTCTGTCACCTTCTTATTCTCCATCAATATTTTGGTTAGTTGCTCAATTTTTAAAGTGTCCAGCTGGTCTGCGGGAACAAATTGAGAAGGATCTCGCTATGCTGTTTGTAGGGTCATAAGCCTTTCTTGCAATCTTTGCACCTCTTCTTCAGCATGCTTGGCCCTCATCTCTGTTAAGACCAGATTCCCTTTGGTGGAAATGAGGTCTGATTGGATTACTATAACATCCTATGGAATGTCAAACAAGGACATCATTACTTGTCCTATTTGTAGCAATCAGTCAAGTACATCCTCATGTTCCGCAGGATTCATTAAGGTTCCAGCCAAAGTTTGAGCATCCCGTGCTCCTATAAGATCTATTGGTGGCATAGCAGATACATTAAATTATTCTTTAATGTGGTCTACAACCACTTCTTTAGCTCCTGCTGCATCTTGGTGCTACATGACCACCACCATGGCCCCTTCACTAGATTCTAATTGCACTTGAAAGGATGCAACATTCCCTGAGATCTGTTGTGACCAAGTGCTCTCCCCTCCTCTTGTATGGATGGACATTTCACCCCTTGCATGATCCAAAGAAACTATGGGCTGTATGGCATCATCGATGACGCGAAAGAGATTTGCATCATCATGACTTCCCCAACTAACCGTCTCAAAAATGGCCTTAAGATGGCTCATCGACGATTTGTAATCTTGTGGTAGTGGTGGTGTTTGATAATACTGGCTCGTGTTAGGCCCTACTTTTTGTTGTTGGCTGGGTCCCGTGCTTGGAAGTTGGCTGGGTCCTGCAAGTTGAGTTGCAGCTGGCCTTATCGTTTATCCCTTTTCTTGTTCTGGCCCCAATGTCTCGCCAGTGATTTTCCTTGCAACTGGTGGCTTTAGCATTTTAGCATATGAAGTATTTTGGGCCTTTCAGAGGACCTCATTGGCGTATCCTCTGATACTAGCATGTTGGCACAGCTTCCTGATAAGACAAGGGAAGGGTAACGTAAGCTTTCCTATCTTCCGTTCTTCAAACTGCCTCAGGATCTCCGTAAAATATAGATGAGGCAGGTTAGCATTAACCTTTCCCATCAACACTACACATCATCTTGCCACATAGGCTGAAATTATTTTTAAGCCCTTTGTGGGGAAGAGGTGATAAGTCCCTATATTAAAATAGATCCTCTCTTCCATCGTCAACTCCCCAAACATCTTATCTTCCTTGCCATACATCCTTTCCAAACAAAATCATTGCGCATCAGGGTTTGAACAAGTAGACAACTAAGAAACCTTTGGCCTTGCATTTAGAAGGTTTAATACTTGTAAAATGGCCTGAACACAGAAATCAACCGTCATACCACAAATGTTAACTGTGGTGCCTTGTTCTTTGTTGTGCCAAAATTGGTACATTTTCCCTTAGTACCAGGCACTGCTTTCAGAGAGGATAGAACATAATGGGAACCCTTTGAGGTGGTCCCTAATGGCCTCCAGTGCAACTTCTATGAAAGATTCAAAATTTAATTCCACAATCATCGCAATGAATATGGACCTTTCATGGATAGCCTAAACACAATCCTGGGGAAACATGAGATGTTGTCCCTGTTCAGGTGCTGCAATAGCTCCTCCTTCTGCCTACCTTGATTGTATAGTAGTAAGGTCCTCTTGGTGGATGCTAAATGATTATTCCTCTTTCTGTGCATGCTATCTGGTAGGAACTTGTTCTTTGCCTCTCCTAGGTTGTTTACTCCCACCTTGAGCAGGACCTTTCCTGTTGTCCGTGTTTTGGGGTCATCTGCAATCACATGGGGCCAATTGTTAGTAAGGTTATTTTCAAAGTTAGGTTATACCTTACTGCTTACCTTAATGGAATTTTTTTATCTCTGTGTGACGTTAATTAACATGTCTCCAAAAGATCATAATATTGAATCCTTTTTGCTTAGGTGGTTTCCATATATAATTTTCTGGTGTAACTAAGGGGATGAAATTATTTTTGGCACATTTATCCTAAATTTTATAACTAATTACCCTTGATACTTTCCTTCAGGTGATGAAAAATTCCTAAAAAATTATGCGCTATTCGATGTGTGCCCCTCCCCCATGACTAAGCTGAATACTTTGGGTTCAAGTAGGTTCAAACGAAATGAAAATCAAAGGACTAGCAAGTGAGTTATCGGTATAAAAGAAAGGGATGCACAATTGTAAGTCATAGAGAGAAAGTTGAAAGACTTCCCCCACTTGAAAAATTTGAAATGATGACAAGTAATGCTGGGGGGTCACGTATATATAGATTTTTGTGACGCGATATCGCATACGTGATATTGCGGCCTATCGATGTTGAGGCACTATTGAATATACCAAATTTTTTTAAAGATTTTTCTAAAGTGGATGATGTAAACTAAGGACATGTGGATGAGTGTTAAAGGGTTCCAGGGTAATTCAACTAGTTTTGAAGGCATGAATAATCATGATGGCGTGGAATTGACCAATAAGAACCTCAGGTGGTAAGGGAGAGAAAAAGGCTATGTGATGGTTCATAGGAACGTTCGTCTCAGAGGGATAGTAATACGAGAAAGAATATCATTGAAAATATGTTGAGGGTAAGAGATGGTGTGTGGAAGAGGTGTTATGAGTGAAAATTACAAAAAATTACGTAAGTGGGTCCTCCCCAAAGCAGGTTCCAACCTATAGTGCCCTTGCGTAACCCCACTTAAAAGTGTCTATGGGCACTAGAAAGGTTAAATGTAATCCACAATGGTTCTACAAAAAACACACATCTAAGTATCACTAGAATGAGGTTCGAATTCTACGTTATACGAAACACGAGCTACAATTATATGAACAATGAGATGAGATGGACTATAGAAGGGATTATAGAGATCTGGACATGAGGTAATTGACCCAGGGCACAATGAATCTTGCATGTAAGGCATGATTAATGTGTCATTAACTTGTCGTTCCAAGATCAGGACCAAGTCCATTCCTCTGAACAGTTACACCGTATTATTTCATCCCATGATGAGTGACTACGAGAGTACCATAACAACAAGGCGTATGATCACTTGGCATTTTGTTCAAGGGAGGAGTGTTTTTACTTTGTGGCACTTCTCCTTTTTTTTCTTTTCTTTTTTTTTCCTCTTGATGAGTCCAGAGAAGCCCCCAACCTTCAGGCATGGGTGCATGTCTTTCCAATGGAACCCCCTAGGGCAGCATTGGATTTTTGAGTGCCTTTTGATTACTCTTACTTCCATTTTGCATTAGATCTACAAGGATCTTAGTACAACCATGTTGCGAGATAGCTCTCACAGACGTCACCAAATAGAATCCGTAAGTCCCCTTGATGTCACACCCTAATCATTCCCTCTTGGTCCATCCTTCTTCATTCTAGGTACAATGAACACAAAATTAATTTTAAGTTTCAAGAATGTCAGAATATCGTTGTACCCTCGAACAAAACCTCTTATTTGTAGAATGGATGAGTGGGTGTAATTGGCTCATTGTTCAAATAATTGATCACCCAAGACTCGATAACATAGAACACACCTCAACCAACGAGCCACATGAGTGTCTTATTCATAGATGAGATTACTTATAAAAAGATAAAAAGACAAAAGGACACAAAGATAAAACAAGAAATTGAAAAATGAAAAATTGGAAGACAAAAAATTGTAAAATTAAAGAAAATGAAAAATATTTATTAATCCTGCTTATTATTAGAGTTATGAATATCCCCATAACTAAATGGTCAAGCATGACAAGGATTAATAGTTGAAAGATGAGTATCCTTGCATGTTGAAAATATTGAAACTTGGTCATACTTACCCCATTGGGGTTCACACACCTAATTATAGTAAGCATAGTGGTGCAATTTATAAGATGTGGTTCCTGGATAATGAGTTGACCCACTATGATACTTGAGACCATAAGATGGTATGCAAGGATTGGGATGTCGCTCTCCATGGTTGTATTAATTGGACCGTATGGTTGTTGGAGTGTTAATTGGTGGCCTTGATGAAGTGACAGGAGGCATTGGGTTTGAAGAGAATGTAGTGGCCTTCGAACTGTGTTGTCCCTTCCTACGATCATGTCTAAAGAAGGGACACTTTTGATGTCGATGAGGTCTCTCACTGTTGTTGGCAATAGTAGCACAAGTAACATTCTTGGGTTGTTGCTATGGTGTAGACACTTTAGAAATAGTTGGTGACAATGTAGAAGGGGGGAAAGGATGAGAATGTTGAAATTTAGAAGAAGTGTAAGGTACACAAGGCAATAGTTGTGTTGAAGACATGGGTTGATAGTATTGAGGAGAATGATAATGTGACAAGATAGAGTATGTTGATCCAGTTGGAAAAACAGGATGTTGGACTAGATAAGCATTTAGATTTAGATGATCCGAAGGGTGTCTCCAGTTTAGGGATGGCTTCCCCCATGATTGGGATTGTTTCCACTATGATCAAACATAGTATCTATGTACGAACTCTGGGTGTAACGTGCTTCCCCAATGCTCATATAAATGTAACAAGATTGGGCATTGGCCCTTGGGGTGATTGTACAGGAAAACATTGCATTCATACGTATGATTGGAAATTGAGCCCTTATCTTCCTCATCCCTTATTTCCAATTTTTAATGATACTTTGTCCTACTTCTCAGGTTGTCAAAACTCTAACTCCAATAATGTCAATATATTCTCCACACTTTTTATGCGTCCATTCCAACATCTTATTGATCTTTTCCTCGACTTCCTCTAATGATTGTTGTACTGGAAAAGATGGTTCTTCCTCCTTGAGATTGGTTGATTTCTCATTTTCATGATTGTGGACCTCTGTTAAGTTGATATTTTGGTCCTATTGATGTTTTTCAACACTCTCCCATCTAGCCATTTCTCCTTCTTCTTTTGCTACCCACTTAATAAGTTCTTGGAATTGATGGGTTCATAGTTCATATAGTTGACCTTGGGCATACATCCCTAGGGTCTCTCTTTTTTCATCATGAAGCCCATCAATGATATGATACATTAGCCTTTCCTTAGAGAACTCATGGCTTGGACAGTTGTTTAACAGTGCATAATATCTTTCTAAGGCCATGTCCAAGGATTCATGTTGTGCTTGTTTCCACTTTTGGATTTGTTTCCTCAAGGCTAACACTCTTGCGTAGGTTTGATATCTTTTGTTAAAGAGTTTTACCATTGTTGGCCAACATCGTATTGAATTTGGTTTTAACGATTTATACCATACTTTTGCTAGGCCAACAAGTATCATAGGAAAGAGCTTGAGTTTTTGCCAGCCGTTACCAACATTGTTCCATGCACAGGCATTGTAGAAGGCTTGCAAATGTTGTTGCGGATCTAAGTCATAGCCTCCTAAGAATTTGGAAAAGTTGTTTAAATCGAGCTTGGGTAGACGGATCTCTTTATGATGCCTATGCGAGATTTGAATAGCCTCTTGTATTTGCGTTAGGCTTGTAGTGGCTTTGTTTATGTTTATAAGAAACCCCCACCTCAGATTGCGTACTTCAATCTTCATTGTCATATAATTCGTTAGGTTGGTAGTGACTTGTAGTGGTTTGATATCTTTCGTTAAAGAGTTCTACCATTATTGGCCAACGTCGTATTGAATTTGGTTTTAACGATTTATACCATACTTTTGCTGGGCCAATGAGTGTCATAGGAAAGAGCTTGAGTTTTTGCCAACCGTTATCAACATTGTTCCATGCACAGGCATCATAGAAGGCTTGCAAATGTTGTTTAAATGGGAAAAGTTAGAAAAGTTGTTTAAATTGAGAATTTGGAAAAGTTGTTTAAATTCAGCCTGGGTAGACGGCTCTCTTTACGATGCCTACGGGATATTCGAACAACCTCTTGTATTTGCGCTGGGCTTGTAGTGGCTAGTAGGGGTTCATTGTCATCAAGTAAGTTATGCTTTCATGCGTTGGGACGANTTCCCTGGCAATGGCACCAATGATGAGTGGCTAGGTACCCCTACACTCAACCATACGAATATGAGCGTTTCACGCACAATCCGGTTGAACTCCGCAGACGGGCTAGTTGTGGTATCTAGATAGTTACTCTTAGATCACAGTTCATTGTCTTCCCACCTAGACTAGTATTAGCTTTGTCACGTATGGTTTAGTCTAGAGTGAGGTGTATGATGTGTTCCTACACTAACGCTACTCCTGGGTATCATGGTAAATAAAATCAACTAACTAGGAGAGCGGGAGAGGGAGAGAGAATCTAACTAGCCTAAGTGCAATGATCATCTGTTCCTTAATCATCCATACACATCTTAGACCTTGTGCATGACTACCACTAGGATTTCCAAAAACATGGCCTAAGTACACTACTGGGCTACCAAGTAGTCACACTTGAATGCTCGTGATTAAGTCATACTCATTTCATGTTACTAGGAGATAAGGGTGAAGATATTTAACTAAGAAAGTAGTAAATAATAATTAAATAAATAATTAATTAAGCTAAGTGGATGCTGCAATGATGAAGTAATCTTAATCTTTATTTCCGGTCATGTGAGTGTCCAAGTACATCACACTTGAATAAGGATGCCATACAATTACAATCACAACACTGCAGGCATGCACTGGGAGAAAAGGGTTGAGAGGAAAAATTGATGTACTAAAACTTCTTGAAAAATTAAACTTAATAACTCTCAAAAATTACCTACCAGATCTACCTATCTCTTATTTATAGATGAGGAGACAGGCTGCGATATCGCATACGTAATATCGTGTCTAAGCTGTAACATCACGTATGCAATATCATGGGTGTGATATCGCTGCCAAAAAATTCATGACTTATTACCAACTCACAAATTCATAGCCTAACTAGTGAAAATGAACCCCTACTGGCCACTAAGAGCCTAATGCATATACAAAAGGTTGTTCGAATATCCCGTAGGCATTGTAAGGAAAGACGTCTACCTAGGCTTGATTTAAATAACTTTCCCAAATTTTCAAGAGGCTATGATTTAGATCTACAACATCATTTACAAGCATTCCATGATGCATTTATATGGAACAATATTGATAATGGATGGAAAAAACTCAAGCTCTTTCCTACAACACTTGTTGGCCAAGCAAAAGTATGGTATAGGTCTTTAAGACCGAAATCAATTCGATGTTGGTTGATAATGGTAGAACTATTTAATGAGAGATATCAAACCTATGCAAGAGTGTCAGCCTTGAGGAAAAAAATTCAAGATTGGAAACAAGCACAACATGAACCCTTGGACATGGCCTTAGAAAGATATTATGCATTGTTAAACAATTTCCCAGGCCATGGGTTCTCCGAGGAAAGGCTAATGTACCATATCATAGATGGACTCCATAATAAAANAATGGGAGAACATTGAAAAATCTCAACAAGACCAAAGTCTCGAATTAGCAAAGGTCCATGATCATGAAAAGGAGAAATCAACTCATCTCAAGGAGGTAGAGTCATCTTTGCCAGTACTACAATCACTAGATGAAATTGAGGAAAAGATCAATAATATGATGGAATGGATACATGAAAAATGTGGAGAATACGTCAACACTATTAGAGGTAGAATTATGATGAACCAAGAAATAAGACACAACACCACTAGATAATCGGAAAGAAGGGTTGAAGAGAATAAGGACTCAATTGCCAGTCATACATATCAATGTAACCTTTTCCTATACGATCATCCAAGGGTCAATGCCCAATCTTGTCACATTTACATGATCATTGGGGAAGAATGTTACACCCAAAGCTCATACAAAAATACTGTGTTCAATGACAATGGCAAAAATCCTAGTCGTGGTGGAGGTCACCCCCAAACTGGTCACACCCTTCATACCATCCGAACCCAAGTGCTTATCAGGTTCAACATTCTATTTCCCCAACTAGGTCAACATCCTCTCCCTCACCACATTATTATCATTCTCCTAAGTACTATCAATCCATATCCTCTCCAACAAAACCACCACCTCATGTGTTTTACACTTCTCCTCAATTTCAATATTCTCATCCTTCAGCTCCTTCTACATCACCACCAATTGTACCTGAATGGTTTACACCACAGCATCAACTCACAAATGTTACTTGTGCTGCTACTATCAACCTTAGTGGGAACCCTCCACAACATTGAAGGCATCCCTTCTTTAGACATGACCATAGAAAGGGACTGCACAATTCTGAGACCACTGCATCCTCCAACTCAGCACAAGTTCAACACTATAGTGCATCTTTCCCCTTGAATCCAATGCCTCGTGTTACCTTATCAGGGCCACCAATCAAAACTTCAACAACTATGGGGCCCAATGAAGATACCCACGTAGGGTGACATACCGATCCTTGCATACCATCTTACAATAAAGGGTGCCATAGTGGGTCAACCCCGTATCAATTAACCACATCTTATAACTTGCCCCACTATGTCAACTTTAATCAAGTGTGTGAACCCCAACTTGGGTACATTCCAACCACCACCTCAAAACACACCCGATGGTTTAGATATGATCAATCCTCAACATTTCCAACATGCATAGATCCACATTTTCCATTTATTAATTCTGGCCATGCTCAACTATTTAGTTATGGGGGATATCCTCCATTCTAATAAGAAAAATTAATAAATGTTTTTCCTTTTCTTTAATTTTATAATTTTTTTAATTTTTTTTGTTTTTTTTCCAGTTTTTTCATCTTTTAATTTGTTGTTTTATCATTTTGAGAGTAATCTCATCAGCAAATAAAATACTCATGTGATTTGTCGATTGAGGTGTTGTTCTATGCTATCAAGTCTTAGGTGACTAATTATTTGAATAGCAAGCCCACAACATCCACCCACCCATTCTATTAATAAGAGGTTCTACTCTAGGAATGATGATATTCTTGACATCATTAAAACTTAAAGTAATTTTGTGCTCATTATGCCTAGAGTGAATAATTATGGACTAAAAAGGAATGTCCAGGGTGTAACATCAAGGGTACTTGTGGATTCTTTTTGGTGACATCTATAGGTGCTATCATGTAGCCTGGTTATACTAAGATCCTTGTAGATCTAATGCAAAATGGGAGTAAGAGTAATGAAGGCACTTAATAAAGAAACTCAATGTTGTTCTGGGGGTCCCACTTGAAAGACATGCATCCATGCCTGAAGGTAGGTGGCTTCTCTAGATTACACTTCAAGAAAAAAACATGTATGCCACAAAGAAATTCCAATTCACTCCTCCCTTGGACAAAATGCCAAGTGATCATAGCTTTGCTATCATGGTGCTCTTCTTGTTGTCCATCAATGTATGAAAAAATGTGATGTCACTGATTAGAGGAATGGACTTGGTCTTGATTTTGGAGCAATGGACTAATGACACATTAATCACATCCTACACTCAGGATTCATTGTGCCCTAGGTTAGTTACCTCATGTTCCAATCTCTGCAATCCCTTCTACAATTCGCCTCATCTCATTATTCATGTATTTGTGGCTGGTGTCTTATGTATCATTAAATTCATACCTCATCATGGTGGTATCTACATGTGTGTATTTTGTGAGATTGGTGGGGATTACATTTCACCCTTCTCGTGCCTACGGACATCTTCAGGGTGGTTATGTAAGGGCATCATAGGTAGGGGCCTACTTTGGGGAGGACCCACTTGCGTAACCCTTGTAATTTACACTCATTACACATTACCACCACATCATTTTATACCCTTCGAGTATTGCATTGCCAATGTTATTCTTTCCCTTATCATCCTTCTGGTTCAAACATTCCTATGTGCCAAAACATGTCCTTTTTCCTCATCCGATTCATGAATTTCATTGTCAAATTCTACTCCAATATACTTTTGGAGCCTCTTGGTCTGTTCAATATTACCCTAGACTCTTCACATTAACCTCAATCCCTCATTTTTAATATTGTAATTTCAAAAATTCATCAATTTTACTACGTACCTTATTTTCAATAAGTCGCAATATCGAGTACCCGATATTGGGTCGGACACGATATCGAGATTACGCTATCGGGTACACAATATCGCATCAATAAAACCTATATATATGGACCCCCACCCCCCCCCCTCCTGATGCACATCAACATCATTTGCAATTGTTCACGCGAGGGGATTTGTTCAAATTTTCTTCCACGAATTGCTACTTGCGCATCTCTTAATCAAACATTCCTACTTAATCACTAGTGCTACGATTCTCATTACAATCGAACCTATTTGAACCTGGAGTGTTTAGCTCAGTCATGGGGGAAGGTTACACTCTCAGTAGTGCATAATTTTTTCAAAATTGATCATCACCCGAAGGATATTATAAAGGGTAATTAACCATAAAAAATGTTAAACATGTTACCAAATCAATTTTTTCTCTTCACCCATACCAGGAGAATTAAATTTTGGAGCCACCTAATCAAATTGGGCCTAATATCAAAACTTTTAGAGGACATTTTCATAAAATTTCCTAACTCTAAATTACACGAAATAAGAAACAAATTTATTTAAGGTAAGAAGTAAGGTATAACTCAAATTTTGTAAGCAACCTTACTAATGGATGACCCCGTGTGATTGTAGATGGCCCCTCAACATGGATAGCAAGGAGGACCCTCTCAGGGTGTGTCCAAATGACCAAGGAGAGGCAAAGGCTAGGTGTCTCCTGAGGAACATGCAGGGTAAGAGGCATAATCATTCAGCATCCATCAAGAGCCTCCTGCTAATGTGCAATCAGAACAAGCAGAAGGAGGAGCTGCTGGGGCACCTGAATAGGGACAACATCTCATGTTGTCCCTAGAGTGTGTTCAGGCAATTCATGAGAGGTCCACGTCAACAGCTATGATCACGGAATTAAACTTTGGACCTTTCACTAAGTTCGCTCCTGAGGCAGTTAGGGACCGACTCGAAGGATCTCCATTGTGGCCCATCCTCTCTGAAAGTTGTTCCTGGTACTTAGGAGAGATGTGCCAATTTTGGCACAATAAAGAAGAAGGAACCACATTTGATATTGGTGGTGTATCTATGGATTTTTCTACCAAGGCTATTTCGAAAGTGTTGAATCTTCCAAATACAAGGCCAAAAGTTGCTCACCTACCCACTCGCTCCAATGCCAATGAGCAAAAAATTTGGTTAAAAATGATGTATAGTAAGGAAGACAAGGTGTATGGAGAGTTGACTCTAGAAGAGAGGATCTATTTCAAGATTGGCACTTATCACATCTTCCCCATGAAAGGATTAAACAAAATCTCAATGTATGCAACTAGAGGAAGTGCGATATTGATGGGCAAGGTTAATGCCAACCTCCCCCATCTATATCTCACAGAGATTTTGAGGCGGTTTGAGGAATGCAAGATAGGGAAGTTCATGTTTCCTTTCCCCTATCTCATCAGGAAGTTGTGCCGGCATGTTGGAATCCTAGGGTACATCAATGATGTCCCCAGAAGAGCCCAAAATGCTTCATTTTCCAAGTTGCTGAAGCCACTAGCCCCAAGAAAAAGTGCTAATAAGACACTGGAGCCAGAATAAGAACAGATGGTGGGGCCCATTGCAACTCAAACTGTAGGGCCTCACCAACTCCCAAGCACAACGCCCAATCAACAACAAGAAGCAGGGCCCAGCATAGGCTAGCGAAACCAACCACTGCCACTGTCATAGGATTATTGACCATCGATGAGCCATCTTAGGGCCATTGCTAAGACAATTAGTTGGGGAAGCCATGATGATGCCAATCTCTTCTAGGTCATCAACGATGTCTTATGACCCATAGTTTACATAGATCATGCACGGGGCAAAGTGTCCATTCAAATAGGAGGAGGGGAGACACATTGGTCACAACAGATTTCAGGGAACGCTGCATCTTTTCAAGTGTAATTAGGAATAGGTGAGGGGGCCACAGTCATGGTCATGTAGCACCAAGATGCAGAAGGAGTTGTAGAAATGGTCATGGATCACATGAAAGAGTCCTTCAATGTACATGTTGTGCCACCAATGGATTTCATAGGAGCACGCGATGCTCAAACACTAGCCAATCCCTCGATGACTCCTATGAAGCATGAGGATGTTCTTGATTGGTTGCTACAAATAGGACAAGTGATGATGTCCTTGTTTGACATCCTACAAGATTTCACAACAACCCAATCAAACCTCATCTACACCAAGAGGAAGTTGGTCATGGTAGAGATCAGGGCTAAGCATGCGGAGGTGGAGTTGGAAAGACTCCAAGAGAGGCTCATCACCCTACAAGCTGCATAGTAGGACCCATCTCAATTCATTCCCACAAACCAACTAGATTCTTTTAGGATAGAGAAACTCAATAAATTATTAGTAGACAATAAAAGAGTGGAGGAGGAGAAAGAGAAGGCCAATTGGGATGCTTCCAAGACACAAGCAAAGACATATGCGCATGCCAAAGCACTCAAGGCCTTACAAGAAGAAAATAAATAGCTTGCTACAGATAATCTTTGGTTGACCACTATGGAGAAACAAAAGAATGTTCTTGAAGAAAATTTTTAGTAGTTACGAGAATAGTTGGTCAGGGTCAACCAGGACATGGATCACTTGGCTAGAGAGAATCAAACCCTCTCAATGGAGGAGGTATGCGTGATCTGTCAAAAGACAACCATTGAAATAAGTGCACGGAAAAATGAGGCCAAGAGACATGAAAAGCTAAAAGAACACTTTATAGACTAGGTGGGATGTACAAGCAAGTCATTGAAAAAGAGATCTATATGGCCAAGGTCCACATTAACACCTTCAATGCTCAACATGTTGATTAGTGGGCCATAGTGGACACATGCATTCGTCCACCAAGTAGAGCTCAAAAAACCTGCAGATACAAGATCTTACTGAGTACATGGAATTGGAAAACCTATGGTATGCCAATTTAGTCATGTTAATAGTAGGATGCCCGAGAATAGAGTTGGAGAAGCAGGTAGCTACCACCTACGCCAAATATGAAACAAAATTTCCTGGGCACAAGAAAATGTTACAGAAGTTAGAAGTCACAAATTCTATGTTAGATGTGGTCAAGGCTAGCTACCAGGGATAAAAAGATGTCACAATAGACTTGGCTTGATGGCTTACAAATTACCAAGACTACAAGGATAAATCCAAAGCCTACAAGGAGGAATGATGATTATTTGCGGCCATATATGTCAAGGCAAATCAAATGTTTCCACAACTACCGTGTCCATGGGAGGTGCCAACTCCATCAAACATTGGAGCATCAACATGGATGGCACAAGATCCTCAAACTAAAAAAGAAAAGCTCTAGGCACTCCTTCAAAGCCATCACATTCCAAAACCTAGAGCACAAGATAAGGGGAAGCGATCCATGGAGGAGCCACCACCACCTGGAATGACATGAGTTCCAACCAAATTTTTCAATTTTGTGTTTGTGTCCCAATTTTTTTGTATTCAATACTCCACTGCAGCATGAATAAATTTCTAGTCAATCAATAATCTCATACCTATCCACTGTGTAATCAATTGAGCTTTTTCTCATTCTATTTAACTTGACGATGAGTTTTCATTCAGTTGTGGGGGTATGATGAACCATGATCTATGAGGCAACGATATCAGATCCATGATATCGGTATACGATATCGCGATGTAAACAACAATATTGGATACACGATATCGTGATTCCTGTGTGGGCCTATAAATACACATGTGGGCGCACAGGAGAAGTCATTAGGAATTAGTCAATCAATAGGTCATAGAAGCATATTCTTTTTTTTCATTTCTTTTCTCTTAACTCTTTCCCCCAATTCATGCCCACGATGTAATGATTGTAATTGTATGGCACCTTTATTTGAGTGTGATGTACTTGGACGCACACTTGACCAACAATAAAGATCAAGATTACTTCATCATTGTAGCATTTACTTAGCTTTAATTGTTAATTGTTATTTATTGCTTTCTTAATTAATATATCTTTACCCTCCTTTGCTATCCCTGTATTAAATGCAGAATGAGTATGACTTAATCATGAGCATTAAAGTGTGACTACTTGGTATCCTAGTAGCGTACCTAGGACATGTGCTTGGTAATCCCAATAGTAGCACATGAGGTTCAAGATGTGTATAGATGAGTAAGGGAAAAATGCTCATCGCACTTAGGCTAGCTTAGACTCTCTTCACCCTTTTCCTATTAGCTTAACAAAGTTATTTCCATTGCCCCTAGGAGTAGCACTAGTTAGGACCACATCATACACCTCACCTTGGACTAAACCATATGTGACAAAGCAAATACTAGTCTAGGTGGGAAGATAAAAAACTATGATCAATGTGTAACAATCTAAATACCACAACTAGACTATCTGCAGAGTTCAACTGGATCCTTCATGAATGCTCGTATTCGTATGGTTGAGTGTAGGGGTACCTCACCACTCATCACCTTAGAATTGGAAGTCTTTAATATTGATCATTGCCTCTATCTACAAAATGAATTCTTAGCACAATGGATGGTATGGAGAGCTAGAAGAAGTTAGTTAAACTTCATGTTCAATAAATAGGTTACACTCTTTCAATAAATTCAGCTTAAGGAACATTTGGAAATGGAAATAGGATAGAGAAAGCAAGAGCAGGTTGAAGTAACTTTGAAAGTAAGGTTCCTGTGTTCCTCATCCATAAGTAATATATGATTTGAACATTACTCTTGTTCCAATCATAGTCTGTCATAGTCTTGTTCCTTGCCAAAAGGTTGTGTTTGAATGTAATAGTTTTATTCCTCACTTAATAGTCGGGTTTCAATGTAGATTCTCTCAGCCAAACCATAAAAATATATATAATATGTATTTAGGCTAACTAAATAAATATATAATCTTCAATAAAAACTAGAATTGTAGCTTAACTCTATGGCTTGCATGCTTTGGACCTAGAGGTAAAGGTTCAAATCCTCCTATCGGCGCCTTAAATGCTTTGCAAACCTTTGTTCATAGGGATTCCACATTAAGTTCACCTATGCATTAATTTTCATTTAATTAACAAATAAGTGTTACTGAAGCATAAAATTGTTAGCCATATGTATATAAATTAATCCTCTTGTCATGCACCTTTAAGCCCCAGCTTGCTATGTGGAGGAAGCTTTAATAAAATATTTGCATTGTTAATGTGATATGTGGTATAGGTTTTTGGTGGGATTGCACTAAGTTTTCTCTATTTCAAGCAGTTCTATAAAGAACACCTAATTAAGGTACAACTCCACATCTATCTTTTTTTGGATCTATAATGATATGAATCAATCCAAGAATGAACAAGGAAAAATGGGAATAGGAAAGGGTGATAATTTTGATTTGTTAAAATTTTTGGATAATTTGAGACTCCCTAAAAATACTTTCTTGCAATCATGTACATGAAGGTAGAGAAATAAGGATTCCTCAAGATGAGGTTGTGACCTAGAATCATCAACAATTCCAAGTTTCTTTTCCTCAATTGTTAGATCCTTCTTTGATATTGTAGTTTCTTCCAATACTCATGTCTTCATTCTCTTAAATTTGGGCTCCTCATGACTCTTTGTATCCCTTTCTTTTTTAGCTTCATGCAACAAAATGCAACATCATCATCCTTTAAAAGCCAAAAATGTGAGAAGGGGGGTGGAACACTGGAATTTTTAGTTTATGATTTTATAACTAACATTATTTTTCTGTAACTACTTTATGATTCTACAATGTTTTAAACATTTTCATTCTTTTATTATTATTATTAAAACCCCATAGAAATTACTCATTTCATTTAAATGATTCTTTTTTACTAAAAACCATGATTGAAAACTACTAGAAATTATTATTATTATTATTTGAAAACTAAAAGCCATGCATACTATGATACATTGATAAGTTTTAGCTACATTAATAAAGGGTGTCATTATGATGTTAAAAAAATTTTACACCAATAGTTAATAATAGGTAACTATATAAGCAAGTTACTAATTATAAAGGAAAACCTTGGATTATAAAGTATCATATAAAACTCAATGATAATATTTTTAGTTTTGAACTTAAGGATGATGCAAGAGGACAACTTGAGACATCCATGTCCACACATGCCTCACATGGGAATCAACAAATAGTAAAAGCAATCCAAATATCAAACAAACAAACATACTAATCTTTATTTTTATTTTTAATTTTTTTTAGAGAGAACATGAAGGATGAAATAAGAGGTTGCTTTCTTACCAATTTAGGGGAGGCTGAGTCAACCATGTTGGTTTATGGTTTGTCTAAGAGAAAAACAAAAGAAAAAAGCAATAGCTTACCTTCCACTGAAAAATGAATACTACCTTGTGTGCCCAATATCTCATTCATGCCCATCATCAATTGACTAAAAATTATGCGACTCGCTAATTTAGAAAATTCTTTGTAAGAACATACTTTGTTTCCGAAATGAAATCTGTTTACCACTTTGATTAGTTGATTCTTCCAACTATTAAGTTACTAATATTGAATAATAAAACTATCATGGATGAAACATGTTGATCATCGTGTCTTATGAAATATGCTGATAGATACTATTTTTGGAAACCCCATATTTAAAAGAGCAGGAAAACTACTTAAGTTTGATTAGTTTTAAGATTTATCATCCTAGCTATAGTATGTACTTATATTTTATTCAACAAGTTCTTATCATTAGAGCATAATTACTAATATTATTTTAGATAAGAAATGTTATCATTAAATCAATGTTTCTTATTAGTTTTAAGATTCTAAAAGTTTATAAAAACATACCTCTATCACAAAGAATACTTAATATGAACATATATTCACTTGTCATGTAAGTTATTACAATTGAAGAAGATAATCACAAGATCATGTATCTAGTACTAAGAAACACAAAACTCTATCAAATCATGGTCCCATGTTTGATATCAATATTTAGCCTCCAAGTTTGTGTTACATGAAAGTGCAAAAATACCAAAACTAATAAAAATCATAATGATGATAAAATATGTAAAACATAAGAAAACACAATTATCATAAACCATACTATGTATTACAAAATCATAAGGTTGACTATAATTTTTAATAATAAGGGTGTTGGAGATAATTATAATATAGGTACACCCTAAGATATATAGTCTAATTAGAACTTTATAACTTAGCATTGCCCATTAGAATCGAACCCATGACTTAGATTTTTCAAATCAAGAGTCATACTACTGAGCTAATACCTCATTGTTCAATAATGACTAAAATAATCATACAATCAAGTTGAGTACATAACAATTGGTCACCTTTCATATCACTTTATGAGATCATTCAATATAAGTTACATGAATACTGTACATTATAATTTATTCTTATGATCCCAATCCAAATTATCTTTGATATAATAGCCATTAGTATAGAGGATATTCTAGAGAATGAGATTTATCATAATATTTATGAACGAGACATGCTTCTTTAAAATCGTAGTTAATAGAAAAAATAAGGGTATTTTTTAATACATGAAGGAAAGAAAATAGACAAGCGAAAGTTTTTTTCTTCTAAATATGATGAAATAAATGGTTCAAGCTTGGCATTGACGGGTCTAAGTTTTTTCCTAAATGGTTCTATTTTAGGGTTAAGAGGTATTGTATGTGTCCTCACAAGAGGATTCAAAGTTTTAAGATCCTCATAAGTTGAAGCTAAAACATCATTGAATTCATGTAATAAATCAATTAACTTTGTTTCTTATTTGCATGTAGGTAAGATCTTATTTTCATAAGATATTGATGAGACGCGATATGTACAAGCTGCGATATCGCGTACGCGATATCGCGGTCCTCCGCAAAATCTATAAATAAGAGGCGACACTCCCCTCATTTCATATCCTAGGCATAAAGTAGCGAAGCTCTGGCGGATTGATCACCCCAAAGATAGAATACTTTCCATGTGCCCGCAGTAGGAGTCCCCCAAGTGAA